>OW121772.1:14787500-14792500 GCA_933228765.1 Miltochrista miniata
GTTTGTGGGATAGAAGATCTCGCATAATATTTTTAATGTTTTGGATATCATTTGGTTTGAAACTGAAACGCAAAACGTCTCTGTTTTAACACGTTAATGATCCTTCCGCAGGTTCCCCTACGGAAACCTTGTTACGACTTTTACTTCCTCTAAATGATCAAGTTTGGTCAACTTCCCAGCAACGCCGACGGCCGTGAAGCCACCGCGTGTCGGTCCGAAGACCTCACTAAATCATTCAATCGGTAGTAGCGACGGGCGGTGTGTACAAAGGGCAGGGACGTAATCAACGCGAGCTTATGACTCGCGCTTACTAGGAATTCCTCGTTTATGGGGGATAATTGCAAACCCCAATCCCCAGCACGAAGGAGTTTCAGCGGGTTGCCCGGGCCTCTAGGCCAGGGAGAACATGCTGATTCCTTCAGTGTAGCGCGCGTGCGGCCCAGGACATCTAAGGGCATCACAGACCTGTTATTGCTCAATCTCGTGCGGCTCGAAGCCGCCGGTCCCTCTAAGAAGAATTTTAATACGTCGCCAGTGAGTTGCGTGAACGGAGTCACGCACACCTAAATGACGACGCCTATTTAGCAGGCTAGAGTCTCGTTCGTTACCGGAATTAACCAGACAAATCGCTCCACCAACTAAGAACGGCCATGCACCACCACCCACCGAATCAAGAAAGAGCTGTTAATCTGTCAATCCTTCCGGTGTCCGGGCCTGGTGAGATTTCCCGTGTTGAGTCAAATTAAGCCGCAGGCTCCACTCCTGGTGGTGCCCTTCCGTCAATTCCTTTAAGTTTCAGCTTTGCAACCATACTCCCCCCGGAGTCCAAAATCTTTGGTTTCCCGGAAGCTGCCCGCCGAGCCATTGTAGTAACGTCGGCGGATCGCTAGATGACATATTTACGGTTAGAACTAGGGCGGTATCTAATCGCCTTCGAACCTCTAACTTTCGTTCTTGATTGATGAAAACACCTTTGGCAAATGCTTTCGCTGATGTTCGTCTTGCGACGATCCAAGAATTTCACCTCTAACGTCGCAATACGAATGCCCCCAGTTATCCCTATTAATCATTACCTCGGAGTTCTGAAAACCAACAAAATAGAACCGAGATCATATTCTATTATTCCATGCACGAAATATTCAAGCAGCATTTTGAGCCCGCTTTGAGCACTCTAATTTGTTCAAAGTAAAATTGTCGGCCCACCTCGACACTCACTGAAGAGCACCGCGATAGGATTTTGATATTGAACCGGCGTATTACCGCCGGCTCACCGACGATATGCTCCGCAGACGTGTCAGTATCACCGCGGATGCGGTGCACCGACAGCGCGGCGCACAAATGCAACTACGAGCTTTTTAACCGCAACAATTTTAGTATACGCTATTGGAGCTGGAATTACCGCGGCTGCTGGCACCAGACTTGCCCTCCAATTGTTCCTCGTTAAAATATTTAAAGTGTACTCATTCCGATTACGAGGCCTCGTAAGAGTCCCGTATCGTTATTTTTCGTCACTACCTCCCCGTGCCGGGAGTGGGTAATTTGCGCGCCTGCTGCCTTCCTTGGATGTGGTAGCCGTTTCTCAGGCTCCCTCTCCGGAATCGAACCCTGATTCCCCGTTACCCGTGACAACCATGGTAGTCGCAGAAACTACCATCGAAAGTTGATAAGGCAGACATTTGAAAGATGCGTCGCCGGTACTGGACCATGCGATCGGCAAAAGTTATCCAGATTCATCAAAATTAACGACTTCGGACGCGAGGCCCTCCGCCGATTGGTTTTGATCTAATAAAAGCACTCATCCCATCACTGGTCAGAGTTCTGATTGCATGTATTAGCTCTAGAATTACCACAGTTATCCAAGTAACTGAGTAAGATCTAAGGAACCAAAACTGATATATTGAGCCATTCGCGGTATCGCCTTAATACGGCTTGCACTGAGACATGCATGGCTTAATCTTTGAGACAAGCATATAACTACTGGCAGGATCAACCAGGGAGCTTCTGAACAGAACGCAAAGACTCGTTGAGACATCTGAAGTGGGCGTTATCATTTTATTGAAAAAATAAACACACCCGGCTCCATTCCGTACTCGCCGAAATCTTCACACTCGGTCCCGCGCACCGACGATCGTATCACGTCGGCTAGCAAACGGGAGAGCTCTCAAAATGAATTGAAATTTTTTAGCTAAACACGCGAACGTTTGAAACGGTTATATCTCAAACAACGTTAAACGCGCTGCGCGATAGCATTTTAGAGTTGATATACAAATAAATTTGTATACAAAATCTCCAATATTGAACGTTCACAAATCGAGACTCGTTCACGTTTATATAATTGTTTGACACATACGAACAACAAATTCGATTCCGCCCGGAATCTATAGAGCCGACTCGCATTCAATTATGAATATTGTTAAAAGTTTCAAAGGAACGCTTAATAATCACACGGACACGAACGTAAGTTACGATCCGTCGTTCCACACAGTTCAATAAAATATTCAAAGTAGTTGATATAATAATGCGTAAAGCGAGCATAATGTGTAGCGGGAGAGAAGACGACCAAAAAAGTCACACTCTAAATCTCACCACCGTGATTTTTACACTCGCCAGACACACTGTCATTCCATAATACTTTGAACACACAAATTTTCCTCACGGAACACGTCCGAAGCCGCTGTATTTGTAAAACGAACTCAATCGGATACTCAACAACAGCACCGTACGCATATATATACGCCGAACGTATGCGTATACCGTCGATCACTTTTCAACCGGGTGGATGATGGCGCTGGTGATGTGCAAGTTAAGTTATTTTCTTCGTTTCGGGAGACGGTGATGGTCGTGGTGGTTTGTGTCTGATGGCATGGAGGGACCGAAGGGATGGAGGTAGGTGTAAGGAGTGTGGGAGGGGGGGGGGGGGGGGGAGAGAGAAATTTAATTGGATGTCGATTAATTTTGTAAGGGAGTGAGTGTGTGATTGGGGCTAAGGGAATAGAGAAATACAGACCCTGTGGGGTGGGTGGGGGTTGAAATCACACACATAGGGAGGAAGGGGGGGGGGGGGGGGGGGTTTGTAAAGCAGTGATGGTGGCTTACAGAATAGAGAAACACCTGAAGGGGTGGGTGGGGTTTGAATAGAAATTGGGAGAAGAAGGGGGGGGGGGGGGGGGAGCGGGACACGGTTGCCTAGCCCCAACTCTCGGTGTGTGTAACCTAATCTAATATAAAAAAATAAAAACAATAGGGGGAAGCGTTGAATGGGCTTTGGGGGGGGGGGAGGATTAGTGGGGAGAGGATTGTTGTGTGGCCGGTTTTTTGTCGTGGCGGCGGTGGTGGTGGTGGTGGTGGTGGTGGTGGTGGTGGTGGTGGTGGTGGTGGTGGTGGTGGTGGTGGTGGTGGTGGTGGTGGTGGTGGTGGTGGTGCGGTGGCGGTGATGGTGGCGGTGGTGGTGGTGGTGGGTGGTGGTGGTGGTGGTGGTGGTGGTGGTGGTGGTGGTGCAAGAGAGGTGTGTGCTACTGTAAGCGAAAGAGTGACAACTTCGCGCGGGTGCTACTATTATACTAACCACCCTTACAGATGGTAAAACACGGCTCTTACCGTAGCATGTTGTGGCCTTAGTACATAGGTATTACTGGAGATGAAGTATGACGCGAGGGCGGTCTTGTGGAGCGACGCGTACAAGACTATCAATTCTTGTCATGAGTCAATGTCTTAAGTATTACGTCTACGCCGAGCGCCACACAGGTGCCATAAAACATTATAATATTATTTTAACAATAATATATAATAGTAATCATTTTTTAACTATATTGCCTAACGATACCACCGAATTTATACTTTTTGTCATGTATTTTCAAGGGTCGTGTATTAAATGTGTCTGGCGTGATAAAGTTATTGCTATGACGGTCGTGTATTAAATCAATGTCGACCGGCCGTCGCCTCGTACAAGACTGTCAATTCATAGGTGCCATTATTACATTATAATATTATTTTAACAATAATATATAATAGTAATCATTTTTTAACTATATTGCCTAACGATACCACCGAATTTATACTTTTTGTCATGTATGGTCCCGGTCGTGTATTAAATAAATGTCTGGCGTGATAAAGTTATTGCTATGACGGTCGTGTATTAAATCAATGTCGACTCGTACAAGACTGTCAATTCAAAGGTGCCATTATAACATTATAATATTATTTTAACAATAATATATAATAGTAATCATTTTTTAACTATATTGCCTAACGATACACCACCGAATTTATACTTTTTGTCATGTATTTTCCCGGTCGTGTATTAAATGTGTCTGGCGTGATAAAGTTATTGCTATGACGGTCGTGTATTAAATCAATGTCGACCGGCCGTCGCCTCGTACAAGACTGTCAATTCAAAGGTGCCATTATTACATTATAATATTATTTTAACAATAATATATAATTGTAATCATTTTTTAACTATATTGCCTAACGATACCACCGAATTTATACTTTTTGTCATGTATGGTCCCGGTCGTGTATTAAATAAATGTCTGGCGTGATAAAGTTATTGCTATGACGGTCGTGTATTAAATCAATGTCGACCGGCCGTCGCCTCGTACAAGACTGTCTATTCATTATTCTATGATTTGAAATGTCTTATATGTTCATTCATTCGAAATAACGCCAGTAGTAATAATACGAATTTGCATCTACACCTTTTTTAAAAGAATCCACCAACAAGATACATATCTAACTAATTATGATCAAAGCCCAGTAGTGTACTCGGCAAACCGTCAAAAATGACACTTTTATACACAAATAATGAATTACCTACGATTCTCTCTCTCTAAACACATATTTATGGTTAGGTTAGGTTGGAACTGTGACCTGGTGGGGTGGGGGTTGAAAACAAATAGGGGGAGGGCGACCAATTGTATCTCGATAGGTATTAATGATTTGTTGTGAGGGAGTGATTGTGATTGGGGCTTAGAGAATAGAGAAAGACCTGAGGGTTGGGT
>OW121772.1:14800000-14807500 GCA_933228765.1 Miltochrista miniata
GGCAAATGCTTTCGCTGATGTTCGTCTTGCGACGATCCAAGAATTTCACCTCTAACGTCGCAATACGAATGCCCCCAGTTATCCCTATTAATCATTACCTCGGAGTTCTGAAAACCAACAAAATAGAACCGAGATCATATTCTATTATTCCATGCACGAAATATTCAAGCAGCATTTTGAGCCCGCTTTGAGCACTCTAATTTGTTCAAAGTAAAATTGTCGGCCCACCTCGACACTCACTGAAGAGCACCGCGATAGGATTTTGATATTGAACCGGCGTATTACCGCCGGCTCACCGACGATATGCTCCGCAGACGTGTCAGTATCACCGCGGATGCGGTGCACCGACAGCGCGGCGCACAAATGCAACTACGAGCTTTTTAACCGCAACAATTTTAGTATACGCTATTGGAGCTGGAATTACCGCGGCTGCTGGCACCAGACTTGCCCTCCAATTGTTCCTCGTTAAAATATTTAAAGTGTACTCATTCCGATTACGAGGCCTCGTAAGAGTCCCGTATCGTTATTTTTCGTCACTACCTCCCCGTGCCGGGAGTGGGTAATTTGCGCGCCTGCTGCCTTCCTTGGATGTGGTAGCCGTTTCTCAGGCTCCCTCTCCGGAATCGAACCCTGATTCCCCGTTACCCGTGACAACCATGGTAGTCGCAGAAACTACCATCGAAAGTTGATAAGGCAGACATTTGAAAGATGCGTCGCCGGTACTGGACCATGCGATCGGCAAAAGTTATCCAGATTCATCAAAATTAACGACTTCGGACGCGAGGCCCTCCGCCGATTGGTTTTGATCTAATAAAAGCACTCATCCCATCACTGGTCAGAGTTCTGATTGCATGTATTAGCTCTAGAATTACCACAGTTATCCAAGTAACTGAGTAAGATCTAAGGAACCAAAACTGATATATTGAGCCATTCGCGGTATCGCCTTAATACGGCTTGCACTGAGACATGCATGGCTTAATCTTTGAGACAAGCATATAACTACTGGCAGGATCAACCAGGGAGCTTCTGAACAGAACGCAAAGACTCGTTGAGACATCTGAAGTGGGCGTTATCATTTTATTGAAAAAATAAACACACCCGGCTCCATTCCGTACTCGCCGAAATCTTCACACTCGGTCCCGCGCACCGACGATCGTATCACGTCGGCTAGCAAACGGGAGAGCTCTCAAAATGAATTGAAATTTTTTAGCTAAACACGCGAACGTTTGAAACGGTTATATCTCAAACAACGTTAAACGCGCTGCGCGATAGCATTTTAGAGTTGATATACAAATAAATTTGTATACAAAATCTCCAATATTGAACGTTCACAAATCGAGACTCGTTCACGTTTATATAATTGTTTGACACATACGAACAACAAATTCGATTCCGCCCGGAATCTATAGAGCCGACTCGCATTCAATTATGAATATTGTTAAAAGTTTCAAAGGAACGCTTAATAATCACACGGACACGAACGTAAGTTACGATCCGTCGTTCCACACAGTTCAATAAAATATTCAAAGTAGTTGATATAATAATGCGTAAAGCGAGCATAATGTGTAGCGGGAGAGAAGACGACCAAAAAAGTCACACTCTAAATCTCACCACCGTGATTTTTACACTCGCCAGACACACTGTCATTCCATAATACTTTGAACACACAAATTTTCCTCACGGAACACGTCCGAAGCCGCTGTATTTGTAAAACGAACTCAATCGGATACTCAACAACAGCACCGTACGCATATATATACGCCGAACGTATGCGTATACCGTCGATCACTTTTCAACCGGGTGGATGATGGCGCTGGTGATGTGCAAGTTAAGTTATTTTCTTCGTTTCGGGAGACGGTGATGGTCGTGGTGGTTTGTGTCTGATGGCATGGAGGGACCGAAGGGATGGAGGTAGGTGTAAGGAGTGTGGGAGGGGGGGGGGGGGGGGAGAGAGAAATTTAATTGGATGTCGATTAATTTTGTAAGGGAGTGAGTGTGTGATTGGGGCTAAGGGAATAGAGAAATACAGACCCTGTGGGGTGGGTGGGGGTTGAAATCACACACATAGGGAGGAAGGGGGGGGGGGGGGGGGGTTTGTAAAGCAGTGATGGTGGCTTACAGAATAGAGAAACACCTGAAGGGGTGGGTGGGGTTTGAATAGAAATTGGGAGAAGAAGGGGGGGGGGGGGGGGGAGCGGGACACGGTTGCCTAGCCCCAACTCTCGGTGTGTGTAACCTAATCTAATATAAAAAAATAAAAACAATAGGGGGAAGCGTTGAATGGGCTTTGGGGTGGGGGGAGGATTAGTGGGGAGAGGATTGTTGTGTGGCCGGTTTTTTGTCGTGGCGGCGGTGGTGGTGGTGGTGGTGGTGGTGGTGGTGGTGGTGGTGGTGGTGGTGGTGGTGGTGGTGGTGGTGGTGGTGGTGGTGGTGGTGGTGGTGGCGGTGGCGGTGATGGTGGCGGTGGTGGTGGTGGTGGGTGGTGGTGGTGGTGGTGGTGGTGGTGGTGGTGGTGGTGCAAGAGAGGTGTGTGCTACTGTAAGCGAAAGAGTGACAACTTCGCGCGGGTGCTACTATTATACTAACCACCCTTACAGATGGTAAAACACGGCTCTTACCGTAGCATGTTGTGGCCTTAGTACATAGGTATTACTGGAGATGAAGTATGACGCGAGGGCGGTCTTGTGGAGCGACGCGTACAAGACTATCAATTCTTGTCATGAGTCAATGTCTTAAGTATTACGTCTACGCCGAGCGCCACACAGGTGCCATAAAACATTATAATATTATTTTAACAATAATATATAATAGTAATCATTTTTTAACTATATTGCCTAACGATACCACCGAATTTATACTTTTTGTCATGTATTTTCAAGGGTCGTGTATTAAATGTGTCTGGCGTGATAAAGTTATTGCTATGACGGTCGTGTATTAAATCAATGTCGACCGGCCGTCGCCTCGTACAAGACTGTCAATTCATAGGTGCCATTATTACATTATAATATTATTTTAACAATAATATATAATAGTAATCATTTTTTAACTATATTGCCTAACGATACCACCGAATTTATACTTTTTGTCATGTATGGTCCCGGTCGTGTATTAAATAAATGTCTGGCGTGATAAAGTTATTGCTATGACGGTCGTGTATTAAATCAATGTCGACTCGTACAAGACTGTCAATTCAAAGGTGCCATTATAACATTATAATATTATTTTAACAATAATATATAATAGTAATCATTTTTTAACTATATTGCCTAACGATACCACCGAATTTATACTTTTTGTCATGTATTTTCCCGGTCGTGTATTAAATGTGTCTGGCGTGATAAAGTTATTGCTATGACGGTCGTGTATTAAATCAATGTCGACCGGCCGTCGCCTCGTACAAGACTGTCAATTCAAAGGTGCCATTATTACATTATAATATTATTTTAACAATAATATATAATTGTAATCATTTTTTAACTATATTGCCTAACGATACCACCGAATTTATACTTTTTGTCATGTATGGTCCCGGTCGTGTATTAAATAAATGTCTGGCGTGATAAAGTTATTGCTATGACGGTCGTGTATTAAATCAATGTCGACCGGCCGTCGCCTCGTACAAGACTGTCTATTCATTATTCTATGATTTGAAATGTCTTATATGTTCATTCATTCGAAATAACGCCAGTAGTAATAATACGAATTTGCATCTACACCTTTTTTAAAAGAATCCACCAACAAGATACATATCTAACTAATTATGATCAAAGCCCAGTAGTGTACTCGGCAAACCGTCAAAAATGACACTTTTATACACAAATAATGAATTACCTACGATTCTCTCTCTCTAAACACATATTTATGGTTAGGTTAGGTTGGAACTGTGACCTGGTGGGGTGGGGGTTGAAAACAAATAGGGGGAGGGCGACCAATTGTATCTCGATAGGTATTAATGATTTGTTGTGAGGGAGTGATTGTGATTGGGGCTTAGAGAATAGAGAAAGACCTGAGGGTTGGGTGGGGTTTCAAAAGAAATAGGGGAAAGGGGGGGGGGGGGGGGCGGCACCGTTGCCCACCTGATCAAAAGGTGCGCTACTGTAAGTGAAAACGCGACAACTTCGCGCGGATGCTAATTATTCAACAACCTTACAGATGGTAAAACACGGCTCTTACCTTACCGTACCATGTTGTGGCCTTAGTACATAGGTATTACTGGTGACGGTACTGGGGGAGTATTACGCGAGGGTGGTCTTGTGGAGTTTACATAGGTCTTACTGTGTAGCATGTGGCCTCAGTACTTACTTAGCACTGACCGAGACTGACTGACGTATAGTAGGTACCTAAATCTAACCTACTTCCAGATGACTTAGAAGGGTGAAATTTGAACGTTATGAAAAAATCAAAAATTAAAAAAAAAGGGGCGGCCCAGTTTTCATTGTATCTGTCATTTTATAAAGTCATTGACCTCATATTATATTAAAATATATTATTGTAACATTTGCCTAACGATACCACCGAATTCATAGTTTTTGTCATGATTGTATTAAATAATTATGTCTCATAACGTATAAACTCATTTGGTCTAATTTAATTCATATGATATAATCAACGTGATATATACCAACTGTGTACCTATGTTGATAATTATAATTTCTTTACATACAACATTTGTTTATTGTAAAACATAATTAGTATAACGTTGTTTGATATAACGTTTATGTAATCGAAATTGATGATTTGATCTAACGTTTAATGTGTATAAAAGCCCCTAACGATTAATATGTATATAAATCGTCATTGTGGTTAACATCTCGACTCAGAGTACCCCGACTTGGATGGGTTAGGTTAGAAGGCTAAGGCGGGAGCGAAGCGGAGCGGAGCTCCCGCCTTAGTCTTCGTGGTTATTTTTTTTTTAAACCACTCAGAAACAGTTATGTCAAACGATATTTTAATAATATTACCTAACCTATCAATCGTTTATTATAATTATTAACAAATTGTTCTTGGTGGCTTCCGTTGTTATATGTTGTAAATATGAGAGATTTTGTTGTTATATCATCTACTAAAGTTATTGCTATTTCGGTCGTGTATTAGTATTATTAACAATGTCGTTGTGCCGTCGCCGCGTACAATATTACGTGGTAATACTCTTATTTTATACGCGTAACAAAAAACTATTATACTATATTGTTGTAATAATTTTAAAGTTATCTTGCCTAGACATATTTACCATACCACCGAACCGATAATTACTTTTGTCATGTGTTGTCCGGTCGTGTATTAACATGTGAAGAAAAAAAAAATTAATGTCGTTGTATCTGAGAAAATGTTGGATTGTTCGTGTATTAAATCGAATCGAAAATTTCACAAGTCCTCGTAGAGGACTTGTACTTTTTCACTTGTACTTGTACTTCCACGAGCATACGCTCGTCGTATACCATATCCACCCGAAGAACCCGGCGGCGGCGGTCACAACTAACGCGACACACACCAGATTCGTGAATATGTATACGGTTAAACAACAAAATCATCGTCCTCGGACGAATCACCTGGCGTAGGGCTGAGTCTCAACAGATCGCAGCACGACGCTGCTCTACCGAGCACAACACCCCGCCAGGAACGGAAGTCGTCTACAGACTATTCCGAGCCCCGACATCGAACTGAGGTAGATTCGGACCTTCGGAGCCGTGATGCACGCGTTAAACGGACAGCATCGATCTCCGCGATCCAAATGGGCTTCGACGTCGCACCTCACGAGGTGAAGCGCGACTAGTAAAGTCACATTGTTTAGAGCCTCCCGACTCTCGGGGCTCCACAGTGAGCATATCCTTGCCGGATTCGGCTAGGCTGGCTTCGGCCTTAGAGGCGTTCAGGCATAATCCCGCGGATGGTAGCTTCGCACCACCGGCCGCTCGGCCGAGTGCATGAACCAAATGTCCGAAACTGCGGTTCCTCTCGTACTGAGCAGTATTACTATCGCAACGACAAGCCATCAGTAGGGTAAAACTAACCTGTCTCACGACGGTCTAAACCCAGCTCACGTTCCCTTTTGATGGGTGAACAATCCAACGCTTGGCGAATTTTGCTTCGCAATGATAGGAAGAGCCGACATCGAAGGATCAAAAAGCAACGTCGCTATGAACGCTTGGCTGCCACAAGCCAGTTATCCCTGTGGTAACTTTTCTGGCACCTCTTGCTAAAAACTCTTTATACTAAAGGATCGATAGGCCGTGCTTTCGCAGTCCCTATGCGTACTGAACATCTGGATCAAGCCAGCTTTTGCCCTTTTGCTCCACGCGAGGTTTCTGTCCTCGCTGAGCTGGCCTTAGGACACCTGCGTTATTCTTTGACAGATGTACCGCCCCAGTCAAACTACCCGCCTGGCAGTGTCCTCGAACCGGATCACGCGGGAGTTGTACGGCGACGAGCGTTGCCGCCACGTCGCCACTCTGCACGCTTGGAACGAAACACCGTGCGCCCGCCGATATTATCGACCGCGCACCGCTTCCGCCCAACCGAGTAAGTAATGAAACAATGAAAGTAGTGGTTTTTCAGCGACGATCGCGCGAACGATCTCCCACTTATGCTACACCTCTCATGTCTCCTTACAATGCCAGACTAGAGTCAAGCTCAACAGGGTCTTCTTTCCCCGCTGATTCTCCCAAGCCCGTTCCCTTGGCTGTGGTTTCGCTAGATAGTAGATAGGGACACCCTCCTCCAAGCCCAAGGTCTTCCCAGCCTCACGGCTATTAAGACCTAATCAGGGGAGATGCGCGCCTTACTTGCGTGGGCTCTTTCAGGCGCGCACTTTGTAGACTCCCACAATACTGTCCCGGCCTTCTCCCCATTCAGGGGCGGCTACAAGCGAAGAGCCGCGATTGCGGCGAACAACACAGCTACGGCTTCGCCGCTCGCTCGAGTCCTGCGTTGTACCTACCCTCGATGATCTTCCTCACGAAGAACCCTCGATGCGTGCCACCGGTGCGCGAAAACCCTGAGCCGCCGGAAGTTAGCCTCCGAGGAGACGAGGTCGCAATAATAAGCCGGTCCCTCCTCGTCGCGGACAATCCCGTCAAGCATCAAACTGCGGTCAGCACCGTAGAGCGGGCATCGCCACAGGACATGGTCCACCGTCTCGTCCTCCTCGCCGCAATGGCAGAGAGGAGTAGCCGCCAGCGCCATGCCATGCAGTTTTGCCCGAAAGCATCCGTGCCCCGATAATATTTGCGTGACCTTATAGTCAGGCTCGATCCAAGTTGCCTTGAGCCGAGCCAACACTTCCGGGAAAAATCGATAGAGGTCCCTGCCCTTTACCTCCGCATCCCAATTCTGCTGCCAGGAGGCAACAGTCTCCTCCGAAATTTTGCGTCTCTCAGTCATGAACTCGTCGCGTGGCAAATGACGAATGTCATCCACCCTGCCAGCCCGGGCCACCTCAAGGTCTGCTGGCAATACCCCAGCCAGGACCGGTAGGGCAGCAGTACTCACTGACCTGTATGC
>OW121772.1:14812500-14817500 GCA_933228765.1 Miltochrista miniata
TGCGCTCTTCGGACGTCGAGTCCGCCTACTGTAATTTGCTAACGCACTATCAACGACGATACAATACGTACACACGCACACAGGACGTGCTATTGCACACACACGCACACGCTTAAAGCAAACTACCTCTTTTCGCCCAACGTCTCGCACGAAGAGTCGAGCGCTACCGGAGAGACTCGGAGGCGCGCTGGCGCGCCATACCCGCTTCATAACCGGCAGAACAATCGGTCGTTGCCGCACGTACGTGCGCTAACGTCTCTGTGTTAAGTGTCGTATGATCATCATCGAACGACGTTATTGTATTTAATTTACAATATTTAAACGGACCGCGCGACGCTTGCGTGCGAGCTAACGCACACAAACGCTTAACGGAGCCGTCAGATGCGTACAGATTGAACAATACGCAATGTGGCGTTATTATTTTATACAGCCGGCCCTCAGACAGGAGTGGTCCTGGATGTGTCTCCACGGACCGCAATGTGCGTTCGAAATGTCGATGTTCAAATGTGTCCTGCAGTTCACACTATGACGCGCAGTTAACTGCGTTCTTCATCGACCCGCGAGCCAAGTGATCCACCGTCCAGGGTAATAGTTTATAATGTATTAACCCCAACAACACAAGTTGCATGGATACAATAATGAAATGTTACAGAAAATTAAAAAGAAAAAATAATGATAAAAAAAATATAAAAAAAAACGAACAAGCATCGCCCACCGCAACGGGGGACGCTCGTTCGAAGTTCGATTTTAACGAACGCGCTCGAATTCGACTCGTGGTGCGGATTTTTCAACCAGTCTACGTCGAATCAATACAAGCGCGACGCGAGAAACAGACCAACAACAACAATACACCGTCGACCAGCACAACAACGCAAACGCGTAGCAGGCACAGAGGACGTACCGTCAAAGGCATCAGTCTAGTGTTCTCTATTAAAAAAAAAAAAAAAAAATATTACGCAAAATAATCACCACCCACTAGTTTGTGGGATAGAAGATCTCGCATAATATTTTTAATGTTTTGGATATCATTTGGTTTGAAACTGAAACGCAAAACGTCTCTGTTTTAACACGTTAATGATCCTTCCGCAGGTTCCCCTACGGAAACCTTGTTACGACTTTTACTTCCTCTAAATGATCAAGTTTGGTCAACTTCCCAGCAACGCCGACGGCCGTGAAGCCACCGCGTGTCGGTCCGAAGACCTCACTAAATCATTCAATCGGTAGTAGCGACGGGCGGTGTGTACAAAGGGCAGGGACGTAATCAACGCGAGCTTATGACTCGCGCTTACTAGGAATTCCTCGTTTATGGGGGATAATTGAAAACCCCAATCCCCAGCACGAAGGAGTTTCAGCGGGTTGCCCGGGCCTCTAGGCCAGGGAGAACATGCTGATTCCTTCAGTGTAGCGCGCGTGCGGCCCAGGACATCTAAGGGCATCACAGACCTGTTATTGCTCAATCTCGTGCGGCTCGAAGCCGCCGGTCCCTCTAAGAAGAATTTTAATACGTCGCCAGTGAGTTGCGTGAACGGAGTCACGCACACCTAAATGACGACGCCTATTTAGCAGGCTAGAGTCTCGTTCGTTACCGGAATTAACCAGACAAATCGCTCCACCAACTAAGAACGGCCATGCACCACCACCCACCGAATCAAGAAAGAGCTGTTAATCTGTCAATCCTTCCGGTGTCCGGGCCTGGTGAGATTTCCCGTGTTGAGTCAAATTAAGCCGCAGGCTCCACTCCTGGTGGTGCCCTTCCGTCAATTCCTTTAAGTTTCAGCTTTGCAACCATACTCCCCCCGGAGTCCAAAATCTTTGGTTTCCCGGAAGCTGCCCGCCGAGCCATTGTAGTAACGTCGGCGGATCGCTAGATGACATATTTACGGTTAGAACTAGGGCGGTATCTAATCGCCTTCGAACCTCTAACTTTCGTTCTTGATTGATGAAAACACCTTTGGCAAATGCTTTCGCTGATGTTCGTCTTGCGACGATCCAAGAATTTCACCTCTAACGTCGCAATACGAATGCCCCCAGTTATCCCTATTAATCATTACCTCGGAGTTCTGAAAACCAACAAAATAGAACCGAGATCATATTCTATTATTCCATGCACGAAATATTCAAGCAGCATTTTGAGCCCGCTTTGAGCACTCTAATTTGTTCAAAGTAAAATTGTCGGCCCACCTCGACACTCACTGAAGAGCACCGCGATAGGATTTTGATATTGAACCGGCGTATTACCGCCGGCTCACCGACGATATGCTCCGCAGACGTGTCAGTATCACCGCGGATGCGGTGCACCGACAGCGCGGCGCACAAATGCAACTACGAGCTTTTTAACCGCAACAATTTTAGTATACGCTATTGGAGCTGGAATTACCGCGGCTGCTGGCACCAGACTTGCCCTCCAATTGTTCCTCGTTAAAATATTTAAAGTGTACTCATTCCGATTACGAGGCCTCGTAAGAGTCCCGTATCGTTATTTTTCGTCACTACCTCCCCGTGCCGGGAGTGGGTAATTTGCGCGCCTGCTGCCTTCCTTGGATGTGGTAGCCGTTTCTCAGGCTCCCTCTCCGGAATCGAACCCTGATTCCCCGTTACCCGTGACAACCATGGTAGTCGCAGAAACTACCATCGAAAGTTGATAAGGCAGACATTTGAAAGATGCGTCGCCGGTACTGGACCATGCGATCGGCAAAAGTTATCCAGATTCATCAAAATTAACGACTTCGGACGCGAGGCCCTCCGCCGATTGGTTTTGATCTAATAAAAGCACTCATCCCATCACTGGTCAGAGTTCTGATTGCATGTATTAGCTCTAGAATTACCACAGTTATCCAAGTAACTGAGTAAGATCTAAGGAACCAAAACTGATATATTGAGCCATTCGCGGTATCGCCTTAATACGGCTTGCACTGAGACATGCATGGCTTAATCTTTGAGACAAGCATATAACTACTGGCAGGATCAACCAGGGAGCTTCTGAACAGAACGCAAAGACTCGTTGAGACATCTGAAGTGGGCGTTATCATTTTATTGAAAAAATAAACACACCCGGCTCCATTCCGTACTCGCCGAAATCTTCACACTCGGTCCCGCGCACCGACGATCGTATCACGTCGGCTAGCAAACGGGAGAGCTCTCAAAATGAATTGAAATTTTTTAGCTAAACACGCGAACGTTTGAAACGGTTATATCTCAAACAACGTTAAACGCGCTGCGCGATAGCATTTTAGAGTTGATATACAAATAAATTTGTATACAAAATCTCCAATATTGAACGTTCACAAATCGAGACTCGTTCACGTTTATATAATTGTTTGACACATACGAACAACAAATTCGATTCCGCCCGGAATCTATAGAGCCGACTCGCATTCAATTATGAATATTGTTAAAAGTTTCAAAGGAACGCTTAATAATCACACGGACACGAACGTAAGTTACGATCCGTCGTTCCACACAGTTCAATAAAATATTCAAAGTAGTTGATATAATAATGCGTAAAGCGAGCATAATGTGTAGCGGGAGAGAAGACGACCAAAAAAGTCACACTCTAAATCTCACCACCGTGATTTTTACACTCGCCAGACACACTGTCATTCCATAATACTTTGAACACACAAATTTTCCTCACGGAACACGTCCGAAGCCGCTGTATTTGTAAAACGAACTCAATCGGATACTCAACAACAGCACCGTACGCATATATATACGCCGAACGTATGCGTATACCGTCGATCACTTTTCAACCGGGTGGATGATGGCGCTGGTGATGTGCAAGTTAAGTTATTTTCTTCGTTTCGGGAGACGGTGATGGTCGTGGTGGTTTGTGTCTGATGGCATGGAGGGACCGAAGGGATGGAGGTAGGTGTAAGGAGTGTGGGAGGGGGGGGGGGGGGGGAGAGAGAAATTTAATTGGATGTCGATTAATTTTGTAAGGGAGTGAGTGTGTGATTGGGGCTAAGGGAATAGAGAAATACAGACCCTGTGGGGTGGGTGGGGGTTGAAATCACACACATAGGGAGGAAGGGGGGGGGGGGGGGGGGGTTTGTAAAGCAGTGATGGTGGCTTACAGAATAGAGAAACACCTGAAGGGGTGGGTGGGGTTTGAATAGAAATTGGGAGAAGAAGGGGGGGGGGGGGGGGGGAGCGGGACACGGTTGCCTAGCCCCAACTCTCGGTGTGTGTAACCTAATCTAATATAAAAAAATAAAAACAATAGGGGGAAGCGTTGAATGGGCTTTGGGGTGGGGGGAGGATTAGTGGGGAGAGGATTGTTGTGTGGCCGGTTTTTTGTCGTGGCGGCGGTGGTGGTGGTGGTGGTGGTGGTGGTGGTGGTGGTGGTGGTGGTGGTGGTGGTGGTGGTGGTGGTGGTGGTGGTGGTGGTGGTGGTGGTGGCGGTGGCGGTGATGGTGGCGGTGGTGGTGGTGGTGGGTGGTGGTGGTGGTGGTGGTGGTGGTGGTGGTGGTGGTGCAAGAGAGGTGTGTGCTACTGTAAGCGAAAGAGTGACAACTTCGCGCGGGTGCTACTATTATACTAACCACCCTTACAGATGGTAAAACACGGCTCTTACCGTAGCATGTTGTGGCCTTAGTACATAGGTATTACTGGAGATGAAGTATGACGCGAGGGCGGTCTTGTGGAGCGACGCGTACAAGACTATCAATTCTTGTCATGAGTCAATGTCTTAAGTATTACGTCTACGCCGAGCGCCACACAGGTGCCATAAAACATTATAATATTATTTTAACAATAATATATAATAGTAATCATTTTTTAACTATATTGCCTAACGATACCACCGAATTTATACTTTTTGTCATGTATTTTCAAGGGTCGTGTATTAAATGTGTCTGGCGTGATAAAGTTATTGCTATGACGGTCGTGTATTAAATCAATGTCGACCGGCCGTCGCCTCGTACAAGACTGTCAATTCATAGGTGCCATTATTACATTATAATATTATTTTAACAATAATATATAATAGTAATCATTTTTTA
>OW121772.1:14825000-14830000 GCA_933228765.1 Miltochrista miniata
AGTTTGTGGGATAGAAGATCTCGCATAATATTTTTAATGTTTTGGATATCATTTGGTTTGAAACTGAAACGCAAAACGTCTCTGTTTTAACACGTTAATGATCCTTCCGCAGGTTCCCCTACGGAAACCTTGTTACGACTTTTACTTCCTCTAAATGATCAAGTTTGGTCAACTTCCCAGCAACGCCGACGGCCGTGAAGCCACCGCGTGTCGGTCCGAAGACCTCACTAAATCATTCAATCGGTAGTAGCGACGGGCGGTGTGTACAAAGGGCAGGGACGTAATCAACGCGAGCTTATGACTCGCGCTTACTAGGAATTCCTCGTTTATGGGGGATAATTGCAAACCCCAATCCCCAGCACGAAGGAGTTTCAGCGGGTTGCCCGGGCCTCTAGGCCAGGGAGAACATGCTGATTCCTTCAGTGTAGCGCGCGTGCGGCCCAGGACATCTAAGGGCATCACAGACCTGTTATTGCTCAATCTCGTGCGGCTCGAAGCCGCCGGTCCCTCTAAG
The DNA here is from genome assembly GCA_933228765.1 of Miltochrista miniata. Lineage (NCBI taxonomy): Eukaryota > Metazoa > Arthropoda > Insecta > Lepidoptera > Erebidae > Miltochrista > Miltochrista miniata. The sequence continues at coordinate 14,825,515 of OW121772.1, forward strand.
AAGAATTTTAATACGTCGCCAGTGAGTTGCGTGAACGGAGTCACGCACACCTAAATGACGACGCCTATTTAGCAGGCTAGAGTCTCGTTCGTTACCGGAATTAACCAGACAAATCGCTCCACCAACTAAGAACGGCCATGCACCACCACCCACCGAATCAAGAAAGAGCTGTTAATCTGTCAATCCTTCCGGTGTCCGGGCCTGGTGAGATTTCCCGTGTTGAGTCAAATTAAGCCGCAGGCTCCACTCCTGGTGGTGCCCTTCCGTCAATTCCTTTAAGTTTCAGCTTTGCAACCATACTCCCCCCGGAGTCCAAAATCTTTGGTTTCCCGGAAGCTGCCCGCCGAGCCATTGTAGTAACGTCGGCGGATCGCTAGATGACATATTTACGGTTAGAACTAGGGCGGTATCTAATCGCCTTCGAACCTCTAACTTTCGTTCTTGATTGATGAAAACACCTTTGGCAAATGCTTTCGCTGATGTTCGTCTTGCGACGATCCAAGAATTTCACCTCTAACGTCGCAATACGAATGCCCCCAGTTATCCCTATTAATCATTACCTCGGAGTTCTGAAAACCAACAAAATAGAACCGAGATCATATTCTATTATTCCATGCACGAAATATTCAAGCAGCATTTTGAGCCCGCTTTGAGCACTCTAATTTGTTCAAAGTAAAATTGTCGGCCCACCTCGACACTCACTGAAGAGCACCGCGATAGGATTTTGATATTGAACCGGCGTATTACCGCCGGCTCACCGACGATATGCTCCGCAGACGTGTCAGTATCACCGCGGATGCGGTGCACCGACAGCGCGGCGCACAAATGCAACTACGAGCTTTTTAACCGCAACAATTTTAGTATACGCTATTGGAGCTGGAATTACCGCGGCTGCTGGCACCAGACTTGCCCTCCAATTGTTCCTCGTTAAAATATTTAAAGTGTACTCATTCCGATTACGAGGCCTCGTAAGAGTCCCGTATCGTTATTTTTCGTCACTACCTCCCCGTGCCGGGAGTGGGTAATTTGCGCGCCTGCTGCCTTCCTTGGATGTGGTAGCCGTTTCTCAGGCTCCCTCTCCGGAATCGAACCCTGATTCCCCGTTACCCGTGACAACCATGGTAGTCGCAGAAACTACCATCGAAAGTTGATAAGGCAGACATTTGAAAGATGCGTCGCCGGTACTGGACCATGCGATCGGCAAAAGTTATCCAGATTCATCAAAATTAACGACTTCGGACGCGAGGCCCTCCGCCGATTGGTTTTGATCTAATAAAAGCACTCATCCCATCACTGGTCAGAGTTCTGATTGCATGTATTAGCTCTAGAATTACCACAGTTATCCAAGTAACTGAGTAAGATCTAAGGAACCAAAACTGATATATTGAGCCATTCGCGGTATCGCCTTAATACGGCTTGCACTGAGACATGCATGGCTTAATCTTTGAGACAAGCATATAACTACTGGCAGGATCAACCAGGGAGCTTCTGAACAGAACGCAAAGACTCGTTGAGACATCTGAAGTGGGCGTTATCATTTTATTGAAAAAATAAACACACCCGGCTCCATTCCGTACTCGCCGAAATCTTCACACTCGGTCCCGCGCACCGACGATCGTATCACGTCGGCTAGCAAACGGGAGAGCTCTCAAAATGAATTGAAATTTTTTAGCTAAACACGCGAACGTTTGAAACGGTTATATCTCAAACAACGTTAAACGCGCTGCGCGATAGCATTTTAGAGTTGATATACAAATAAATTTGTATACAAAATCTCCAATATTGAACGTTCACAAATCGAGACTCGTTCACGTTTATATAATTGTTTGACACATACGAACAACAAATTCGATTCCGCCCGGAATCTATAGAGCCGACTCGCATTCAATTATGAATATTGTTAAAAGTTTCAAAGGAACGCTTAATAATCACACGGACACGAACGTAAGTTACGATCCGTCGTTCCACACAGTTCAATAAAATATTCAAAGTAGTTGATATAATAATGCGTAAAGCGAGCATAATGTGTAGCGGGAGAGAAGACGACCAAAAAAGTCACACTCTAAATCTCACCACCGTGATTTTTACACTCGCCAGACACACTGTCATTCCATAATACTTTGAACACACAAATTTTCCTCACGGAACACGTCCGAAGCCGCTGTATTTGTAAAACGAACTCAATCGGATACTCAACAACAGCACCGTACGCATATATATACGCCGAACGTATGCGTATACCGTCGATCACTTTTCAACCGGGTGGATGATGGCGCTGGTGATGTGCAAGTTAAGTTATTTTCTTCGTTTCGGGAGACGGTGATGGTCGTGGTGGTTTGTGTCTGATGGCATGGAGGGACCGAAGGGATGGAGGTAGGTGTAAGGAGTGTGGGAGGGGGGGGGGGGGGGGAGAGAGAAATTTAATTGGATGTCGATTAATTTTGTAAGGGAGTGAGTGTGTGATTGGGGCTAAGGGAATAGAGAAATACAGACCCTGTGGGGTGGGTGGGGGTTGAAATCACACACATAGGGAGGAAGGGGGGGGGGGGGGGGGGTTTGTAAAGCAGTGATGGTGGCTTACAGAATAGAGAAACACCTGAAGGGGTGGGTGGGGTTTGAATAGAAATTGGGAGAAGAAGGGGGGGGGGGGGGGGGGAGCGGGACACGGTTGCCTAGCCCCAACTCTCGGTGTGTGTAACCTAATCTAATATAAAAAAATAAAAACAATAGGGGGAAGCGTTGAATGGGCTTTGGGGTGGGGGGAGGATTAGTGGGGAGAGGATTGTTGTGTGGCCGGTTTTTTGTCGTGGCGGCGGTGGTGGTGGTGGTGGTGGTGGTGGTGGTGGTGGTGGTGGTGGTGGTGGTGGTGGTGGTGGTGGTGGTGGTGGTGGTGGTGGTGGTGGTGGCGGTGGCGGTGATGGTGGCGGTGGTGGTGGTGGTGGGTGGTGGTGGTGGTGGTGGTGGTGGTGGTGGTGGTGGTGCAAGAGAGGTGTGTGCTACTGTAAGCGAAAGAGTGACAACTTCGCGCGGGTGCTACTATTATACTAACCACCCTTACAGATGGTAAAACACGGCTCTTACCGTAGCATGTTGTGGCCTTAGTACATAGGTATTACTGGAGATGAAGTATGACGCGAGGGCGGTCTTGTGGAGCGACGCGTACAAGACTATCAATTCTTGTCATGAGTCAATGTCTTAAGTATTACGTCTACGCCGAGCGCCACACAGGTGCCATAAAACATTATAATATTATTTTAACAATAATATATAATAGTAATCATTTTTTAACTATATTGCCTAACGATACCACCGAATTTATACTTTTTGTCATGTATTTTCAAGGGTCGTGTATTAAATGTGTCTGGCGTGATAAAGTTATTGCTATGACGGTCGTGTATTAAATCAATGTCGACCGGCCGTCGCCTCGTACAAGACTGTCAATTCATAGGTGCCATTATTACATTATAATATTATTTTAACAATAATATATAATAGTAATCATTTTTTAACTATATTGCCTAACGATACCACCGAATTTATACTTTTTGTCATGTATGGTCCCGGTCGTGTATTAAATAAATGTCTGGCGTGATAAAGTTATTGCTATGACGGTCGTGTATTAAATCAATGTCGACTCGTACAAGACTGTCAATTCAAAGGTGCCATTATAACATTATAATATTATTTTAACAATAATATATAATAGTAATCATTTTTTAACTATATTGCCTAACGATACCACCGAATTTATACTTTTTGTCATGTATTTTCCCGGTCGTGTATTAAATGTGTCTGGCGTGATAAAGTTATTGCTATGACGGTCGTGTATTAAATCAATGTCGACCGGCCGTCGCCTCGTACAAGACTGTCAATTCAAAGGTGCCATTATTACATTATAATATTATTTTAACAATAATATATAATTGTAATCATTTTTTAACTATATTGCCTAACGATACCACCGAATTTATACTTTTTGTCATGTATGGTCCCGGTCGTGTATTAAATAAATGTCTGGCGTGATAAAGTTATTGCTATGACGGTCGTGTATTAAATCAATGTCGACCGGCCGTCGCCTCGTACAAGACTGTCTATTCATTATTCTATGATTTGAAATGTCTTATATGTTCATTCATTCGAAATAACGCCAGTAGTAATAATACGAATTTGCATCTACACCTTTTTTAAAAGAATCCACCAACAAGATACATATCTAACTAATTATGATCAAAGCCCAGTAGTGTACTCGGCAAACCGTCAAAAATGACACTTTTATACACAAATAATGAATTACCTACGATTCTCTCTCTCTAAACACATATTTATGGTTAGGTTAGGTTGGAACTGTGACCTGGTGGGGTGGGGGTTGAAAACAAATAGGGGGAGGGCGACCAATTGTATCTCGATAGGTATTAATGATTTGTTGTGAGGGAGTGATTGTGATTGGGGCTTAGAGAATAGAGAAAGACCTGAGGGTTGGGTGGGG
>OW121772.1:14837500-14842500 GCA_933228765.1 Miltochrista miniata
CTTTCGTTCTTGATTGATGAAAACACCTTTGGCAAATGCTTTCGCTGATGTTCGTCTTGCGACGATCCAAGAATTTCACCTCTAACGTCGCAATACGAATGCCCCCAGTTATCCCTATTAATCATTACCTCGGAGTTCTGAAAACCAACAAAATAGAACCGAGATCATATTCTATTATTCCATGCACGAAATATTCAAGCAGCATTTTGAGCCCGCTTTGAGCACTCTAATTTGTTCAAAGTAAAATTGTCGGCCCACCTCGACACTCACTGAAGAGCACCGCGATAGGATTTTGATATTGAACCGGCGTATTACCGCCGGCTCACCGACGATATGCTCCGCAGACGTGTCAGTATCACCGCGGATGCGGTGCACCGACAGCGCGGCGCACAAATGCAACTACGAGCTTTTTAACCGCAACAATTTTAGTATACGCTATTGGAGCTGGAATTACCGCGGCTGCTGGCACCAGACTTGCCCTCCAATTGTTCCTCGTTAAAATATTTAAAGTGTACTCATTCCGATTACGAGGCCTCGTAAGAGTCCCGTATCGTTATTTTTCGTCACTACCTCCCCGTGCCGGGAGTGGGTAATTTGCGCGCCTGCTGCCTTCCTTGGATGTGGTAGCCGTTTCTCAGGCTCCCTCTCCGGAATCGAACCCTGATTCCCCGTTACCCGTGACAACCATGGTAGTCGCAGAAACTACCATCGAAAGTTGATAAGGCAGACATTTGAAAGATGCGTCGCCGGTACTGGACCATGCGATCGGCAAAAGTTATCCAGATTCATCAAAATTAACGACTTCGGACGCGAGGCCCTCCGCCGATTGGTTTTGATCTAATAAAAGCACTCATCCCATCACTGGTCAGAGTTCTGATTGCATGTATTAGCTCTAGAATTACCACAGTTATCCAAGTAACTGAGTAAGATCTAAGGAACCAAAACTGATATATTGAGCCATTCGCGGTATCGCCTTAATACGGCTTGCACTGAGACATGCATGGCTTAATCTTTGAGACAAGCATATAACTACTGGCAGGATCAACCAGGGAGCTTCTGAACAGAACGCAAAGACTCGTTGAGACATCTGAAGTGGGCGTTATCATTTTATTGAAAAAATAAACACACCCGGCTCCATTCCGTACTCGCCGAAATCTTCACACTCGGTCCCGCGCACCGACGATCGTATCACGTCGGCTAGCAAACGGGAGAGCTCTCAAAATGAATTGAAATTTTTTAGCTAAACACGCGAACGTTTGAAACGGTTATATCTCAAACAACGTTAAACGCGCTGCGCGATAGCATTTTAGAGTTGATATACAAATAAATTTGTATACAAAATCTCCAATATTGAACGTTCACAAATCGAGACTCGTTCACGTTTATATAATTGTTTGACACATACGAACAACAAATTCGATTCCGCCCGGAATCTATAGAGCCGACTCGCATTCAATTATGAATATTGTTAAAAGTTTCAAAGGAACGCTTAATAATCACACGGACACGAACGTAAGTTACGATCCGTCGTTCCACACAGTTCAATAAAATATTCAAAGTAGTTGATATAATAATGCGTAAAGCGAGCATAATGTGTAGCGGGAGAGAAGACGACCAAAAAAGTCACACTCTAAATCTCACCACCGTGATTTTTACACTCGCCAGACACACTGTCATTCCATAATACTTTGAACACACAAATTTTCCTCACGGAACACGTCCGAAGCCGCTGTATTTGTAAAACGAACTCAATCGGATACTCAACAACAGCACCGTACGCATATATATACGCCGAACGTATGCGTATACCGTCGATCACTTTTCAACCGGGTGGATGATGGCGCTGGTGATGTGCAAGTTAAGTTATTTTCTTCGTTTCGGGAGACGGTGATGGTCGTGGTGGTTTGTGTCTGATGGCATGGAGGGACCGAAGGGATGGAGGTAGGTGTAAGGAGTGTGGGAGGGGGGGGGGGGGGGGAGAGAGAAATTTAATTGGATGTCGATTAATTTTGTAAGGGAGTGAGTGTGTGATTGGGGCTAAGGGAATAGAGAAATACAGACCCTGTGGGGTGGGTGGGGGTTGAAATCACACACATAGGGAGGAAGGGGGGGGGGGGGGGGGTTTGTAAAGCAGTGATGGTGGCTTACAGAATAGAGAAACACCTGAAGGGGTGGGTGGGGTTTGAATAGAAATTGGGAGAAGAAGGGGGGGGGGGGGGGGAGCGGGACACGGTTGCCTAGCCCCAACTCTCGGTGTGTGTAACCTAATCTAATATAAAAAAATAAAAACAATAGGGGGAAGCGTTGAATGGGCTTTGGGGTGGGGGGAGGACTCCTTCTAATCGTCTGCCACGCTTTCCTAGCTTTATTCGTTCTCTTACGCAGGACATCCAATGCTGGAGTCCACCATTCATATCCGGTTGCACGCTTCCTATTACCGCCTGTACCACAACATTCAGTCGCTGTCCGCACTATAAGATTAGTAAAATCCTTACTTACCTTGTTCGCAGGTTTCCGCCAGTTCAGCCCTCCCACCCGGTCATGGATCAGGGCCTGGAACCGTTCCCAGTTCACACCGCGATCCTGGAATCTAAGGGGGGCCTCCGACGGCTGAACCGAGCCAGCACTCTCGCGGGCACCAGTGAGGCAGAAGGTGATCAGCCGATGGTCGCTGCTGCTGACGTCCTCGTGTACAGTCCAGTTCCTGATGTGTACACCTGGAGTGTGGAGAGTTAGATCAATGTTGGACTCACCGTTGGTTGTGTAGAAAGTGGCTGGTTGCCCGGGTCTGTTGGCAATGTGGAGTCTTCGGCCTGCAACAAAGTCCTCCATCTGGTGGCGTCTATTCGTCACGTCAGCTCCCCTGCCCGTGTAGTTAGCCTCTCGGCAGTACCACGTTGGAGAGTGCGCATTTGTGTCAGCTCCAATTAGCACGTTCTTTCCGCGTAAGGCATCCAATACGGCACCCAGATGTTGCAGGTGCTGCGAGATGTTATCCGAATATTGGAAGTAGGCTGACACAATGTAAATTTCTGGACTGACGTGGCACACCAGGCAGTGCCGGGTGCTGAGGTGACGAAGCACAGCAATGGGCAGATCCGGCTTGGTGCAGAGCAGGCCACACATGGGGTCCTCTCCCTCCGAGATGAAGGTGACTGAGGGGCTGGCACTGAGCCTGGCACCGGAGTATGGCTCCTGTACCAGGACCAGGTCCAGCCCCATCTCTGCGGCAATAGACGGCAGCTCCGATGTGTTGGAGACGGACCCCTGCAGGTTTAGTTGGCCCAGCTGTAGATAGTTGGTAGGGTTTCTAGCCATAATTAGTGGTCGAGATGCTACGCTCCTCCGCATGTCTCCTCGCCGGGCAGTCGCGCTGGTTGGTGCGGTGAGCGATGGCCGAGCCCTTCTTCCCCATCTTCTTGCACGTAGCGCAGCAGGTCTGTGTGGACTGGCATTCGGCGGTCTTGTGTCCGTCTTCACCGCACCTGCCACAGGTCATACCGCTAGCCCGGCAGTACTTCTCGGGGTGCCCGAACATTTGGCACCTACGGCAGCACGTGACGTCAACGAAGTCGTAGACGTCTATGACGTCCCATCCCACGTAGACCTTGCCCTTGTCCAGCAGGTTCCGGCGCATGGTAGGCGTGCACTCGCATATCCACATGCGCTTGTTGCCAAACCTGGATCTGCTGAACATGGGCTTTACTTCAGCTTTAAGTTCCTCCAGGGTCTTGAGGTCGCCGAAGTTCTGCTCGTGGAGCTTTTGCATGACTTCTTCGACCGTGAATTCGGCGTGTATTCCCGTGAGAGACACCAGCGGGCGACGTTCACGCGGTTCAGTTACTCGCAGCGTCGTTGGAACTGCCTCCCTCAGCGTCTGCGCGTCTCTGGCGTTCGTGGTTTCCACCAACAGTCCCGCTCCTCCTGTCCTGCGCACTCCGTGAACCTTGATCCCTAGATCCGCTGGATTTACCGATTTCTGGAGCACCCTTTTCGTGTCAGCGGCAGTCTTCAGGACCTCCTTCTGATCCTCCGCTGGGTAGACGGCGATTACCGGACCAAGGCGCTTCGGTATTGGAGACGGCTCCGTGTTCCGGCCCGTTTTAATAGCGTAGGCATATCCCAGTTGTTGAGGTAGGGGGGCAGCAGAAGGTTCGGCTGGCCCCGTCCACGTTGATGGTGCTGCTGCAGATTCGTAGAACTCTACCTTGCTTTGGAGAGCCGCATTTCTGCCCTCCGCTTCCGCGAGTCTTAACGCCAGGTGGGCCACGACTGATGCTATTCTTTCCGTGCATGATCCGATGGTCGTGATCTCTTCCTTGTTTAGCTTCGAAGTTTTGGAGCGTACGGCGTCCATTATCCCCTTTGTTTGGGCAGACACCACTAGCTGCAGAGAGCTTACCGTCGCCACATCACTCTGCGATGCGCCTATGGCGCGGGCTGGTCCAGTGCTAGACGCTGCTGCCGGCGGGGCCTCTTCCACTCCTCTCTCCTCTTGCCCGTCGTGATGCTGGGGAACCGCTACGTCCGTTAGTATTCCAGCCACTGGCGGGGCCACAGTCTTCCTGGCCGATTGGATTCTTCGCCGGACTGCTTCCTGAATCTCTTCCGGAGAGCTAAGGGGACGCTTACCTACGACAGTTGCTGGCTGCTGTTCCTGGGGGCGGGGTGGGGAAGTCAGCGGCGTACCAAACGAGCCCGGCGGCGTTCTCAGAAGCGAAGCCCGTGGACGAAACCCCGCCTCCATGCCGAGTTCTTCGAGCGCCCTGAGTTCCAGTTCCTTTTCCTGCATCTGGTCCTCTAATAGTTTGCGGAACTCATCTTCGCCCTCTTGACCCATGGTCGAGAGGGGACCGCGCTATGCGCGGCTTGGAGTTTAAGCAGTACACACAATAGTCTAAGCAGCAAACAAACACTCACACAGACACTCCCACACTTCGAGTTCCACACAGTAGTTCACACACGCACCAACAGTTCAGTCAGAAATTGGAACAGACTCA
>OW121772.1:14847500-14875000 GCA_933228765.1 Miltochrista miniata
TAACACGTTAATGATCCTTCCGCAGGTTCCCCTACGGAAACCTTGTTACGACTTTTACTTCCTCTAAATGATCAAGTTTGGTCAACTTCCCAGCAACGCCGACGGCCGTGAAGCCACCGCGTGTCGGTCCGAAGACCTCACTAAATCATTCAATCGGTAGTAGCGACGGGCGGTGTGTACAAAGGGCAGGGACGTAATCAACGCGAGCTTATGACTCGCGCTTACTAGGAATTCCTCGTTTATGGGGGATAATTGCAAACCCCAATCCCCAGCACGAAGGAGTTTCAGCGGGTTGCCCGGGCCTCTAGGCCAGGGAGAACATGCTGATTCCTTCAGTGTAGCGCGCGTGCGGCCCAGGACATCTAAGGGCATCACAGACCTGTTATTGCTCAATCTCGTGCGGCTCGAAGCCGCCGGTCCCTCTAAGAAGAATTTTAATACGTCGCCAGTGAGTTGCGTGAACGGAGTCACGCACACCTAAATGACGACGCCTATTTAGCAGGCTAGAGTCTCGTTCGTTACCGGAATTAACCAGACAAATCGCTCCACCAACTAAGAACGGCCATGCACCACCACCCACCGAATCAAGAAAGAGCTGTTAATCTGTCAATCCTTCCGGTGTCCGGGCCTGGTGAGATTTCCCGTGTTGAGTCAAATTAAGCCGCAGGCTCCACTCCTGGTGGTGCCCTTCCGTCAATTCCTTTAAGTTTCAGCTTTGCAACCATACTCCCCCCGGAGTCCAAAATCTTTGGTTTCCCGGAAGCTGCCCGCCGAGCCATTGTAGTAACGTCGGCGGATCGCTAGATGACATATTTACGGTTAGAACTAGGGCGGTATCTAATCGCCTTCGAACCTCTAACTTTCGTTCTTGATTGATGAAAACACCTTTGGCAAATGCTTTCGCTGATGTTCGTCTTGCGACGATCCAAGAATTTCACCTCTAACGTCGCAATACGAATGCCCCCAGTTATCCCTATTAATCATTACCTCGGAGTTCTGAAAACCAACAAAATAGAACCGAGATCATATTCTATTATTCCATGCACGAAATATTCAAGCAGCATTTTGAGCCCGCTTTGAGCACTCTAATTTGTTCAAAGTAAAATTGTCGGCCCACCTCGACACTCACTGAAGAGCACCGCGATAGGATTTTGATATTGAACCGGCGTATTACCGCCGGCTCACCGACGATATGCTCCGCAGACGTGTCAGTATCACCGCGGATGCGGTGCACCGACAGCGCGGCGCACAAATGCAACTACGAGCTTTTTAACCGCAACAATTTTAGTATACGCTATTGGAGCTGGAATTACCGCGGCTGCTGGCACCAGACTTGCCCTCCAATTGTTCCTCGTTAAAATATTTAAAGTGTACTCATTCCGATTACGAGGCCTCGTAAGAGTCCCGTATCGTTATTTTTCGTCACTACCTCCCCGTGCCGGGAGTGGGTAATTTGCGCGCCTGCTGCCTTCCTTGGATGTGGTAGCCGTTTCTCAGGCTCCCTCTCCGGAATCGAACCCTGATTCCCCGTTACCCGTGACAACCATGGTAGTCGCAGAAACTACCATCGAAAGTTGATAAGGCAGACATTTGAAAGATGCGTCGCCGGTACTGGACCATGCGATCGGCAAAAGTTATCCAGATTCATCAAAATTAACGACTTCGGACGCGAGGCCCTCCGCCGATTGGTTTTGATCTAATAAAAGCACTCATCCCATCACTGGTCAGAGTTCTGATTGCATGTATTAGCTCTAGAATTACCACAGTTATCCAAGTAACTGAGTAAGATCTAAGGAACCAAAACTGATATATTGAGCCATTCGCGGTATCGCCTTAATACGGCTTGCACTGAGACATGCATGGCTTAATCTTTGAGACAAGCATATAACTACTGGCAGGATCAACCAGGGAGCTTCTGAACAGAACGCAAAGACTCGTTGAGACATCTGAAGTGGGCGTTATCATTTTATTGAAAAAATAAACACACCCGGCTCCATTCCGTACTCGCCGAAATCTTCACACTCGGTCCCGCGCACCGACGATCGTATCACGTCGGCTAGCAAACGGGAGAGCTCTCAAAATGAATTGAAATTTTTTAGCTAAACACGCGAACGTTTGAAACGGTTATATCTCAAACAACGTTAAACGCGCTGCGCGATAGCATTTTAGAGTTGATATACAAATAAATTTGTATACAAAATCTCCAATATTGAACGTTCACAAATCGAGACTCGTTCACGTTTATATAATTGTTTGACACATACGAACAACAAATTCGATTCCGCCCGGAATCTATAGAGCCGACTCGCATTCAATTATGAATATTGTTAAAAGTTTCAAAGGAACGCTTAATAATCACACGGACACGAACGTAAGTTACGATCCGTCGTTCCACACAGTTCAATAAAATATTCAAAGTAGTTGATATAATAATGCGTAAAGCGAGCATAATGTGTAGCGGGAGAGAAGACGACCAAAAAAGTCACACTCTAAATCTCACCACCGTGATTTTTACACTCGCCAGACACACTGTCATTCCATAATACTTTGAACACACAAATTTTCCTCACGGAACACGTCCGAAGCCGCTGTATTTGTAAAACGAACTCAATCGGATACTCAACAACAGCACCGTACGCATATATATACGCCGAACGTATGCGTATACCGTCGATCACTTTTCAACCGGGTGGATGATGGCGCTGGTGATGTGCAAGTTAAGTTATTTTCTTCGTTTCGGGAGACGGTGATGGTCGTGGTGGTTTGTGTCTGATGGCATGGAGGGACCGAAGGGATGGAGGTAGGTGTAAGGAGTGTGGGAGGGGGGGGGGGGGGGGGAGAGAGAAATTTAATTGGATGTCGATTAATTTTGTAAGGGAGTGAGTGTGTGATTGGGGCTAAGGGAATAGAGAAATACAGACCCTGTGGGGTGGGTGGGGGTTGAAATCACACACATAGGGAGGAAGGGGGGGGGGGGGGGGGGGTTTGTAAAGCAGTGATGGTGGCTTACAGAATAGAGAAACACCTGAAGGGGTGGGTGGGGTTTGAATAGAAATTGGGAGAAGAAGGGGGGGGGGGGGGGGGAGCGGGACACGGTTGCCTAGCCCCAACTCTCGGTGTGTGTAACCTAATCTAATATAAAAAAATAAAAACAATAGGGGGAAGCGTTGAATGGGCTTTGGGGGGGGGGGAGGATTAGTGGGGAGAGGATTGTTGTGTGGCCGGTTTTTTGTCGTGGCGGCGGTGGTGGTGGTGGTGGTGGTGGTGGTGGTGGTGGTGGTGGTGGTGGTGGTGGTGGTGGTGGTGGTGGTGGTGGTGGTGGTGGTGGTGGTGGCGGTGGCGGTGATGGTGGCGGTGGTGGTGGTGGTGGGTGGTGGTGGTGGTGGTGGTGGTGGTGGTGGTGGTGGTGCAAGAGAGGTGTGTGCTACTGTAAGCGAAAGAGTGACAACTTCGCGCGGGTGCTACTATTATACTAACCACCCTTACAGATGGTAAAACACGGCTCTTACCGTAGCATGTTGTGGCCTTAGTACATAGGTATTACTGGAGATGAAGTATGACGCGAGGGCGGTCTTGTGGAGCGACGCGTACAAGACTATCAATTCTTGTCATGAGTCAATGTCTTAAGTATTACGTCTACGCCGAGCGCCACACAGGTGCCATAAAACATTATAATATTATTTTAACAATAATATATAATAGTAATCATTTTTTAACTATATTGCCTAACGATACCACCGAATTTATACTTTTTGTCATGTATTTTCAAGGGTCGTGTATTAAATGTGTCTGGCGTGATAAAGTTATTGCTATGACGGTCGTGTATTAAATCAATGTCGACCGGCCGTCGCCTCGTACAAGACTGTCAATTCATAGGTGCCATTATTACATTATAATATTATTTTAACAATAATATATAATAGTAATCATTTTTTAACTATATTGCCTAACGATACCACCGAATTTATACTTTTTGTCATGTATGGTCCCGGTCGTGTATTAAATAAATGTCTGGCGTGATAAAGTTATTGCTATGACGGTCGTGTATTAAATCAATGTCGACTCGTACAAGACTGTCAATTCAAAGGTGCCATTATAACATTATAATATTATTTTAACAATAATATATAATAGTAATCATTTTTTAACTATATTGCCTAACGATACCACCGAATTTATACTTTTTGTCATGTATTTTCCCGGTCGTGTATTAAATGTGTCTGGCGTGATAAAGTTATTGCTATGACGGTCGTGTATTAAATCAATGTCGACCGGCCGTCGCCTCGTACAAGACTGTCAATTCAAAGGTGCCATTATTACATTATAATATTATTTTAACAATAATATATAATTGTAATCATTTTTTAACTATATTGCCTAACGATACCACCGAATTTATACTTTTTGTCATGTATGGTCCCGGTCGTGTATTAAATAAATGTCTGGCGTGATAAAGTTATTGCTATGACGGTCGTGTATTAAATCAATGTCGACCGGCCGTCGCCTCGTACAAGACTGTCTATTCATTATTCTATGATTTGAAATGTCTTATATGTTCATTCATTCGAAATAACGCCAGTAGTAATAATACGAATTTGCATCTACACCTTTTTTAAAAGAATCCACCAACAAGATACATATCTAACTAATTATGATCAAAGCCCAGTAGTGTACTCGGCAAACCGTCAAAAATGACACTTTTATACACAAATAATGAATTACCTACGATTCTCTCTCTCTAAACACATATTTATGGTTAGGTTAGGTTGGAACTGTGACCTGGTGGGGTGGGGGTTGAAAACAAATAGGGGGAGGGCGACCAATTGTATCTCGATAGGTATTAATGATTTGTTGTGAGGGAGTGATTGTGATTGGGGCTTAGAGAATAGAGAAAGACCTGAGGGTTGGGTGGGGTTTCAAAAGAAATAGGGGAAAGGGGGGGGGGGGGGGGGGCGGCACCGTTGCCCACCTGATCAAAAGGTGCGCTACTGTAAGTGAAAACGCGACAACTTCGCGCGGATGCTAATTATTCAACAACCTTACAGATGGTAAAACACGGCTCTTACCTTACCGTACCATGTTGTGGCCTTAGTACATAGGTATTACTGGTGACGGTACTGGGGGAGTATTACGCGAGGGTGGTCTTGTGGAGTTTACATAGGTCTTACTGTGTAGCATGTGGCCTCAGTACTTACTTAGCACTGACCGAGACTGACTGACGTATAGTAGGTACCTAAATCTAACCTACTTCCAGATGACTTAGAAGGGTGAAATTTGAACGTTATGAAAAAATCAAAAATTAAAAAAAAAGGGGCGGCCCAGTTTTCATTGTATCTGTCATTTTATAAAGTCATTGACCTCATATTATATTAAAATATATTATTGTAACATTTGCCTAACGATACCACCGAATTCATAGTTTTTGTCATGATTGTATTAAATAATTATGTCTCATAACGTATAAACTCATTTGGTCTAATTTAATTCATATGATATAATCAACGTGATATATACCAACTGTGTACCTATGTTGATAATTATAATTTCTTTACATACAACATTTGTTTATTGTAAAACATAATTAGTATAACGTTGTTTGATATAACGTTTATGTAATCGAAATTGATGATTTGATCTAACGTTTAATGTGTATAAAAGCCCCTAACGATTAATATGTATATAAATCGTCATTGTGGTTAACATCTCGACTCAGAGTACCCCGACTTGGATGGGTTAGGTTAGAAGGCTAAGGCGGGAGCGAAGCGGAGCGGAGCTCCCGCCTTAGTCTTCGTGGTTATTTTTTTTTTAAACCACTCAGAAACAGTTATGTCAAACGATATTTTAATAATATTACCTAACCTATCAATCGTTTATTATAATTATTAACAAATTGTTCTTGGTGGCTTCCGTTGTTATATGTTGTAAATATGAGAGATTTTGTTGTTATATCATCTACTAAAGTTATTGCTATTTCGGTCGTGTATTAGTATTATTAACAATGTCGTTGTGCCGTCGCCGCGTACAATATTACGTGGTAATACTCTTATTTTATACGCGTAACAAAAAACTATTATACTATATTGTTGTAATAATTTTAAAGTTATCTTGCCTAGACATATTTACCATACCACCGAACCGATAATTACTTTTGTCATGTGTTGTCCGGTCGTGTATTAACATGTGAAGAAAAAAAAAATTAATGTCGTTGTATCTGAGAAAATGTTGGATTGTTCGTGTATTAAATCGAATCGAAAATTTCACAAGTCCTCGTAGAGGACTTGTACTTTTTCACTTGTACTTGTACTTCCACGAGCATACGCTCGTCGTATACCATATCCACCCGAAGAACCCGGCGGCGGCGGTCACAACTAACGCGACACACACCAGATTCGTGAATATGTATACGGTTAAACAACAAAATCATCGTCCTCGGACGAATCACCTGGCGTAGGGCTGAGTCTCAACAGATCGCAGCACGACGCTGCTCTACCGAGCACAACACCCCGCCAGGAACGGAAGTCGTCTACAGACTATTCCGAGCCCCGACATCGAACTGAGGTAGATTCGGACCTTCGGAGCCGTGATGCACGCGTTAAACGGACAGCATCGATCTCCGCGATCCAAATGGGCTTCGACGTCGCACCTCACGAGGTGAAGCGCGACTAGTAAAGTCACATTGTTTAGAGCCTCCCGACTCTCGGGGCTCCACAGTGAGCATATCCTTGCCGGATTCGGCTAGGCTGGCTTCGGCCTTAGAGGCGTTCAGGCATAATCCCGCGGATGGTAGCTTCGCACCACCGGCCGCTCGGCCGAGTGCATGAACCAAATGTCCGAAACTGCGGTTCCTCTCGTACTGAGCAGTATTACTATCGCAACGACAAGCCATCAGTAGGGTAAAACTAACCTGTCTCACGACGGTCTAAACCCAGCTCACGTTCCCTTTTGATGGGTGAACAATCCAACGCTTGGCGAATTTTGCTTCGCAATGATAGGAAGAGCCGACATCGAAGGATCAAAAAGCAACGTCGCTATGAACGCTTGGCTGCCACAAGCCAGTTATCCCTGTGGTAACTTTTCTGGCACCTCTTGCTAAAAACTCTTTATACTAAAGGATCGATAGGCCGTGCTTTCGCAGTCCCTATGCGTACTGAACATCTGGATCAAGCCAGCTTTTGCCCTTTTGCTCCACGCGAGGTTTCTGTCCTCGCTGAGCTGGCCTTAGGACACCTGCGTTATTCTTTGACAGATGTACCGCCCCAGTCAAACTACCCGCCTGGCAGTGTCCTCGAACCGGATCACGCGGGAGTTGTACGGCGACGAGCGTTGCCGCCACGTCGCCACTCTGCACGCTTGGAACGAAACACCGTGCGCCCGCCGATATTATCGACCGCGCACCGCTTCCGCCCAACCGAGTAAGTAATGAAACAATGAAAGTAGTGGTTTTTCAGCGACGATCGCGCGAACGATCTCCCACTTATGCTACACCTCTCATGTCTCCTTACAATGCCAGACTAGAGTCAAGCTCAACAGGGTCTTCTTTCCCCGCTGATTCTCCCAAGCCCGTTCCCTTGGCTGTGGTTTCGCTAGATAGTAGATAGGGACAGTCCCCTCCACCAACCTCATGGTCCCTCCAGCCATCTTGGCTATATGGACCGAATCACTAGGAGTTACGCGCCGTACTTGCGTGTGCTCTTTCCGGCGCGCACGTTGTAGACTCCCTCAATTGACTGTCCCGGCCTTCTCCCTTTCTGGGCGGCCTTGCCATCTTGGCGTTGGTGTCGCCTTTGCGACTAACAAAACCCGGTACGCCTTCATCGCTCGCCTAGGTCCTTCCCTCGATCTCCAGCCTACTCCTAATCCTGTGCCAACCGTGCGCGAAATCCCTCAACCGCCGAAAGTTATCCTCCGTCAATACCAGCTCGCGGTAATATGCAGGCCCCTCACCCTCCCAAGTGAGCCCATCAAGCATCCTATCTCGCTGTTCCTTATAAAGGGGGCACCTCCACAAAATGTGGTCACGACATTCATCCTCTTCCCCGCAGTAGCACATGCTGTCCTCACATAGCGTCATGTCACACAACCTTTTACGAAAACTTCCATGGCCAGTCAAAATCTGAGAGGTTTCATAGTCCGGCTCGACCCAAGTGGACTTGAGGCGAGCCGACACGTCCGGGAAAAAACTAAAGAGTTCCCTACCCTTTTCCTCACCTACTTCGTCGTTCGCTCTCGGACGGTGCGGACGTGCGCGAGTTGCTCTCTCCGTAGAAAAATATTTTCAGCGGATTGCCTGAATATTTTTCAGAATTTGATACACGACCGAGTAATCGTGGCTATATAGTTTTATTATTATAGTGACTGTGGATATTTTTGTGCAATAAACAGGAGTTACAGTGAAATTAAGCTGTGAAAAGTGTGTGACCGTATCGCGACATTAGTCGCATCAGCGAGCCGATCTGGACATAGAAAACTAAATCAGTGAGTGTTTAGCAACTTTTATAGTGCTTCAGCATATTTTTCAGGCTCTTTCAGCCAAACTTGTGTAATTTTCTGCATTTGAGGTTATTTAACCTCAATTGTAGCTAATTGCACGTGGGCGGCGAGAGCGTGGTGCCGTAGACAGTGACATTGACACTTGACAGCTGTCAGGTGGTGGCGTTGGCAACTGACGTTGTCATCTCGACAGCGTCACTTTGACATTGTCAGCCTGACAGCTGCTGGCCGCGACAGTGACGTTTGTGTGTTGTGTTGTTTTACTTTCTTTTTATTGTTAGTTTGACATCTGTCAAGTACTGCGACAGTGACGTTATTGTTTTATTATTGCATTTTATCTTTGACATTAGACAGCTGTCAGTTTCTAACTCGACAGCTGCCGATTGCGACATTGACGCTTGTGTAGTTGTAACATTATCTGTGAAACATTGACACTTGCTGTCAGTTTGACACTGACGGCTGGGTGGCGCGCGGCGCTAGTGTGCCATCAGGACTAGCGTCTGCACACTCGTGTGGCGCTGGTGTGCCATCAGGGTTGGACCTGTGGCGCTAGTGTGCTGGAAGGGTAGGTGATTGCGCGCCGTTGACTTTGCGCGCCTTGGAGTTTGCGCGCCTGCGCGTTTGCGCACTTTGAGCGCAGACTCGCCGGGGTGCGGTGCGCCTGCTTGCGCGGCCTGCGCGCGGTGACGCGTGACCTCGTGCGATACCGCGCGTCTGTCCTCGACGGCGCGCCTTCCCCTGCTACGGATAATTGGTGAGTCTGTTCCAATTTCTGACTGAACTGTTGGTGCGTGTGTGAACTACTGTGTGGAACTCGAAGTGTGGGAGTGTCTGTGTGAGTGTTTGTTTGCTGCTTAGACTATTGTGTGTACTGCTTATACTCCAAGCCGCGCATAGCGCGGTCCCCTCTCGACCATGGGTCAAGAGGGCGAAGATGAGTTCCGCAAGCTATTAGAGGACCAGATGCAGGAAAAGGAACTGGAACTCAGAGCGCTCGAAGAACTCGGCATGGAGGCGGGGTTTCGTCCACGGGCTTCGCTTCTGAGAACGCCGCCGGGCTCGTTTGGTACGCCGCTGACTTCCCCACCCCGCCCCCAGGAACAGCAGCCAGCAACTGCCGTAGGTAAGCGTCCCCTTAGCTCTCCGGAAGAGATTCAGGAAGCAGTCCGGCGAAGAATCCAATCGGCCAGGAAGACTGTGGCCCCGCCAGTAGCTGGAATACTAACGGACGTGGCGGTTCCCCAGCATCACGACGGGCAAGAGGAGAGAGGAGTGGAAGAGGCCCCGCCGGCAGCAGCGTCTAGCACTGGACCAGCCCGCGCCATAGGCGCATCGCAGAGTGATGTGGCGACGGTAAGCTCTCTGCAGCTAGTGGTGTCTGCCCAAACAAAGGGGATAATGGACGCCGTACGCTCCAAAACTTCGAAGCTAAACAAGGAAGAGATCACGACCATCGGATCATGCACGGAAAGAATAGCATCAGTCGTGGCCCACCTGGCGTTAAGACTCGCGGAAGCGGAGGGCAGAAATGCGGCTCTCCAAAGCAAGGTAGAGTTCTACGAATCTGCAGCAGCACCATCAACGTGGACGGGGCCAGCCGAACCTTCTGCTGCCCCCCTTCCTCAACAACTGGGATATGCCTACGCTATTAAAACGGGCCGGAACACGGAGCCGTCTCCAATACCGAAGCGCCTTGGTCCGGTAATCGCCGTCTACCCAGCGGAGGATCAGAAGGAGGTCCTGAAGACTGCCGCTGACACGAAAAGGGTGCTCCAGAAATCGGTAAATCCAGCGGATCTAGGGATCAAGGTGCACGGAGTGCGCAGGACAGGAGGAGCGGGACTGTTGGTGGAAACCACGAACGCCAGAGACGCGCAGACACTGAGGGAGGCAGTTCCAACGACGCTGCGAGTAACTGAACCGCGTGAACGTCGCCCGCTGGTGTCTCTCACGGGAATACACGCCGAATTCACGGTCGAAGAAGTCATGCAAAAGCTCCACGAGCAGAACTTCGGCGACCTCAAGACCCTGGAGGAACTTAAAGCCGAAGTAAAGCCCATGTTCAGCAGATCCAGGTTTGGCAACAAGCGCATGTGGATATGCGAGTGCACGCCTACCATGCGCCGGAACCTGCTGGACAAGGGCAAGGTCTACGTGGGATGGGACGTCATAGACGTCTACGACTTCGTTGACGTCACGTGCTGCCGTAGGTGCCAAATGTTCGGGCACCCCGAGAAGTACTGCCGGGCTAGCGGTATGACCTGTGGCAGGTGCGGTGAAGACGGACACAAGACCGCCGAATGCCAGTCCACACAGACCTGCTGCGCTACGTGCAAGAAGATGGGGAAGAAGGGCTCGGCCATCGCTCACCGCACCAACCAGCGCGACTGCCCGGCGAGGAGACATGCGGAGGAGCGTAGCATCTCGATCACCAATTATGGCTAGGAACCCTACCAACTATCTACAGCTGGGCCAACTAAACCTGCAGGGGTCCGTCTCCAACACATCGGAGCTGCCGTCTATTGCCGCAGAGATGGGACTGGACCTGGTCCTGGTACAGGAGCCATACTCCGGTGCCAGGCTCAGTGCCAGCCCCTCAGTCACCTTCATCTCGGAGGGAGAGGACCCCATGTGTGGCCTACTCTGCACCAAGCCGGATCTGCCCATTGCTGTACTTCGTCACCTCAGCACCCGGCACTGCCTGGTGTGCCACGTCAGTCCAGATATTTACATCGTGTCAGCCTACTTCCAATATTCGGATAACATCTCGCAGCACCTACAACATCTGGGTGCCGTATTGGATGCCTTACGCGGAAAGAAGGTACTAATTGGAGCAGACACAAATGCGCACTCTCCAACGTGGTACTGCCGAGAAGCTAACTACACAGGCAGGGGAGCTGACGTGACGAATAGACGCCACCAGATGGAGGACTTTGTTGCAGGCCGAAGACTCCACATTGCCAACAGACCCGGGCAACCAGCCACTTTCTACACGACGAACGGTGAGTCCAGCATTGATTTAACTCTCCACACTCCAGGTGTACACATCAGGAACTGGACTGTACACGCGGACGTCAGCAGCAGCGACCATCGGCTGATCACCTTCTGCCTCACTGGTGCCCGCGAGAGTGCTGGCTCGGCTCAGCCGTTGGAGGCCCCCCTTAGATTCCAGGATCGCGGTGTGAACTGGGAACGGTTCCAGGCCCTGATCCATGACCGGGTGGGAGGGCTGAACTGGCGGAAACCTGCGAACAAGGTAAGTAAGGACTTTACTAATCTTATAGTGCGGACAGCGACTGAATGTTGTGGTACAGGCGGTAATAGGAAGCGTGCAACCGGATATGAATGGTGGACTCCAGCATTGGATGTCCTGCGTAAGAGAACGAATAAAGCTAGGAAAGCGTGGCAGACGATCAGAAGGAGAGGCATGGGGGAATGGGAGGATGACGCGAAAGGTTACTACCATGAGTGCCGCAGTAGATATAAGGCGACGATGGGGAAAGCGCAGACCGACTTCTTTCGCAAAATGGCAAATTCTGGTAACCAGGACCCATGGGGCCTGGCATACAGGGTCGCGAGCGGGCGGCTAAGGCCCCCGCCTAACGTTATTAATGGCACCAAATTTGTAGAGGGGTATGCGGGGGATGCGCGGGCCGCTATGAGTGCACTGGTCAGCGCCCTATGCCCTGACGACGATGTATCCGTCGACTCTGCATACCATAGGCAGGTCAGACTCATGGCGGCCTGCGCACCCTCCGGTCGGGATGCGGCTCCCCCATCAATGGATGCGATTGAGAGAGTAGTCCAGGCATTACCTAACACGGCACCGGGAAGGGACGGGATTACCGCCCGCATGGTCAAACATGTGTGGCTCGCAGCTGGCTCCGAGCTATCGCGACTTCTTGGACTTTGCGTGGAGGAGGGCACATTTCCCGATGCGTGGAAGGACGGGAGGTTGGTTGTCATTCCGAAAGGTAATGATCGGCCACCTACCGATCCTAAAGCGTATCGCCCCCTCACGCTTCTCTCGACGCTGGGCAAGGTTCTGGAGCGAGTGATTCTACTCAGCGCACCTAACATCTTGCGCTCCGCGTCGTCGTGTCAGCATGGGTTCACCCGGGGTAGGTCGACGCTCACGGCTTTGCGGGCCATTCAGGCCACAGTGGCTGAGAGTGGCTCGAAGTATGTCCAGGGTATATTCCTGGATATATCGGGGGCGTTCGACAACGCATGGTGGCCCATGATCTTGCTGAAGGCGAAGAACGGCGGTTGCCCACCAAACATCTATCGGATGTTGGTGAGCTATTTTACCAATCGCCAGGTTGGGTTCTCCGTCGGCAGCGAGATCATGTGGAAAGTCTCTACCATGGGGTGCCCGCAGGGCTCGGTACTGGGACCCTCTCTGTGGAACCTCCTCATGGATGACCTGTTTCGGTTACCATACCCGCATGGAGTTCAACTCGTAGCGTATGCGGATGATGTAACAATCCTCGTCGAGTCGAACACGCGAGCCGGCATAGAGGCGTCTGCCTCATGCGCCTTGGGACTCATCTCGGACTGGGGTAGGCGCAACCGGCTAGGCTTCTCCCCCGGCAAGTCATTTTCAATGACCATGAAGGGGAAGCTGCCTGGCCGTCCCCCCGTGGTCCGGCTCGACGGGATTGCAGTCAAGGGAGCGACGTCTACCAAAGTGTTGGGTGTGGTTATCGACTCGGGCCAGTGCTTCAGGGAGCACGCCCTGTCTGTGGGAGAGCGTGCCGCAGCAGCATTCGGGAAGATGTCGCGCGTCTCGGCCTCATCCTGGGGTATCCGGTACGGCGCTCTTAAAGTGCTGTATCGCGGTGCGTACGTGCCAGTGGTGACGTATGCGGCGGGATGTTGGTGGAGGCGCGTGGCTACCCACGTGGTGGGAGGCGCACTACGGCGTACTCAGCGTCGGGCCCTAGTGCTTCTCACGAAGGCCTATAGATCGGTCAGTACTGCGGCACTGCCGGTCTTGGCGGGAGTATTGCCGGCGGACCTCGAGGTGGAACGGGCTGGCAGAATCGACGACGTGAGACACCTCGGCAGGATTGAGCTTAGGGTCGAGAGCAGAAAAATTTCGGAGGAGACTGTTGGCAAATGGCAACAGAAATGGGAAGGTGAGGAAAAGGGTAGGGAACTCTTTAGTTTTTTCCCGGACGTGTCGGCTCGCCTCAAGTCCACTTGGGTCGAGCCGGACTATGAAACCTCTCAGATTTTGACTGGCCATGGAAGTTTTCGTAAAAGGTTGTGTGACATGACGCTATGTGAGGACAGCATGTGCTACTGCGGGGAAGAGGATGAATGTCGTGACCACATTTTGTGGAGGTGCCCCCTTTATAAGGAACAGCGAGATAGGATGCTTGATGGGCTCACTTGGGAGGGTGAGGGGCCTGCATATTACCGCGAGCTGGTATTGACGGAGGATAACTTTCGGCGGTTGAGGGATTTCGCGCACGGTTGGCACAGGATTAGGAGTAGGCTGGAGATCGAGGGAAGGACCTAGGCGAGCGATGAAGGCGTACCGGGTTTTGTTAGTCGCAAAGGCGACACCAACGCCAAGATGGCAAGGCCGCCCAGAAAGGGAGAGGGCCGGGACAGTCAATTGAGGGAGTCTACAACGTGCGCGCCGGAAAGAGCACACGCAAGTACGGCGCGTAACTCCTAGTGATTCGGTCCATATAGCCAAGATGGCTGGAGGGACCATGAGGTTGGTGGAGGGGACTGTCCCTATCTACTTCGTCGTTCGCTCTCGTGGTGTACGGACGTGTTCGCGAAGTACTCTGCCGTTAAAAAATATTTACAGCGGAAATTCTGAAAATTTTTCAGATATTATTTCACGACTGAGTTGTTGTTATTATATGCTTCAGTTATATATAGTTATTTGTGACTAATTTTGTGTATTTACTTTATAAAACAGTGAATTAAAGTGCTAAGTGTTTGGTGTACACGTGTGGCGATATTGGACGCGTTGGTTAGCCGTTTCGGCAGGATTAATATAAACAGTAAGTGTTTAGCAACTTTTTATAGTGCTTCAGCATCACAGTGATTCAGTTTTCACGACTCTTCAGCCAAATTCGTGCACTTTCGGCCTTTGAGGTTATTTAACCTCAAACGTGGTTAAGTGCACGCGGGCGGCGTGAGCGTGGACATATAGTGACATTGACACTTGACGGCTGTCAGGTGTGGCGTTGGCAACTGACGTTGTCATCTCGACAGCGTCATCTTGACATTGTCAGTCTGACAGCTGCTTACCGCGACAGTGACGCTTGTGTTTTTGTGCTCGTACCTGTGTTGTGTTGTATAGCTGTCAGTTGTGGCAGCTTGTCAGCTGTCAAGTACCGCGGCAGTGACGTTTTCAAATTTTTTTTTTTTTTTTTTTTTACTGTACCAATAACTGTAGACAGCTGTCAGTTTGATATTTCACTCTGACGGCTGCCGCCTGCGACATTGACGCTTAAGCTCTGAGTGACAGTGACAGTGACATTGGACTTGTTGGGTGGCGCTAGTGTGCCACGCGGGTCCACGTTTGCGCACCCCTGTGCGCAGACTGGGCCAGTGGCGCTGGTGTGCCACGAGGGTCAAAGTTTGCGCACATAGTGCGCGGACCTGACCGGTGGCGCTGGTGTTGCACGCGGGTGCGTGTCTGCGCGCGCGCAGTTTGCGCACCTTGTACATTGCGCGCCTGCAGTTTGCGCGCCTTGCGGGTGGCGCGTGCGTCGGTGGTCGCCAGGGGGTAAGTCTTTTTCAACTTATCGCTGGATGACTGCTTGAACTTCTGTGTGACTGTTCCCGTGGAACTGGTAGTGTTGGGTTTCACTGTACTATTGACGTTTGTGTGAAAGTGGGTGTTGTGACTTTTAAGAATTGTTAGCTAATACACGAACCTTAAAGCAGTGCATAAGAGGCTTAACTGTACCGCAGGGGCATAGCCCCTGGTAAATATGGCCCAAGATGAGAAAGAAGACTTCCGACGGGTGTTGGAAGACACAATGGCAGAGAAGGAGCTGGAAATGCGGGCTTTAGAGGAACTCAGCGTGGAGGCCGGGTTTAGGGCTCGATCTTCTTTAATGCGAACCCCGCCGGGCCTGTTTAGCACCCCTCTCGCCTCGCCGCCCCGCACCCAGGACCAGGACCAGCCAATAGCATCAGGACCAGGTAAGCGGCCCCTTAGCTCACCGGAGGAAGTACAAGACGCAGTAAGGCGAAAGGTGCAGAGCATGCGCAAGGCTGCTCCCCCCGTGGCTGGCATCTTGACTGCACCGGAAAGGACTAGCAGCGCCCAGGCGCCACCAGCAGCAGTAATCCAGGTCAGCAGCCCCCTTATGGAACAGCAGGAGAGAGCCCAACCGACCATCACCAACCTCGCCGAGGTCGCAGCGGATTCTACCATCGGAATCATGGAAGCGGTCCGGTCGAAGTCCTCCAAACTTAACAAGGACGAGATAGTGGCGATCGGTCTGCACGTAAGTACAGTCAGCTCGGTAGTTGCGCAGCTGATAGCGCGTCTCTCTGAGGCTGAGGAGAAGTTGCGCAGCGCACAACAGCAGCAGGAACGTGCGAGTGAAGGATCAGCACAGACTCTGCCGCTGCAGTCAACGGAAGGAGGTATGGGACTCGGTCCAGCAGGGTACGCCAACGCCATCAGGGTTGGTAGAAACGTCGGGCCTTCGCCAATCCCTAGACGTGTTGGTCCAGTGGTGGCGGTCTTCCCTGCGGAGGACCAAAAAGAAATTTTGAAGACGGCTTCGGATACGAAGAAGGCGCTGCAAAGTGCCGTAAACCCGTCAAACCTGGGCATTAGAGTACACGGCGTACGGAGGACAGGCGGTGCGGGTCTACTGGTGGAGACCACCAGCGCTAGGGACGCGCAGACCTTCAGGGAGGCAGTACCAGCCACTCTTAGAGTAGCAGAACCCAGGGAGCGTCGCCCACTCGTCTCCCTGAACGGTGTATACGGCGATCTGAAGGCCGAGGAGGTAACTGTCAAATTACACGAGCAAAATTTTAGCGACAGCATGACTATCGAAGAAATGAGGGCCCACATCAAGCCAATGTTCAGCCGCAGCCGATTTAACAACAGGAAGATGTGGGTCTGCGAATGCTCTCCGGCGACGCGGAAGATGCTTGTGGACAGGGGCAAGGTATACGTGGGCTGGGATGTTATTGACGTTTACGACTTCGTAGATGTCACCTGCTGCAGGAGGTGCCAGATGTTTGGGCACCCGGAGAAATATTGTCGGGCTAGCAACATGACATGCGGCAAGTGCGGTGTAGACGGGCACAAGTCAGGTGAGTGTCAGTCCGAGCACGAGTGCTGCGCAACCTGCAAAAAGTTGGGCAGGAAAGGCACGGCTATCCAACACAGGACCAATCAGCGGGACTGCCCAGCGCGCAAGCACGCCGAGGAGCGCAGCATCGCCAGCACCAACTATGGTCAGTAGACGTATAGATATCAGAGTGGGCCAGCTTAACCTGCAGGGCTCGGTGGCCAACACGGCGGAGCTACCATCCATCGCTGCCGAGATGGGGCTGGACCTGGTCTTGGTACAGGAGCCATACTCCGGTGCCAGGCTTGGGGCCAGTCCATCTGTCACTTTTATTACGGAAGGAGAGAACCCGATGTGCGGCCTGCTCTGTACGAGAAGAGACCTTACCATCACCGTGCTGAGTCATCTCAGCACCAGGCACTGCTTGGTATGTAACGTCAGCCCTGACCTATACATAGTTACTGCATACTTCCAATACGCCGAAGACATCGCTCTCCACCTGCAACACCTTGACGTGGTCCTGGATGCGCTGCGCGGAAAGAAGGTGGTAATAGGCGCGGACACCAATGCGCATTCCCCCCTTTGGTTCTGCAGGGAGGCCAATTATACCGGGAGAGGAGCTGAGGTAACGAGACGCCGCCAGCATATGGAAGACTTCATTGCGGGACGCAGACTTCACATAGCCAACCTAAGCGGGCAGCCGCCCACTTTCCTGACGCCTAATGGTGAGTCGAACATCGACCTTACGCTGCACACCACAGGGATACGCGTTGACAACTGGCGCGTGCACGAGAACGTCAGCGAAAGTGACCACCGGCTCATTACCTTCAGCATTGTCTGCTCCCGTGGGAGTGCGGGGATTGTTCAGC
The DNA here is from genome assembly GCA_933228765.1 of Miltochrista miniata. Lineage (NCBI taxonomy): Eukaryota > Metazoa > Arthropoda > Insecta > Lepidoptera > Erebidae > Miltochrista > Miltochrista miniata. The sequence goes on from OW121772.1 coordinate 14,865,151, forward strand.
CGTCGGAGGTCCCCCTGAGATTTCGGGAACGCGGTGTGGACTGGCAACGGTTCCAGGCTCTTATCCACGAGCGGGTGGGAGTGTTAAATTGGAGAAAATCAGCGAACGAGGTAAGCAAGACTTTTAATAATATAATTGTACGAACGGCGATAGAGTGCTGTGGCGGAGGCGGCAATAGGAAGCGTGTTACAGGATATGAATGGTGGACTCCAGCACTGGACTCAATGCGTAAAAGAACGAATAAAGCGAGGAAAGAGTGGCAGAAGATGAGAAAGAGAGGTATGGGGGTATGGGAGGAAGACGCGAATGGCTATTATCATGAGTGCCGCAGTAGCTATAAGGCTATGATGGGGAAAGCGCAAACCGACTTTTTCCGTAAAATTGCAAACTCTGGCAACCAGGACCCTTGGGGCATGGCTTACAGAGCGGCCAGCGGGAGGCTGAGACCCCCGCCTAATGTAATAACGGGTACCAAATTTGTGGAAGGGTACGCCGGGGACGCGACGGCCGCCATGGGGGCGCTAGTCAGAGCACTCTGTCCTGACGACAACGCAGCCACTGACTCGGCCTACCATAGGCAAATCAGACTCATGGCGGCCTGCGCACCCTCGGGTCGGGATGCGGCTCCCCCATCAATGGAAGCGATTGAGAGAATAGTTCGGGGATTACCCAACACGGCACCGGGAAGAGACGGGATTTCGGCCCGCATGGTCAAACATGTGTGGCTCGCAGCTGGCTCCGAGCTATCGCGACTTTTTGGCTTATGCGTGGAAGAGGGCACTTTCCCCGATACGTGGAAGGATGGTAGACTGGTCGTCATTCCGAAAGGAAATGACCGGCCACCTACTGATCCCAAAGCGTATCGCCCCGTCACGCTCCTTTCGACGTTGGGCAAGGTTCTGGAACGGGTGATACTGCTTAGCGCTCCCAACATCTTGCGCTCAGCGTCGCCGTGTCAGCACGGGTTCACCCGGGGTAGGTCGACCCTCACAGCACTTAGAGCCATTCAGGCCGTGGTAGCTGATAGCGACGCGAAATATGTCCAGGGCATATTCCTGGACATATCGGGGGCGTTTGACAACGCTTGGTGGCCCATGATCTTGCTGAAGGCGAAGAACGGCGGCTGCCCACCAAATATCTATCAGATGTTGGTGAGCTATTTCAACAATCGCCGGGTCGGTCTCTTCGTCGGCAGCGAGGTGATGTGGAAAACCTCTACCATGGGGTGCCCGCAGGGCTCGGTACTGGGACCCTCTCTGTGGAACCTCCTCATGGACGACCTGTTTCGGCTGCCATATCCGCACGGAGTACATCTCGTAGCGTACGCGGATGACGTATCAATCCTTATCGAGTCGAACACGCGAGCCGGCATAGAGGCGTCTGCCTCATGCGCCTTGGGTCTAATCTCGGAGTGGGGAAAACGGAACCGGCTGGGCTTCTCCCCCGGCAAGTCATTTTCAATGACTATGAAGGGGAAGCTGCCCGGCCGCCCCCCCGTGGTTCGGCTCGATGGGATTGCAGTCAGGGGAGCGACGTCTACCAAAGTGCTTGGTGTGGTAGTCGATGCGGGTCAGTGCTTTAGGGAGCACGCCCTGTCTGTGGGGGAGCGTGCTGCAGCAGCGTTCGGGAAAATGTCGCGTGTCTCGGCCTCATCCTGGGGTATCCGGTACAGGGCCCTTAAAGTCCTGTATCGCGGTGCGTACGTCCCAGTGGTGACGTACGCGGCGGGATGTTGGTGGAGACGCGTGGCAACCCACGTGGTGAGGGGTGCACTATTGCGTAGTCAACGCCAGGCCCTAGTGCTTCTCACGAAGGCCTATAGATCGGTAAGTACCGCCGCACTGCCGATCTTAGCGGGGGTATTGCCGGCAGACCTCGAGGTGGAACGTGCTGGCAAAATTGACGACGTTAGAAACCTCGGCAGGATTGAGCTCAGGGTCGAAAGTAGTAAAATCTCGGAGGAGACTGTCGCCAAGTGGCAACAGAAATGGGCAGGTGAGGAAAAGGGTAGGGAACTCTCTAGTTTTTTCCCGGACGTGTCGGCTCGCCTCAAGGCCACTTGGGTCGAGCCGGACTATGAAACTTCTCAAATTTTGACTGGCCATGGAAGTTTCCGTAAGCGTTTGAGTGACATGAGGTTGTGCGAGGAAAGCTTATGCTACTGCGGCGAAGAGGACGAATGCCGTGACCACATTTTGTGGAGGTGCCCCCTTTACAAGGACCAGCGTGACAGGATGCTTGATGGGATCATCTGGGAAGGAGAAGGGCCTGCATACTACTGCGAACTCGTGTCGACGGAGGGTAACTTTCGGCGGTTGAGGGATTTCGCGCACGGCTGGTTCAAGATACGACGAAGACTTGAGATTGAGGGCGGGATCTAGGCGGGCGACGAAGGCGTAGTTGTGACGTTTGTCGCATAGGCGACACCGACGCCAAGATGGCAAGGCCGCCCAGAAAGGGAGAAGGCCGGGACAGTCAATTGAGGGAGTCTACAACGTGCGCGCCGGAAAGAGCACACGCAAGTACGGCGCGTAACTCCTGATGATTCGGTCCATATAGCCAAGATGGCTGGAGGGACCATGAGGTTGGTGGAGGGGACTGTCCCTATCTACTATCTAGCGAAACCACAGCCAAGGGAACGGGCTTGGGAGAATCAGCGGGGAAAGAAGACCCTGTTGAGCTTGACTCTAGTCTGGCATTGTAAGGAGACATGAGAGGTGTAGCATAAGTGGGAGATCGTTCGCGCGATCGTCGCTGAAAAACCACTACTTTCATTGTTTCATTACTTACTCGGTTGGGCGGAAGCGGTGCGCGGTCGATAATATCGGCGGGCGCACGGTGTTTCGTTCCAAGCGTGCAGAGTGGCGACGTGGCGGCAACGCTCGTCGCCGTACAACTCCCGCGTGATCCGGTTCGAGGACACTGCCAGGCGGGTAGTTTGACTGGGGCGGTACATCTGTCAAAGAATAACGCAGGTGTCCTAAGGCCAGCTCAGCGAGGACAGAAACCTCGCGTGGAGCAAAAGGGCAAAAGCTGGCTTGATCCAGATGTTCAGTACGCATAGGGACTGCGAAAGCACGGCCTATCGATCCTTTAGTATAAAGAGTTTTTAGCAAGAGGTGCCAGAAAAGTTACCACAGGGATAACTGGCTTGTGGCAGCCAAGCGTTCATAGCGACGTTGCTTTTTGATCCTTCGATGTCGGCTCTTCCTATCATTGCGAAGCAAAATTCGCCAAGCGTTGGATTGTTCACCCATCAAAAGGGAACGTGAGCTGGGTTTAGACCGTCGTGAGACAGGTTAGTTTTACCCTACTGATGGCTTGTCGTTGCGATAGTAATACTGCTCAGTACGAGAGGAACCGCAGTTTCGGACATTTGGTTCATGCACTCGGCCGAGCGGCCGGTGGTGCGAAGCTACCATCCGCGGGATTATGCCTGAACGCCTCTAAGGCCGAAGCCAGCCTAGCCGAATCCGGCAAGGATATGCTCACTGTGGAGCCCCGAGAGTCGGGAGGCTCTAAACAATGTGACTTTACTAGTCGCGCTTCACCTCGTGAGGTGCGACGTCGAAGCCCATTTGGATCGCGGAGATCGATGCTGTCCGTTTAACGCGTGCATCACGGCTCCGAAGGTCCGAATCTACCTCAGTTCGATGTCGGGGCTCGGAATAGTCTGTAGACGACTTCCGTTCCTGGCGGGGTGTTGTGCTCGGTAGAGCAGCGTCGTGCTGCGATCTGTTGAGACTCAGCCCTACGCCAGGTGATTCGTCCGAGGACGATGATTTTGTTGTTTAACCGTATACATATTCACGAATCTGGTGTGTGTCGCGTTAGTTGTGACCGCCGCCGCCGGGTTCTTCGGGTGGATATGGTATACGACGAGCGTATGCTCGTGGAAGTACAAGTACAAGTGAAAAAGTACAAGTCCTCTACGAGGACTTGTGAAATTTTCGATTCGATTTAATACACGAACAATCCAACATTTTCTCAGATACAACGACATTAATTTTTTTTTTCTTCACATGTTAATACACGACCGGACAACACATGACAAAAGTAATTATCGGTTCGGTGGTATGGTAAATATGTCTAGGCAAGATAACTTTAAAATTATTACAACAATATAGTATAATAGTTTTTTGTTACGCGTATAAAATAAGAGTATTACCACGTAATATTGTACGCGGCGACGGCACAACGACATTGTTAATAATACTAATACACGACCGAAATAGCAATAACTTTAGTAGATGATATAACAACAAAATCTCTCATATTTACAACATATAACAACGGAAGCCACCAAGAACAATTTGTTAATAATTATAATAAACGATTGATAGGTTAGGTAATATTATTAAAATATCGTTTGACATAACTGTTTCTGAGTGGTTTAAAAAAAAAATAACCACGAAGACTAAGGCGGGAGCTCCGCTCCGCTTCGCTCCCGCCTTAGCCTTCTAACCTAACCCATCCAAGTCGGGGTACTCTGAGTCGAGATGTTAACCACAATGACGATTTATATACATATTAATCGTTAGGGGCTTTTATACACATTAAACGTTAGATCAAATCATCAATTTCGATTACATAAACGTTATATCAAACAACGTTATACTAATTATGTTTTACAATAAACAAATGTTGTATGTAAAGAAATTATAATTATCAACATAGGTACACAGTTGGTATATATCACGTTGATTATATCATATGAATTAAATTAGACCAAATGAGTTTATACGTTATGAGACATAATTATTTAATACAATCATGACAAAAACTATGAATTCGGTGGTATCGTTAGGCAAATGTTACAATAATATATTTTAATATAATATGAGGTCAATGACTTTATAAAATGACAGATACAATGAAAACTGGGCCGCCCCTTTTTTTTTAATTTTTGATTTTTTCATAACGTTCAAATTTCACCCTTCTAAGTCATCTGGAAGTAGGTTAGATTTAGGTACCTACTATACGTCAGTCAGTCTCGGTCAGTGCTAAGTAAGTACTGAGGCCACATGCTACACAGTAAGACCTATGTAAACTCCACAAGACCACCCTCGCGTAATACTCCCCCAGTACCGTCACCAGTAATACCTATGTACTAAGGCCACAACATGGTACGGTAAGGTAAGAGCCGTGTTTTACCATCTGTAAGGTTGTTGAATAATTAGCATCCGCGCGAAGTTGTCGCGTTTTCACTTACAGTAGCGCACCTTTTGATCAGGTGGGCAACGGTGCCGCCCCCCCCCCCCCCCCTTTCCCCTATTTCTTTTGAAACCCCACCCAACCCTCAGGTCTTTCTCTATTCTCTAAGCCCCAATCACAATCACTCCCTCACAACAAATCATTAATACCTATCGAGATACAATTGGTCGCCCTCCCCCTATTTGTTTTCAACCCCCACCCCACCAGGTCACAGTTCCAACCTAACCTAACCATAAATATGTGTTTAGAGAGAGAGAATCGTAGGTAATTCATTATTTGTGTATAAAAGTGTCATTTTTGACGGTTTGCCGAGTACACTACTGGGCTTTGATCATAATTAGTTAGATATGTATCTTGTTGGTGGATTCTTTTAAAAAAGGTGTAGATGCAAATTCGTATTATTACTACTGGCGTTATTTCGAATGAATGAACATATAAGACATTTCAAATCATAGAATAATGAATAGACAGTCTTGTACGAGGCGACGGCCGGTCGACATTGATTTAATACACGACCGTCATAGCAATAACTTTATCACGCCAGACATTTATTTAATACACGACCGGGACCATACATGACAAAAAGTATAAATTCGGTGGTATCGTTAGGCAATATAGTTAAAAAATGATTACAATTATATATTATTGTTAAAATAATATTATAATGTAATAATGGCACCTTTGAATTGACAGTCTTGTACGAGGCGACGGCCGGTCGACATTGATTTAATACACGACCGTCATAGCAATAACTTTATCACGCCAGACACATTTAATACACGACCGGGAAAATACATGACAAAAAGTATAAATTCGGTGGTATCGTTAGGCAATATAGTTAAAAAATGATTACTATTATATATTATTGTTAAAATAATATTATAATGTTATAATGGCACCTTTGAATTGACAGTCTTGTACGAGTCGACATTGATTTAATACACGACCGTCATAGCAATAACTTTATCACGCCAGACATTTATTTAATACACGACCGGGACCATACATGACAAAAAGTATAAATTCGGTGGTATCGTTAGGCAATATAGTTAAAAAATGATTACTATTATATATTATTGTTAAAATAATATTATAATGTAATAATGGCACCTATGAATTGACAGTCTTGTACGAGGCGACGGCCGGTCGACATTGATTTAATACACGACCGTCATAGCAATAACTTTATCACGCCAGACACATTTAATACACGACCCTTGAAAATACATGACAAAAAGTATAAATTCGGTGGTATCGTTAGGCAATATAGTTAAAAAATGATTACTATTATATATTATTGTTAAAATAATATTATAATGTTTTATGGCACCTGTGTGGCGCTCGGCGTAGACGTAATACTTAAGACATTGACTCATGACAAGAATTGATAGTCTTGTACGCGTCGCTCCACAAGACCGCCCTCGCGTCATACTTCATCTCCAGTAATACCTATGTACTAAGGCCACAACATGCTACGGTAAGAGCCGTGTTTTACCATCTGTAAGGGTGGTTAGTATAATAGTAGCACCCGCGCGAAGTTGTCACTCTTTCGCTTACAGTAGCACACACCTCTCTTGCACCACCACCACCACCACCACCACCACCACCACCACCACCCACCACCACCACCACCGCCACCATCACCGCCACCGCCACCACCACCACCACCACCACCACCACCACCACCACCACCACCACCACCACCACCACCACCACCACCACCACCACCACCACCACCACCACCGCCGCCACGACAAAAAACCGGCCACACAACAATCCTCTCCCCACTAATCCTCCCCCCCCCCCAAAGCCCATTCAACGCTTCCCCCTATTGTTTTTATTTTTTTATATTAGATTAGGTTACACACACCGAGAGTTGGGGCTAGGCAACCGTGTCCCGCTCCCCCCCCCCCCCCCCTTCTTCTCCCAATTTCTATTCAAACCCCACCCACCCCTTCAGGTGTTTCTCTATTCTGTAAGCCACCATCACTGCTTTACAAACCCCCCCCCCCCCCCCCCTTCCTCCCTATGTGTGTGATTTCAACCCCCACCCACCCCACAGGGTCTGTATTTCTCTATTCCCTTAGCCCCAATCACACACTCACTCCCTTACAAAATTAATCGACATCCAATTAAATTTCTCTCTCCCCCCCCCCCCCCCCCTCCCACACTCCTTACACCTACCTCCATCCCTTCGGTCCCTCCATGCCATCAGACACAAACCACCACGACCATCACCGTCTCCCGAAACGAAGAAAATAACTTAACTTGCACATCACCAGCGCCATCATCCACCCGGTTGAAAAGTGATCGACGGTATACGCATACGTTCGGCGTATATATATGCGTACGGTGCTGTTGTTGAGTATCCGATTGAGTTCGTTTTACAAATACAGCGGCTTCGGACGTGTTCCGTGAGGAAAATTTGTGTGTTCAAAGTATTATGGAATGACAGTGTGTCTGGCGAGTGTAAAAATCACGGTGGTGAGATTTAGAGTGTGACTTTTTTGGTCGTCTTCTCTCCCGCTACACATTATGCTCGCTTTACGCATTATTATATCAACTACTTTGAATATTTTATTGAACTGTGTGGAACGACGGATCGTAACTTACGTTCGTGTCCGTGTGATTATTAAGCGTTCCTTTGAAACTTTTAACAATATTCATAATTGAATGCGAGTCGGCTCTATAGATTCCGGGCGGAATCGAATTTGTTGTTCGTATGTGTCAAACAATTATATAAACGTGAACGAGTCTCGATTTGTGAACGTTCAATATTGGAGATTTTGTATACAAATTTATTTGTATATCAACTCTAAAATGCTATCGCGCAGCGCGTTTAACGTTGTTTGAGATATAACCGTTTCAAACGTTCGCGTGTTTAGCTAAAAAATTTCAATTCATTTTGAGAGCTCTCCCGTTTGCTAGCCGACGTGATACGATCGTCGGTGCGCGGGACCGAGTGTGAAGATTTCGGCGAGTACGGAATGGAGCCGGGTGTGTTTATTTTTTCAATAAAATGATAACGCCCACTTCAGATGTCTCAACGAGTCTTTGCGTTCTGTTCAGAAGCTCCCTGGTTGATCCTGCCAGTAGTTATATGCTTGTCTCAAAGATTAAGCCATGCATGTCTCAGTGCAAGCCGTATTAAGGCGATACCGCGAATGGCTCAATATATCAGTTTTGGTTCCTTAGATCTTACTCAGTTACTTGGATAACTGTGGTAATTCTAGAGCTAATACATGCAATCAGAACTCTGACCAGTGATGGGATGAGTGCTTTTATTAGATCAAAACCAATCGGCGGAGGGCCTCGCGTCCGAAGTCGTTAATTTTGATGAATCTGGATAACTTTTGCCGATCGCATGGTCCAGTACCGGCGACGCATCTTTCAAATGTCTGCCTTATCAACTTTCGATGGTAGTTTCTGCGACTACCATGGTTGTCACGGGTAACGGGGAATCAGGGTTCGATTCCGGAGAGGGAGCCTGAGAAACGGCTACCACATCCAAGGAAGGCAGCAGGCGCGCAAATTACCCACTCCCGGCACGGGGAGGTAGTGACGAAAAATAACGATACGGGACTCTTACGAGGCCTCGTAATCGGAATGAGTACACTTTAAATATTTTAACGAGGAACAATTGGAGGGCAAGTCTGGTGCCAGCAGCCGCGGTAATTCCAGCTCCAATAGCGTATACTAAAATTGTTGCGGTTAAAAAGCTCGTAGTTGCATTTGTGCGCCGCGCTGTCGGTGCACCGCATCCGCGGTGATACTGACACGTCTGCGGAGCATATCGTCGGTGAGCCGGCGGTAATACGCCGGTTCAATATCAAAATCCTATCGCGGTGCTCTTCAGTGAGTGTCGAGGTGGGCCGACAATTTTACTTTGAACAAATTAGAGTGCTCAAAGCGGGCTCAAAATGCTGCTTGAATATTTCGTGCATGGAATAATAGAATATGATCTCGGTTCTATTTTGTTGGTTTTCAGAACTCCGAGGTAATGATTAATAGGGATAACTGGGGGCATTCGTATTGCGACGTTAGAGGTGAAATTCTTGGATCGTCGCAAGACGAACATCAGCGAAAGCATTTGCCAAAGGTGTTTTCATCAATCAAGAACGAAAGTTAGAGGTTCGAAGGCGATTAGATACCGCCCTAGTTCTAACCGTAAATATGTCATCTAGCGATCCGCCGACGTTACTACAATGGCTCGGCGGGCAGCTTCCGGGAAACCAAAGATTTTGGACTCCGGGGGGAGTATGGTTGCAAAGCTGAAACTTAAAGGAATTGACGGAAGGGCACCACCAGGAGTGGAGCCTGCGGCTTAATTTGACTCAACACGGGAAATCTCACCAGGCCCGGACACCGGAAGGATTGACAGATTAACAGCTCTTTCTTGATTCGGTGGGTGGTGGTGCATGGCCGTTCTTAGTTGGTGGAGCGATTTGTCTGGTTAATTCCGGTAACGAACGAGACTCTAGCCTGCTAAATAGGCGTCGTCATTTAGGTGTGCGTGACTCCGTTCACGCAACTCACTGGCGACGTATTAAAATTCTTCTTAGAGGGACCGGCGGCTTCGAGCCGCACGAGATTGAGCAATAACAGGTCTGTGATGCCCTTAGATGTCCTGGGCCGC
>OW121772.1:14880000-14896869 GCA_933228765.1 Miltochrista miniata
GTTTCCACAGAGGATAACTTTCGGCGGCTTCGGGACTTCGCGCACGGATGGCATAAAATCAGGAAAAGGCTGGAGATCGAGGGCGGGCACTAGCGGACGACGAAGGCGTGATTGTGACGTCTGTCGCAAAGGCGACATCTACGCCAGGACGGCAAGGCCGCCCAGAAAGGGAGAGGGCCGGGACAGTCAATTTGTGGGAGTCTACAACGTGCGCGCCGGAAAGAGCACACGCAAGTACGGCGCGTAACTCCCGATGATTCGGTCCATATAGCCAAGATGGCTGGAGGGACCATGAGGTGGTGGAGGGGACTGTCCCTATCTACTGTTTCGCCGTTCGCTCTCGGACGGTGTGGACGTGTGTCGTCGCGCTCCGTGTTATAAAATATTTTTTCGAGTCTAACCTGAAAAAAAATTCGTTTTTATTACACGAATGTGTTATAGTGGTGCATAGCTCCATTTGTATATAGTTTATGTGTTAGATTGTGCTGAAATACTGTGGATAACTGTGTAAAAAAGTGGTGACAGTGAATGTGAGGGCATAGCGATATTGGACGCGCCGTGGAGCCGTTTTTCGGCTAGAAAACCTAAAACGTAAGTCGTTGGCAACTTTTTACAGTGCTTCAGTGCAGTTATCTGGCTGATTTTACAACTTTTCAGCCGAACTTTGTGCACTTTCCACATTTGAGGGTATATATCCTCAACTGGGGTTAAGTGCACGTGGTATGACACTGTGTTAGTGACGGTATTAACGCTAAAACTTGCTAGCTGTCGGGGGTGGCGTTGGCAGCTGACGTTGTCATCTTGACAGCGTCAGTTTGACTTTGTCTTCCTGGCAGCTGTTATCCGCGACAGTGACGTTGTTTGATTTTAACTGTGCTATATTATTGACAATAGACGGCTGTCAGTTTGATCCGTCATACTGACAGTTGTCGCCTGGTGACATTGACTGTGACAGGACGCTTAAATTAAAGTGACGTTGACAATTGTGTGTGTGGCGCTAGTGTGCGAATAGGACTAAAGTCCGCGCGCCTGCGTGGCGCTAGTGTGCCATCAGGGTTACAGTCCGCGCGCCTAGTGCGCGAGACTGGCCCGTGGCGCTAGTGTGCTAGCAGGGTAGGAGTTTGCGCGCCTTCGACTTTGCGCGCCTTGGTGTCTGCGTGCCTGCGCATTTGCCTTGCTGCGCGCGGCGCTGCTGCGCCGGCGCGTGACACTGCGCGCGGCCTGCGTGCGGTGACGTGCGACCTCGCGCGATACCGCGCGTCCGTCGCCGACTGCGCGCCTTCACCTGCAGCGGACGAGCGGTGAGTCCATCTTAATTCGGAACTTTTTAAACAATCAGTGAGTGAACTATCCTTGTGCAAAAACTATTGTGTGGAACTTAAAATAGGTGTGATATTGACTAACTGTACGGTGCTTCCTACCCGTGGCCATGAGCCGTGGGGAGGAGGACGACTTTCGTCAGCTCCTTGAGGAGCAGATGGAGGCTAAGGAGCTGGAGATGCGCGCCTTGGAGGAGCTAGGTGCAGAGGCAGGCTTTCGCCCCCGATCGTCGCTGCTTAGGACTCCTCCGGGCATGTTCAGCACCCCGCTTGCTACCCCCCCACCCCCGTCGCAGGAGCCTGCAACTTCGATGCCCGGAAAACGCCCGCTAACCTCGCCCGAGGAGATCCAGGAAGCAGTAAGGAGAAAGGTGCAGGGATTACGCAAGCAGGCGCCGCCCCCCGTAGCAGGTATCTTGAATTATAGCTTGCCCGAATCACCGGCCCCTGCCCGCAAGGACACGCAAGAGGACGGGAATGACGCACTGGAGCCACCTGAGCCGGGCCGAAACCAGGGGGCCGGATCACTGACTGAATTGGCCTCACTCGCAACTACTTCCACGGTCGGGATAATGGAATGTGTTCGGGCCAAAACGTCCAAGCTTAATAAGGACGAGATCGCCGAAATAGGGTTACAGGTCAGCACGGTGAGCTCCGTGGTCACCCAGCTGATTGCCCGGCTCGCCGCCGCCGAGGAGGAGCTCCGTGTTGCTCGCTCGGCCCCTCGCCCCCCCCAAACCATGGCCGAAGAACCACAGACGCTGGCGCAGACGCAGACGCCGACGTTCGCCGGGCTGCTGAAACTCGGGCGATATGAGGATGAGCGCAAGCGCATCCCTCCTCGCCCCGGGCCAGCTGTCGCCATCTACCCGGCAGAGGACCAGCGGGAGATAATGAAGACGGCCCAGGAAACGCGAGTGGCCCTGAAGCATGCCATTAATCCACGGGAAATTGGAGTGACCGTCGTGGGAATGCGGACATGCGGTAACAGTGGTGTGGTCGTCCAGACGGGATCGAGCTCCGCCGCAGAGGCTCTGAAAAGAGCGATCCCGCCAACCCTCAGAGCGGAAGAGCCCAAGGACAGGCAACCCCTTATAGCCTTGGTGGGTGCAGATGTGGATGGAAAATTTGAGGATCTTCTTGAAGACCTATGGGAGATAAATTTAAAGGACTCGCAATGGAGCAAGGAGAGGCTGACGAAGGAGATCCGCCCCCTCTACAGGCGCAATAGACGCGGAAACCGCTGTATGTGGGTATGCCAGGCGTCACCACCGCTCCGGAGGACGCTCATCGAGCTTGGTCGAGTCTATATCGGTTGGCAGGTCGTGGAGGTGAACGACTACCTGGGTGTCACCTGCTGTCGTCGGTGCCAAAATTACGGGCATCCGGAAAAATACTGTCGGGCTGCCTCCATGACCTGCGGGCTATGCGGTACTGATGGCCACAAAAATGACGAGTGCCAGTCGCAGACTCGCTGTTGCGCGACGTGTAAGAAGTTCGGGAGGAAAGGCGCACATGACCACTCTACCAACGCCCGTGAATGCCCCGCGCGGAAATACGCCGAAGAGCGGGAGCTAAATAGGGTCAACTATGGCTAGCTCCAAATCAACAGCATTAAAAGTCGGGCAGCTCAACCTGCAATCCTGCGAGGGCGCAACCGCCGAACTACCGCAGATAGCGAGGGAAAGCTCGCTCGACGTTATCCTGATACAGGAGCCGCACCTGTCGGACACAGAAAACCACCCTCACCTGCTTCTACCGGCTGGAATGAACAGCATGGCCGGCATCTTTCTGCCGCGATCGGACCTTCCCTGCGCACTCTTACATCATCTCTCTACGACTCACTGCCTGGTCGCCCACCTGGATACAGGCACACCGGATGGACTGGTACTGGTAAGTATCTACTTCCAGTACTCCCACCCGGTGGACCCCTACTTGGAGATGTTACGCAGGGTCCTGGAGGAACTACGAGGACGTCCAGTATTGATTTGCGCGGACACAAACACTCACTCCCCGTTGTGGCACTCTGACCCGAGGCACTTGGTGGGAGACAGAAACGCAGGAATTGCTCGCCGCCGGGAGGTAGAGGAGTTCATCGCCACCCACGGAATCCACGTCCACAACGCGCAGGACCAGCCGCCAACCTTTTGTACCGCCAATGGCAACTCCAACATCGATGTGACGATGACCACAGGGAGCGTGCGAATCTCCAACTGGAAGGTGGACCCGGACTCCAGCATTAGCGACCATAGCCTAATCACCATGTACGTCGGGGGGAACATCCAGACTGCATCATCGCCTGGGGAGTCGGGAGAGCCAACTAGGTTTCGGGAGCGTGGGGTGAATTGGGAGCTCTTTCGTTCGGAGATTCACGAAGGCATTGGTGGGATAGACCTCTCGCAGGGAGCCAATCAACTTGGTTGCTCCATCATGAGGCTCATAGGTCAGATAGCTGAGAGAACCCTCGGCACTGTCACCAGTGCCAAGAGGGTTAGGGGTTACGAGTGGTGGACCCCCGCCCTTGACGGGGCTAGAAGGGCCCACAACAGGGCACGTCGCGCCTGTCAAACCGCGAAGCGCCGGTCTCTTATTGGCCCCGCCCTTGAAGCCCTGAAGGACGAGCTTCGCGTTTGCAGACGTCGCTATAGGGAGATGATGGAGCATGCGCGTCTCAACTTTTTTCGGGAATTAGCTGGTACGGGAAATGAGGACCCTTGGGGACTTGCCTATCGGGCCGCGAGCGGGAGGAGACGCCCTCCCCCTAATGTTCTCAATTGCGTTAAGTACCTCGAATGTCAATCGGGGGACGTGGGAGCCGCCATGACACAGTTGGTCGCCGCGTTGTGTCCGGACGACAATTTAAATATAGACTCGCCATACCACCGTACGGTGAGAGTGGTGGCGGCTTGCACGCCCACCGGTTCGGACGCGCCTGCTCTATCATCGGAGGATCTGTGGGGCATAGTCAAGGACCTTCCTAACACGTCTCCGGGAATCGATGGAGTCACCGCCCGCATGGTCAAACATGCGTGGCCCGTAGCTAGCTCCGAGCTGACGCGAATTTTCGGAAAATGCGTTGATGAGGGCACCTTTCCAGATGCGTGGAAGGACGGCAGACTTATCGTTCTCCCTAAAGGGAACGGTAGGCCCCTGTCCGATCCTAAAGCGTATCGCCCCATCACGCTCCTCTCTGTCCTGGGCAAAATTCTGGAGCGCGTGATGCTGAAGTGTGCGCCGGGCACTTTCCAGGGGTCTTCCGTTAGTCAGCATGGTTTCACTAGGGGTAGGTCAACCTCCACCGCACTTGGGGCAATACTGGCGACCGTTCAGAACAGTCGGGCCAAATATGTCCAGGCTATTTTCCTGGACATATCGGGAGCATTTGACAACGCATGGTGGCCGATGATATTGTTGAAGGCGAAGCGCGGACGTTGTCCCCCTAATATTTACCGCATGCTCTCTTCATATTTCACGCACCGTCGAGTGGGACTGTTCGTTGGGGGTAGATCTGCGTGGAAGGTATCCACAATGGGATGCCCGCAGGGGTCCGTGTTGGGACCAGCATTGTGGAATTTACTTATGGACGATCTGTTTCAGTTACCATACCCAGACGGTGTTTCCTTGGTCGCATACGCCGATGACGTAACCATACTTATCGAGTCGGACACTCGGGCAGGCATCGAGTCCCTGGCCTCTCAAGGGTTAGGCCTGGTCAGTGAGTGGGGGGTGCGCAATCGCCTCGGCTTCTCCCCCTCAAAGTCATACTCTATGACCTTGAGGGGCAGGCTGCCGGGCCGACCCCCCACGATAAGGCTCGAGGGTATATCAGTCAAAAGCGTGACTTCGACCAGTGTCCTGGGTGTGGTGATTGATACAGGTCTGTGCTTCAGGGAGCATGCGGTGAGTATTGGTGAGAGAGCTGCTTCGGCCTTTGGCAAGATGTCGCGGGTCTCGGCCGCGTCGTGGGGGATACGTTACAGCGCCCTTAAGGTGCTGTATCGGGGAACGTACGTCGCGGTAGTCACCTACGCGGCAGGGTGTTGGTGGAGGCGGGTTTCCACCCATGTGGTTCGCTCGGCTCTGCTGAGGAAACAACGACCGGCACTGGTCCTTCTGACCAAAGCTTACCGCTCGGTGAGCACCGCAGCCTTAGCTGTATTGGCCGGGGTTTTGCCCGCCGACCTTGAGGTGTCGAGAGCGGGTAGGGTGGACAGCATCAGGCATCTATCCAGGACGGAGTTCAGGACAGAGAAGGGCAAAATTTCGGAGGAGACTGTTGCCTCCTGGCAACAGAGATGGGATGAGGAGGCGAAGGGTAGGGACCTCTATCGGTTCTTTCCGGATGTGTTGGCTCGGCTCAAGGCAACTTGGGTTGAGCCTGACTACAAGGTCTCACAGATTCTGACGGGGCATGGGTGTTTTAGGGCTAGGCTACATGGGATGACACTCGTGGAGACCCCGCTGTGTTACTGTGGGGGGGAAGAAGAGGAAACACTGCATCATGTCCTCTGGAGTTGCAGTCTCTATAGCTCTGACCGGGAAACAATGCTCAGTGGTATCGTTCGGGCGGAGGAGGGACCGGTTTACTACTGTGACCTCGTCTCCTCGGAGGTAAACTTCCGACTTCTTAGAGCCTTCGCTTACAGCTGGCACGCGCGAAGAACTAGGCTGGAAAATGGAGCATAAACCTAAGACGGGCATGAAGACTCAGCAGCGGCACGCGTCGAAGACATCAAGACCCAACGCATACAGCAGGATTAGCAACGCACGACTCGAGCGAGCGGCGAAGCCGTAGGTGTGTTGTCTGCCGCAATCGCGGCTCATCGCTTGTAGCCGCCCCTGAATGGGGAGAGGGCCGGGACAGTATTGTGGGAGTTTACAAAGTGCGCGCCTGAAAGAGCCCACGCAAGTAGGGCGCGCATCTCCCCTGATTAGGTCTTAATAGCCGCGAGGCTGGGAAGACCTTGGGTTTGGAGGAGGGTGTCCCTATCTACTGGGGACCTCTATCGGTTCTTTCCGGATGTGTTGGCTCGGCTCAAGGCAACTTGGGTTGAGCCTGACTACAAGGTCTCACAGATTCTGACGGGGCATGGGTGTTTTAGGGCTAGGCTACATGGGATGACACTCGTGGAGACCCCGCTGTGTTACTGTGGGGGGGAAGAAGAGGAAACACTGCATCATGTCCTCTGGAGTTGCAGTCTCTATAGCTCTGACCGGGAAACAATGCTCAGTGGTATCGTTCGGGCGGAGGAGGGACCGGTTTACTACTGTGACCTCGTCTCCTCGGAGGTAAACTTCCGACTTCTTAGAGCCTTCGCTTACAGCTGGCACGCGCGAAGAACTAGGCTGGAAAATGGAGCATAAACCTAAGACGGGCATGAAGACTCAGCAGCGGCACGCGTCGAAGACATCAAGACCCAACGCATACAGCAGGATTAGCAACGCACGACTCGAGCGAGCGGCGAAGCCGTAGGTGTGTTGTCTGCCGCAATCGCGGCTCATCGCTTGTAGCCGCCCCTGAATGGGGAGAGGGCCGGGACAGTATTGTGGGAGTTTACAAAGTGCGCGCCTGAAAGAGCCCACGCAAGTAGGGCGCGCATCTCCCCTGATTAGGTCTTAATAGCCGCGAGGCTGGGAAGACCTTGGGTTTGGAGGAGGGTGTCCCTATCTACTTCGTCGTTCGCTCTCGGACGGTGCGGACGTGCGCGAGTTGCTCTCTCCGTAGAAAAAATATTTTCAGCGGATTGCCTGAATATTTTTCAGAATTTGATACACGACCGAGTAATCGTGGCTATATAGTTTTATTATTATGGTGACTGTGGATATTTTTGTGCAATAAACAGGAGTTACAGTGAAATTAAGCTGTGAAAAGTGTGTGACCGTATCGCGACATTAGTCGCATCAGCGAGCCGATCTGGACATAGAAAACTAAATCAGTGAGTGTTTAGCAACTTTTATAGTGCTTCAGCATATTTTTCAGGCTCTTTCAGCCAAACTTGTGTAATTTTCTGCATTTGAGGTTATTTAACCTCAATTGTGGCTAATTGCACGTGGGCGGCGAGAGCGTGGTGCCGTAGACAGTGACATTGACACTTGACAGCTGTCAGGTGGTGGCGTTGGCAACTGACGTTGTCATCTCGACAGCGTCACTTTGACATTGTCAGCCTGACAGCTGCTGGCCGCGACAGTGACGTTTGTGTGTTGTGTTGTTTTACTTTCTTTTTATTGTTAGTTTGACATCTGTCAAGTACTGCGACAGTGACGTTATTGTTTTATTATTGCATTTTATCTTTGACATTAGACAGCTGTCAGTTTCTAACTCGACAGCTGCCGATTGCGACATTGACGCTTGTGTAGTTGTAACATTATCTGTGAAACATTGACACTTGCTGTCAGTTTGACACTGACGGCTGGGTGGCGCGCGGCGCTAGTGTGCCATCAGGACTAGCGTCTGCACACTCGTGTGGCGCTGGTGTGCCATCAGGGTTGGACCTGTGGCGCTAGTGTGCTGGAAGGGTAGGTGATTGCGCGCCGTTGACTTTGCGCGCCTTGGAGTTTGCGCGCCTGCGCGTTTGCGCACTTTGAGCGCAGACTCGCCGGGGTGCGGTGCGCCTGCTTGCGCGGCCTGCGCGCGGTGACGCGTGACCTCGTGCGATACCGCGCGTCTGTCCTCGACGGCGCGCCTTCCCCTGCTACGGATAATTGGTGAGTCTGTTCCAATTTCTGACTGAACTGTTGGTGCGTGTGTGAACTACTGTGTGGAACTCGAAGTGTGGGAGTGTCTGTGTGAGTGTTTGTTTGCTGCTTAGACTATTGTGTGTACTGCTTAAACTCCAAGCCGCGCATAGCGCGGTCCCCTCTCGACCATGGGTCAAGAGGGCGAAGATGAGTTCCGCAAACTATTAGAGGACCAGATGCAGGAAAAGGAACTGGAACTCAGGGCGCTCGAAGAACTCGGCATGGAGGCGGGGTTTCGTCCACGGGCTTCGCTTCTGAGAACGCCGCCGGGCTCGTTTGGTACGCCGCTGACTTCCCCACCCCGCCCCCAGGAACAGCAGCCAGCAACTGTCGTAGGTAAGCGTCCCCTTAGCTCTCCGGAAGAGATTCAGGAAGCAGTCCGGCGAAGAATCCAATCGGCCAGGAAGACTGTGGCCCCGCCAGTGGCTGGAATACTAACGGACGTAGCGGTTCCCCAGCATCACGACGGGCAAGAGGAGAGAGGAGTGGAAGAGGCCCCGCCGGCAGCAGCGTCTAGCACTGGACCAGCCCGCGCCATAGGCGCATCGCAGAGTGATGTGGCGACGGTAAGCTCTCTGCAGCTAGTGGTGTCTGCCCAAACAAAGGGGATAATGGACGCCGTACGCTCCAAAACTTCGAAGCTAAACAAGGAAGAGATCACGACCATCGGATCATGCACGGAAAGAATAGCATCAGTCGTGGCCCACCTGGCGTTAAGACTCGCGGAAGCGGAGGGCAGAAATGCGGCTCTCCAAAGCAAGGTAGAGTTCTACGAATCTGCAGCAGCACCATCAACGTGGACGGGGCCAGCCGAACCTTCTGCTGCCCCCCTACCTCAACAACTGGGATATGCCTACGCCATTAAAACGGGCCGGAACACGGAGCCGTCTCCAATACCGAAGCGCCTTGGTCCGGTAATCGCCGTCTACCCAGCGGAGGATCAGAAGGAGGTCCTGAAGACTGCCGCTGACACGAAAAGGGTGCTCCAGAAATCGGTAAATCCAGCGGATCTAGGGATCAAGGTTCACGGAGTGCGCAGGACAGGAGGAGCGGGACTGTTGGTGGAAACCACGAACGCCAGAGACGCGCAGACGCTGAGGGAGGCAGTTCCAACGACGCTGCGAGTAACTGAACCGCGTGAACGTCGCCCGCTGGTGTCTCTCACGGGAATACACGCCGAATTCACGGTCGAAGAAGTCATGCAAAAGCTCCACGAGCAGAACTTCGGCGACCTCAAGACCCTGGAGGAACTTAAAGCTGAAGTAAAGCCCATGTTCAGCAGATCCAGGTTTGGCAACAAGCGCATGTGGATATGCGAGTGCACGCCTACCATGCGCCGGAACCTGCTGGACAAGGGCAAGGTCTACGTGGGATGGGACGTCATAGACGTCTACGACTTCGTTGACGTCACGTGCTGCCGTAGGTGCCAAATGTTCGGGCACCCCGAGAAGTACTGCCGGGCTAGCGGTATGACCTGTGGCAGGTGCGGTGAAGACGGACACAAGACCGCCGAATGCCAGTCCACACAGACCTGCTGCGCTACGTGCAAGAAGATGGGGAAGAAGGGCTCGGCCATCGCTCACCGCACCAACCAGCGCGACTGCCCGGCGAGGAGACATGCGGAGGAGCGTAGCATCTCGATCACTAATTATGGCTAGAAACCCTACCAACTATCTACAGCTGGGCCAACTAAACCTGCAGGGGTCCGTCTCCAACACATCGGAGCTGCCGTCTATTGCCGCAGAGATGGGGCTGGACCTGGTCCTGGTACAGGAGCCATACTCCGGTGCCAGGCTCAGTGCCAGCCCCTCAGTCACCTTCATCTCGGAGGGAGAGGACCCCATGTGTGGCCTGCTCTGCACCAAGCCGGATCTGCCCATTGCTGTGCTTCGTCACCTCAGCACCCGGCACTGCCTGGTGTGCCACGTCAGTCCAGAAATTTACATTGTGTCAGCCTACTTCCAATATTCGGATAACATCTCGCAGCACCTGCAACATCTGGGTGCCGTATTGGATGCCTTACGCGGAAAGAACGTGCTAATTGGAGCAGACACAAATGCGCACTCTCCAACGTGGTACTGCCGAGAGGCTAACTACACGGGCAGGGGAGCTGACGTGACGAATAGACGCCACCAGATGGAGGACTTTGTTGCAGGCCGAAGACTCCACATTGCCAACAGACCCGGGCAACCAGCCACTTTCTACACAACCAACGGTGAGTCCAACATTGATCTAACTCTCCACACTCCAGGTGTACACATCAGGAACTGGACTGTACACGAGGACGTCAGCAGCAGCGACCATCGGCTGATCACCTTCTGCCTCACTGGTGCCCGCGAGAGTGCTGGCTCGGTTCAGCCGTCGGAGGCCCCCCTTAGATTCCAGGATCGCGGTGTGAACTGGGAACGGTTCCAGGCCCTGATCCATGACCGGGTGGGAGGGCTGAACTGGCGGAAACCTGCGAACAAGGTAAGTAAGGATTTTACTAATCTTATAGTGCGGACAGCGACTGAATGTTGTGGTACAGGCGGTAATAGGAAGCGTGCAACCGGATATGAATGGTGGACTCCAGCATTGGATGTCCTGCGTAAGAGAACGAATAAAGCTAGGAAAGCGTGGCAGACGATTAGAAGGAGAGGCATGGGGGAATGGGAGGATGACGCGAAAGGTTACTACCATGAGTGCCGCAGTAGATATAAGGCGACGATGGGGAAAGCGCAGACCGACTTCTTTCGCAAAATGGCAAACTCTGGTAACCAGGACCCATGGGGCCTGGCGTACAGGGTCGCGAGCGGGCGGCTAAGGCCCCCGCCTAACGTTATTAACGGCACCAAATTTGTTGAGGGGTATGCGGGGGATGCGCGGGCCGCTATGAGTGCATTGGTCAGCGCCCTATGCCCTGACGACGACATATCCGTCGACTCTGCATACCATAGGCAGGTCAGACTCATGGCGGCCTGCGCACCCTCCGGTCGGGATGCGGCTCCCCCATCAATGGATGCGATTGAGAGAGTAGTCCAGGCATTACCTAACACGGCACCGGGAAGGGACGGGATTACCGCCCGCATGGTCAAACATGTGTGGCTCGCAGCTGGCTCCGAGCTATCGCGACTTTTTGGCCTTTGCGTGGAGGAGGGCACATTTCCCGATGCGTGGAAGGACGGGAGGTTGGTTGTCATTCCGAAAGGTAATGATCGGCCACCTACCGATCCTAAAGCGTATCGCCCCCTCACGCTTCTCTCGACGCTGGGCAAGGTTCTGGAGCGAGTGATTCTACTCAGCGCACCTAACATCTTGCGCTCCGCGTCGTCGTGTCAGCATGGGTTCACCCGGGGTAGGTCGACGCTCACGGCTTTGCGGGCCATTCAGGCCACAGTGGCTGAGAGTGGCTCGAAGTATGTCCAGGGTATATTCCTGGATATATCGGGGGCGTTCGACAACGCATGGTGGCCCATGATCTTGCTGAAGGCGAAGAACGGCGGTTGCCCACCAAACATCTATCGGATGTTGGTGAGCTATTTTACCAATCGCCAGGTTGGGTTCTCCGTCGGCAGCGAGATCATGTGGAAAGTCTCTACCATGGGGTGCCCGCAGGGCTCGGTACTGGGACCCTCTCTGTGGAACCTCCTCATGGATGACCTGTTTCGGTTGCCATACCCGCATGGAGTTCAACTCGTAGCGTATGCGGATGATGTAACAATCCTCGTCGAGTCGAACACGCGAGCCGGCATAGAGGCGTCTGCCTCATGCGCCTTGGGACTCATCTCGGACTGGGGTAAACGCAACCGGCTAGGCTTCTCCCCCGGCAAGTCATTTTCAATGACCATGAAGGGGAAGCTGCCTGGCCGTCCCCCCGTGGTCCGGCTCGACGGGATTGCAGTCAAGGGAGCTGCGTCTACCAAAGTGTTGGGTGTGGTTATCGACTCGGGCCAGTGCTTCAGGGAGCACGCCCTGTCTGTGGGAGAGCGTGCCGCAGCAGCATTCGGGAAGATGTCGCGCGTCTCGGCCTCATCCTGGGGTATCCGGTACGGCGCTCTTAAAGTGCTGTATCGCGGTGCGTACGTGCCAGTGGTGACGTATGCGGCGGGATGTTGGTGGAGGCGCGTGGCTACCCACGTGGTGGGAGGCGCACTACGGCGTACTCAGCGTCGGGCCCTAGTGCTTCTCACGAAGGCCTATAGATCGGTCAGTACTGCGGCACTGCCGGTCTTGGCGGGAGTATTGCCGGCGGATCTCGAGGTGGAACGGGCTGGCAGAATCGACGACGTGAGACACCTCGGCAGGATTGAGCTTAGGGTCGAGAGCAGAAAAATTTCGGAGGAGACTGTTGGCAAATGGCAACAGAGATGGGAAGGTGAGGAAAAGGGTAGGGAACTCTTTAGTTTTTTCCCGGACGTGTCGGCTCGCCTCAAGTCCACTTGGGTCGAGCCGGACTATGAAACCTCTCAGATTTTGACTGGCCATGGAAGTTTTCGTAAAAGGTTGCGTGACATGACGCTATGTGAGGACAGCATGTGCTACTGCGGGGAAGAGGATGAATGTCGTGACCACATTTTGTGGAGGTGCCCCCTTTATAAGGAACAGCGAGATAGGATGCTTGATGGGCTCACTTGGGAGGGTGAGGGGCCTGCATATTACCGCGAGCTGGTATTGACGGAGGATAACTTTCGGCGGTTGAGGGACTTCGCGCACGGTTGGCACAGGATTAGGAGTAGGCTGGAGATCGAGGGAAGGACCTAGGCGAGCGATGAAGGCGTACCGGGTTTTGTTAGTCGCAAAGGCGACACCAACGCCAAGATGGCAAGGCCGCCCAGAAAGGGAGAAGGCCGGGACAGTCAATTGAGGGAGTCTACAACGTGCGCGCCGGAAAGAGCACACGCAAGTACGGCGCGTAACTCCTAGTGATTCGGTCCATATAGCCAAGATGGCTGGAGGGACCATGAGGTTGGTGGAGGGGACTGTCCCTATCTACTATCTAGCGAAACCACAGCCAAGGGAACGGGCTTGGGAGAATCAGCGGGGAAAGAAGACCCTGTTGAGCTTGACTCTAGTCTGGCATTGTAAGGAGACATGAGAGGTGTAGCATAAGTGGGAGATCGTTCGCGCGATCGTCGCTGAAAAACCACTACTTTCATTGTTTCATTACTTACTCGGTTGGGCGGAAGCGGTGCGCGGTCGATAATATCGGCGGGCGCACGGTGTTTCGTTCCAAGCGTGCAGAGTGGCGACGTGGCGGCAACGCTCGTCGCCGTACAACTCCCGCGTGATCCGGTTCGAGGACACTGCCAGGCGGGTAGTTTGACTGGGGCGGTACATCTGTCAAAGAATAACGCAGGTGTCCTAAGGCCAGCTCAGCGAGGACAGAAACCTCGCGTGGAGCAAAAGGGCAAAAGCTGGCTTGATCCAGATGTTCAGTACGCATAGGGACTGCGAAAGCACGGCCTATCGATCCTTTAGTATAAAGAGTTTTTAGCAAGAGGTGCCAGAAAAGTTACCACAGGGATAACTGGCTTGTGGCAGCCAAGCGTTCATAGCGACGTTGCTTTTTGATCCTTCGATGTCGGCTCTTCCTATCATTGCGAAGCAAAATTCGCCAAGCGTTGGATTGTTCACCCATCAAAAGGGAACGTGAGCTGGGTTTAGACCGTCGTGAGACAGGTTAGTTTTACCCTACTGATGGCTTGTCGTTGCGATAGTAATACTGCTCAGTACGAGAGGAACCGCAGTTTCGGACATTTGGTTCATGCACTCGGCCGAGCGGCCGGTGGTGCGAAGCTACCATCCGCGGGATTATGCCTGAACGCCTCTAAGGCCGAAGCCAGCCTAGCCGAATCCGGCAAGGATATGCTCACTGTGGAGCCCCGAGAGTCGGGAGGCTCTAAACAATGTGACTTTACTAGTCGCGCTTCACCTCGTGAGGTGCGACGTCGAAGCCCATTTGGATCGCGGAGATCGATGCTGTCCGTTTAACGCGTGCATCACGGCTCCGAAGGTCCGAATCTACCTCAGTTCGATGTCGGGGCTCGGAATAGTCTGTAGACGACTTCCGTTCCTGGCGGGGTGTTGTGCTCGGTAGAGCAGCGTCGTGCTGCGATCTGTTGAGACTCAGCCCTACGCCAGGTGATTCGTCCGAGGACGATGATTTTGTTGTTTAACCGTATACATATTCACGAATCTGGTGTGTGTCGCGTTAGTTGTGACCGCCGCCGCCGGGTTCTTCGGGTGGATATGGTATACGACGAGCGTATGCTCGTGGAAGTACAAGTACAAGTGAAAAAGTACAAGTCCTCTACGAGGACTTGTGAAATTTTCGATTCGATTTAATACACGAACAATCCAACATTTTCTCAGATACAACGACATTAATTTTTTTTTTCTTCACATGTTAATACACGACCGGACAACACATGACAAAAGTAATTATCGGTTCGGTGGTATGGTAAATATGTCTAGGCAAGATAACTTTAAAATTATTACAACAATATAGTATAATAGTTTTTTGTTACGCGTATAAAATAAGAGTATTACCACGTAATATTGTACGCGGCGACGGCACAACGACATTGTTAATAATACTAATACACGACCGAAATAGCAATAACTTTAGTAGATGATATAACAACAAAATCTCTCATATTTACAACATATAACAACGGAAGCCACCAAGAACAATTTGTTAATAATTATAATAAACGATTGATAGGTTAGGTAATATTATTAAAATATCGTTTGACATAACTGTTTCTGAGTGGTTTAAAAAAAAAATAACCACGAAGACTAAGGCGGGAGCTCCGCTCCGCTTCGCTCCCGCCTTAGCCTTCTAACCTAACCCATCCAAGTCGGGGTACTCTGAGTCGAGATGTTAACCACAATGACGATTTATATACATATTAATCGTTAGGGGCTTTTATACACATTAAACGTTAGATCAAATCATCAATTTCGATTACATAAACGTTATATCAAACAACGTTATACTAATTATGTTTTACAATAAACAAATGTTGTATGTAAAGAAATTATAATTATCAACATAGGTACACAGTTGGTATATATCACGTTGATTATATCATATGAATTAAATTAGACCAAATGAGTTTATACGTTATGAGACATAATTATTTAATACAATCATGACAAAAACTATGAATTCGGTGGTATCGTTAGGCAAATGTTACAATAATATATTTTAATATAATATGAGGTCAATGACTTTATAAAATGACAGATACAATGAAAACTGGGCCGCCCCTTTTTTTTTAATTTTTGATTTTTTCATAACGTTCAAATTTCACCCTTCTAAGTCATCTGGAAGTAGGTTAGATTTAGGTACCTACTATACGTCAGTCAGTCTCGGTCAGTGCTAAGTAAGTACTGAGGCCACATGCTACACAGTAAGACCTATGTAAACTCCACAAGACCACCCTCGCGTAATACTCCCCCAGTACCGTCACCAGTAATACCTATGTACTAAGGCCACAACATGGTACGGTAAGGTAAGAGCCGTGTTTTACCATCTGTAAGGTTGTTGAATAATTAGCATCCGCGCGAAGTTGTCGCGTTTTCACTTACAGTAGCGCACCTTTTGATCAGGTGGGCAACGGTGCCGCCCCCCCCCCCCCCCCCCTTTCCCCTATTTCTTTTGAAACCCCACCCAACCCTCAGGTCTTTCTCTATTCTCTAAGCCCCAATCACAATCACTCCCTCACAACAAATCATTAATACCTATCGAGATACAATTGGTCGCCCTCCCCCTATTTGTTTTCAACCCCCACCCCACCAGGTCACAGTTCCAACCTAACCTAACCATAAATATGTGTTTAGAGAGAGAGAATCGTAGGTAATTCATTATTTGTGTATAAAAGTGTCATTTTTGACGGTTTGCCGAGTACACTACTGGGCTTTGATCATAATTAGTTAGATATGTATCTTGTTGGTGGATTCTTTTAAAAAAGGTGTAGATGCAAATTCGTATTATTACTACTGGCGTTATTTCGAATGAATGAACATATAAGACATTTCAAATCATAGAATAATGAATAGACAGTCTTGTACGAGGCGACGGCCGGTCGACATTGATTTAATACACGACCGTCATAGCAATAACTTTATCACGCCAGACATTTATTTAATACACGACCGGGACCATACATGACAAAAAGTATAAATTCGGTGGTATCGTTAGGCAATATAGTTAAAAAATGATTACAATTATATATTATTGTTAAAATAATATTATAATGTAATAATGGCACCTTTGAATTGACAGTCTTGTACGAGGCGACGGCCGGTCGACATTGATTTAATACACGACCGTCATAGCAATAACTTTATCACGCCAGACACATTTAATACACGACCGGGAAAATACATGACAAAAAGTATAAATTCGGTGGTATCGTTAGGCAATATAGTTAAAAAATGATTACTATTATATATTATTGTTAAAATAATATTATAATGTTATAATGGCACCTTTGAATTGACAGTCTTGTACGAGTCGACATTGATTTAATACACGACCGTCATAGCAATAACTTTATCACGCCAGACATTTATTTAATACACGACCGGGACCATACATGACAAAAAGTATAAATTCGGTGGTATCGTTAGGCAATATAGTTAAAAAATGATTACTATTATATATTATTGTTAAAATAATATTATAATGTAATAATGGCACCTATGAATTGACAGTCTTGTACGAGGCGACGGCCGGTCGACATTGATTTAATACACGACCGTCATAGCAATAACTTTATCACGCCAGACACATTAATACACGACCCTTGAAAATACATGACAAAAA
>OW121772.1:14902069-14932069 GCA_933228765.1 Miltochrista miniata
CGAAATATTCAAGCAGCATTTTGAGCCCGCTTTGAGCACTCTAATTTGTTCAAAGTAAAATTGTCGGCCCACCTCGACACTCACTGAAGAGCACCGCGATAGGATTTTGATATTGAACCGGCGTATTACCGCCGGCTCACCGACGATATGCTCCGCAGACGTGTCAGTATCACCGCGGATGCGGTGCACCGACAGCGCGGCGCACAAATGCAACTACGAGCTTTTTAACCGCAACAATTTTAGTATACGCTATTGGAGCTGGAATTACCGCGGCTGCTGGCACCAGACTTGCCCTCCAATTGTTCCTCGTTAAAATATTTAAAGTGTACTCATTCCGATTACGAGGCCTCGTAAGAGTCCCGTATCGTTATTTTTCGTCACTACCTCCCCGTGCCGGGAGTGGGTAATTTGCGCGCCTGCTGCCTTCCTTGGATGTGGTAGCCGTTTCTCAGGCTCCCTCTCCGGAATCGAACCCTGATTCCCCGTTACCCGTGACAACCATGGTAGTCGCAGAAACTACCATCGAAAGTTGATAAGGCAGACATTTGAAAGATGCGTCGCCGGTACTGGACCATGCGATCGGCAAAAGTTATCCAGATTCATCAAAATTAACGACTTCGGACGCGAGGCCCTCCGCCGATTGGTTTTGATCTAATAAAAGCACTCATCCCATCACTGGTCAGAGTTCTGATTGCATGTATTAGCTCTAGAATTACCACAGTTATCCAAGTAACTGAGTAAGATCTAAGGAACCAAAACTGATATATTGAGCCATTCGCGGTATCGCCTTAATACGGCTTGCACTGAGACATGCATGGCTTAATCTTTGAGACAAGCATATAACTACTGGCAGGATCAACCAGGGAGCTTCTGAACAGAACGCAAAGACTCGTTGAGACATCTGAAGTGGGCGTTATCATTTTATTGAAAAAATAAACACACCCGGCTCCATTCCGTACTCGCCGAAATCTTCACACTCGGTCCCGCGCACCGACGATCGTATCACGTCGGCTAGCAAACGGGAGAGCTCTCAAAATGAATTGAAATTTTTTAGCTAAACACGCGAACGTTTGAAACGGTTATATCTCAAACAACGTTAAACGCGCTGCGCGATAGCATTTTAGAGTTGATATACAAATAAATTTGTATACAAAATCTCCAATATTGAACGTTCACAAATCGAGACTCGTTCACGTTTATATAATTGTTTGACACATACGAACAACAAATTCGATTCCGCCCGGAATCTATAGAGCCGACTCGCATTCAATTATGAATATTGTTAAAAGTTTCAAAGGAACGCTTAATAATCACACGGACACGAACGTAAGTTACGATCCGTCGTTCCACACAGTTCAATAAAATATTCAAAGTAGTTGATATAATAATGCGTAAAGCGAGCATAATGTGTAGCGGGAGAGAAGACGACCAAAAAAGTCACACTCTAAATCTCACCACCGTGATTTTTACACTCGCCAGACACACTGTCATTCCATAATACTTTGAACACACAAATTTTCCTCACGGAACACGTCCGAAGCCGCTGTATTTGTAAAACGAACTCAATCGGATACTCAACAACAGCACCGTACGCATATATACGCCGAACGTATGCGTATACCGTCGATCACTTTTCAACCGGGTGGATGATGGCGCTGGTGATGTGCAAGTTATTTTCTTCGTTTCGGGAGACGGTGATGGTCGTGGTGGTTTGTGTCTGATGGCATGGAGGGACCGAAGGGATGGAGGTAGGTGTAAGGAGTGGGGGAGGGGGGGGGGGGAGAGAAATTTAATTGGATGTCGATTAATTTTGTAAGGGAGTGAGTGTGTGATTGGGGCTAAGGGAATAGAGAAATACAGACCCTGTGGGGTGGGTGGGGGTTGAAATCACACACATAGGGAGGAAGGGGGGGGGGGGGTTTGTAAAGCAGTGATGGTGGCTTACAGAATAGAGAAACACCTGAAGGGGTGGGTGGGGTTTGAATAGAAATTGGGAGAAGAAGGGGGGGGGGGGGGGGAGCCGGACACGGTTGCCTAGCCCCAACTCTCGGTGTGTGTAACCTAATCTAATATAAAAAAATAAAAACAATAGGGGGAAGCGTTGAATGGGCTTTGGGGGGGGGGGGGGGGATTAGTGGGGAGAGGATTGTTGTGTGGCCGGTTTTTTGTCGTGGCGGCGGTGGTGGTGGTGGTGGTGGTGGTGGTGGTGGTGGTGGTGGTGGTGGTGGTGGTGGTGGTGGTGGTGGTGGCGGTGATGGTGGCGGTGGTGGTGGTGGTGGGTGGTGGTGGTGGTGGTGGTGGTGGTGGTGGTGGTGGTGGTGGTGGTGGTGGTGGTGCAAGAGAGGTGTGTGCTACTGTAAGCGAAAGAGTGACAACTTCGCGCGGGTGCTACTATTATACTAACCACCCTTACATATGGTAAAACACGGCTCTTACCGTAGCATGTTGTGGCCTTAGTACACAGGTATTACTGGAGATGAAGTATGACGCGAGGGCGGTCTTGTGGAGCGACGCGTACAAGACTATCAATTCTTGTCATGAGTCAATGTCTTAAGTATTACGTCTACGCCGAGCGCCACACAGGTGCCATAAAACATTATAATATTATTTTAACAATAATATATAATAGTAATCATTTTTTAACTATATTGCCTAACGATACCACCGAATTTATACTTTTTGTCATGTATTTTCCCGGTCGTGTATTAAATGTGTCTGGCGTGATAAAGTTATTGCTATGACGGTCGTGTATTAAATCAATGTCGACCGGCCGTCGCCTCGTACAAGACTGTCAATTCAAAGGTGCCATTATTACATTATAATATTATTTTAACAATAATATATAATTGTAATCATTTTTTAACTATATTGCCTAACGATACCACCGAATTTATACTTTTTGTCATGTATGGTCCCGGTCGTGTATTAAATAAATGTCTGGCGTGATAAAGTTATTGCTATGACGGTCGTGTATTAAATCAATGTCGACTCGTACAAGACTGTCAATTCAAAGGTGCCATTATAACATTATAATATTATTTTAACAATAATATATAATTGTAATCATTTTTTAACTATATTGCCTAACGATACCACCGAATTTATACTTTTTGTCATGTATTTTCCCGGTCGTGTATTAAATGTGTCTGGCGTGATAAAGTTATTGCTATGACGGTCGTGTATTAAATCAATGTCGACTCGTACAAGACTGTCAATTCAAAGGTGCCATTATAACATTATAATATTATTTTAACAATAATATATAATTGTAATCATTTTTTAACTATATTGCCTAACGATACCACCGAATTTATACTTTTTGTCATGTATTTTCCCGGTCGTGTATTAAATGTGTCTGGCGTGATAAAGTTATTGCTATGACGGTCGTGTATTAAATCAATGTCGACCGGCCGTCGCCTCGTACAAGACTGTCAATTCAAAGGTGCCATTATTACATTATAATATTATTTTAACAATAATTTATAATTGTAATCATTTTTTAACTATATTGCCTAACGATACCACCGAATTTATACTTTTTGTCATGTATGGTCCCGGTCGTGTATTAAATAAATGTCTGGCGTGATAAAGTTATTGCTATGACGGTCGTGTATTAAATCAATGTCGACTCGTACAAGACTGTCAATTCAAAGGTGCCATTATAACATTATAATATTATTTTAACAATAATATATAATTGTAATCATTTTTTAACTATATTGCCTAACGATACCACCGAATTTATACTTTTTGTCATGTATTTTCCCGGTCGTGTATTAAATGTGTCTGGCGTGATAAAGTTATTGCTATGACGGTCGTGTATTAAATCAATGTCGACCGGCCGTCGCCTCGTACAAGACTGTCAATTCAAAGGTGCCATTATTACATTATAATATTATTTTAACAATAATATATAATAGTAATCATTTTTTAACTATATTGCCTAACGATACCACCGAATTTATACTTTTTGTCATGTATTTTCCCGGTCGTGTATTAAATGTGTCTGGCGTGATAAAGTTATTGCTATAAATTATTGCTATATGATACATATCTAACTAATTATGATCAAAGCCCAGTAGTGTACTCGGCAAACCGTCAAAAATGACACTTTTATACACAAATAATGAATTACCTACAATTCTCTCTCTCTAAACACATATTTATGGTTAGGTTAGGTTGGAACTGTGACCTGGTGGGGTGGGGGTTGAAAACAAATAGGGGGAGGGCGACCAATTGTATCTCGATAGGTATTAATGATTTGTTGTGAGGGAGTGATTGTGATTGGGGCTTAGAGAATAGAGAAAGACCTGAGGGTTGGGTGGGGTTTCAAAAGAAATAGGGGAAAGGGGGTGGGGGGGGGCGGGGGGGGGGGGCGGCACCGTTGCCCACCTGATCAAAAGGTGCGCTACTGTAAGTGAAAACGCGACAACTTCGCGCGGATGCTAATTATTCAACAACCTTACAGATGGTAAAACACGGCTCTTACCTTACCGTACCATGTTGTGGCCTTAGTACATAGGTATTACTGGTGACGGTACTGGGGGAGTATTACGCGAGGGTGGTCTTGTGGAGTTTACATAGGTCTTACTGTGTAGCATGTGGCCTCAGTACTTACTTAGCACTGACCGAGACTGACTGACGTATAGTAGGTACCTAAATCTAACCTACTTCCAGATGACTTAGAAGGGTGAAATTTGAACGTTATGAAAAAATCAAAAATTAAAAAAAAAGTTAAAAAAAAGGGGCGGCCCAGTTTTCATTGTATCTGTCATTTTATAAAGTCATTGACCTCATATTATATTATAATATATTATTGTAACATTTGCCTAACGATACCACCGAATTCATAGTTTTTGTCATGATTGTATTAAATAATTATGTCTCATAACGTATAAACTCATTTGGTCTAATTTAATTCATATGATATAATCAACGTGATATATACCAACTGTGTACCTATGTTGATAATTATAATTTCTTTACATACAACATTTGTTTATTGTAAAACATAATTAGTATAACGTTGTTTGATATAACGTTTATGTAATCGAAATTGATGATTTGATCTAACGTTTAATGTGTATAAAAGCCCCTAACGATTAATATGTATATAAATCGTCATTGTGGTTAACATCTCGACTCGACTCAGAGTACCCCGACTTGGATGGGTTAGGTTAGAAGGCTAAGGCGGGAGCGAAGCGGAGCGGAGCTCCCGCCTTAGTCTTCGTGGTTATTTTTTTTTTAAACCACTCAGAAACAGTTATGTCAAACGATATTTTAATAATATTACCTATCAATCGTTTATTATAATTATTAACTAATTGTTCTTGGTGGCTTCCGTTGTTATATGTTGTAAATATGAGAGATTTTGTTGTTATATCATCTACTAAAGTTATTGGTATTTCGGTCGTGTATTTGTATTATTAACAATGTCGTTGTGCCGTCGCCGCGTACAATATTACGTGGTAATACTCTTATTTTATACGCGTAACAAAAAACTATTATATTATATTGTTGTAATAATTTTAAAGTTATCTTGCCTAGACATATTTACCATACCACCGAACCGATTATACTTTTGTCATGTGTTGTCCGGTCGTGTATTAAATATGGCTGGTGTGTTAAAGTTATTGCTCTTTCGGTCGTGTATTAACATGTGAAGAAAAAAAAAATTAATGTCGTTGTATCTGAGAAAATGTTGGATTGTTCGTGTATTAAATCGAATCGAAAATTTCACAAGTCCTCGTAGAGGACTTGTACTTTTTCACTTGTACTTATACTTCCACGAGCATACGCTCGTCGTATACCATATCCACCCGAAGAACCCGGCGGCGGCGGTCACAACTAACGCGACACACACCAGATTCGTGAATATGTATACGGTTAAACAACAAAATCATCGTCCTCGGACGAATCACCTGGCGTAGGGCTGAGTCTCAACAGATCGCAGCACGACGCTGCTCTACCGAGCACAACACCCCGCCAGGAACGGAAGTCGTCTACAGACTATTCCGAGCCCCGACATCGAACTGAGGTAGATTCGGACCTTCGGAGCCGTGATGCACGCGTTAAACGGACAGCATCGATCTCCGCGATCCAAATGGGCTTCGACGTCGCACCTCACGAGGTGAAGCGCGACTAGTAAAGTCACATTGTTTAGAGCCTCCCGACTCTCGGGGCTCCACAGTGAGCATATCCTTGCCGGATTCGGCTAGGCTGGCTTCGGCCTTAGAGGCGTTCAGGCATAATCCCGCGGATGGTAGCTTCGCACCACCGGCCGCTCGGCCGAGTGCATGAACCAAATGTCCGAAACTGCGGTTCCTCTCGTACTGAGCAGTATTACTATCGCAACGACAAGCCATCAGTAGGGTAAAACTAACCTGTCTCACGACGGTCTAAACCCAGCTCACGTTCCCTTTTGATGGGTGAACAATCCAACGCTTGGCGAATTTTGCTTCGCAATGATAGGAAGAGCCGACATCGAAGGATCAAAAAGCAACGTCGCTATGAACGCTTGGCTGCCACAAGCCAGTTATCCCTGTGGTAACTTTTCTGGCACCTCTTGCTAAAAACTCTTTATACTAAAGGATCGATAGGCCGTGCTTTCGCAGTCCCTATGCGTACTGAACATCTGGATCAAGCCAGCTTTTGCCCTTTTGCTCCACGCGAGGTTTCTGTCCTCGCTGAGCTGGCCTTAGGACACCTGCGTTATTCTTTGACAGATGTACCGCCCCAGTCAAACTACCCGCCTGGCAGTGTCCTCGAACCGGATCACGCGGGAGTTGTACGGCGACGAGCGTTGCCGCCACGTCGCCACTCTGCACGCTTGGAACGAAACACCGTGCGCCCGCCGATATTATCGACCGCGCACCGCTTCCGCCCAACCGAGTAAGTAATGAAACAATGAAAGTAGTGGTTTTTCAGCGACGATCGCGCGAACGATCTCCCACTTATGCTACACCTCTCATGTCTCCTTACAATGCCAGACTAGAGTCAAGCTCAACAGGGTCTTCTTTCCCCGCTGATTCTCCCAAGCCCGTTCCCTTGGCTGTGGTTTCGCTAGATAGTAGATAGGGACAGTCCCCTCCACCAACCTCATGGTCTTATCAGCCTCTTGGCTATGAAGACCGAATCATCAGGAGTTACGCGCCGTACTTGCGTGTGCTCTTTCCGGCGCGCACGTTGTAGACTCCCTCAATTGACTGTCCCGGCCCTCTCCCTTTCTGGGCGGCCTGGCCATCTTGGCGTTCAATTCCCATCTTGGGATACGTTCACGAAGAACAGGCGACTTCGCCGTTGAGTTAATGTCCAAGGTCTAACTGGAACCGAATGTCGTGCCACGCGTGCGCAAAAGTACGAAGGAGTCTAAAGTTTGCCTCCGAGGCGACGAGATCTAGGTAATGAACTGGGCCCACCCACAGCCGCTCCAGGCCACCGATCATTCGGTCGCGAATGTCGTCGTATATAGGACACTCCCAGAGAACGTGATCCAGCGTCTCGTTCTCTGCACCGCAGTCACAGTCGCTGCTAGGCCTCAGCGCCATGTCGTGGAGCCTTTTTCGGAAGCACCCATGTCCCGTGAGGATTTGCGACACTTTGTAATCAGGCTCGACCCAAGTTGCCCTGAGGCGAGCCACCACGTCCGGGAAAAACCGATGTAGCTCCCTACCCTTGCCCTCACCTTCCCATCTCTGTTGCCACGCGGCAACAGTTTCATCGTAAATTTTGCATCTCTCGGTCCTGAAAGCCACCCTGTCGAGGTGACGAACGTCGTCCAACCTGCCAGCACGAATCACTTCCAAGTCTGCCGGCAGAACCCCAGCAAGTACCGGGAGCGCTGCCGTGCTAACCGACCGATACGCCTTGGTCAGCAGTATTAATGGCGATCTCTGACCCCTCTGCAACGCACTTCGAACCATGTGTAAGGTCGCGCGCCTATACCAAAACCCCGCGGCGTACGTTACAATAGGTACGTATGTACCTAGGTATAGGGTCTTAAGGGCCGTATACCTCACGCCCCAGGTTGGGGCAGAGACGCGCGACATTTTCCCGTATGCAGCTGCAGCTTTCCCACTCATGGTCTCCGCGTGCTCGCGAAAGCTAAAGTTTGAGTCAACTACCACCCCCAGGACTTTGGTCGACGCTACGTTTTTGACTGAGGCACCGTTGAGTCTGACAGTCGGCGGTCGGCCGGTCATCTTCCCCCTCAGTGTCATAGAGTATGACTTGAGAGGGGAGAAGCCCAGCCGGTTCCGAACACCCCAGTCTACTATTAAATTTAGGCTAAGTGCAGCCACAGATTCCACGCCAGCTCTCGTGTCAGACCCAATGATGACCGTAACATCATCGGCGTAGGCGACCAGCTGTACCGTGTCTGGGAATGGCAGCAGAAACAAATCGTCCATGAGCAAGAGCCACAGTGAGGGACCTAAGACTGATCCCTGCGGGCACCCCATAGTTGCTGTCTTCCACGTGACCCTGCTTCCAACAAAGAATCCCACACGTCTTTCGGTAAAATAATCCACCAACATCCGATAGATGTTGGGGGGACAACCACGGTTCTTTGCCTTTAGCAGGATCATTGGCCACCATGCGTTGTCAAAGGCCCCAGAGATATCCAGAAACACTGCCTGTACGTACTTACTTCTACTGGCTTCGACTGACTCCCGAATGGAGTGCAGGGCCGTCAGGGTCGAGCGTCCGCGCGTGAATCCGTGCTGACAGGGTGAAAGGTCGCGCGAGATGGAAGGCGCGCATCTAAGCATCACCCTTTCCAAGATTTTTCCCAGGACAGAGAGGAGCGTGATCGGGCGATACGCTTTGGGATCAGACAATGGCTTATCATTGCCCTTCGGCAGAATGACAAGCCGCCCATCCCTCCACGCATCCGGAAAGGTGCCCTCCTCAACGCACTTACCAAATACGCGGGCAAGCTCAGCGCCTGCAACGTGCCACACATGTTTGACGATGCGCGACGTGACTCCATCGATACCCGGTGCCGTAGCAGGAAGATCCCTGATTATTTGTCCCAGCTCATCGCGGGAAAGAGGGGGGGCATCCTGGCCGGGCGGGGGAACCGCCGCTAAGTGGCGAACCTTACGGTGGTAGATACTATCGCTAGCCGCGTCGTCATCCGGACATAGAGCGTGAACAAGTGCTCGCATAGCGTCCCCCACGTTTCCCGCATGTTCCCCTGCGATAACAATATCATTGACCGTATTGTGCAATGGCGGTCGGAGCCTACCAGTGGCAGCACGATATGCGAGCCCCCATGGGTCCCTGTTACCCGTCTCACAAACCTCTCTGAAAAACTTCAGGCGCGCCGACTCCATCATGCTGATGTACCTACGGTGTTCGCGGTTGTATAAGGTTTTCAGAGCTTCGCATGAGACCCCGTCCCCCCTACGCTTTGAATTTTGCCACGCACGTCGGGCCCTATTGTTAACTCTGCGCATGTTATCGAGAGCTGGAGTCCACCACTCATAGCCCTTGCCCCGTTTTGGTGCACCCGTCCGGCCAAGGCACTCCGACGCCACAGACACGATAAGACCCGTCAACGACCGCGCCACCGTGCTCGCTGATTGATGCAGGCGGAGGTGCCCTATACGTTCGCGAATACGCGACTGGAAGTGAGCCCAGTCCACACCCTTCTCCCGAAATCTCAGAGACTCCCCCGACTCCTCCGGCGTAGGATGTTGACGTCTTAATCTTCTTGAACCACGCACGGAGAAAACTATCAATCGATGATCACTGCTACTGGCGTCCGGGCACACCCGCCAATCTTCCACCGTCGCGCCACCCTGAGAGAGCGTGACATCGATGTTCGACTGTCCATTGGCTGTGCTAAAGGTGAATGGCTGACCCTCGACGTTGTGGACCCGCAATCCTCTGGCGACGATGAAGTCCTCGGCTTCCTCTTTCCTGCTTGCCACCTCGTTGCCCCGGCCGGTATAATGTCTCGGCAGCGAGTGCCACAGTGGAGAGTGCGCGTTGACGTCGGCACCCACAATTGTAACCGATCCACGCGATGAATCCAGTACTCGGCCGAGATGTTCCAGGTGCGGCCCGATGTTCTGGGAGTACTGAAAATACGCACTCACCACCGTGACGCCCGTACCGAGATCGCAGACAACGCAGTGGGTGTTCGTCAAGGACGTCTTCAACAGGACGGGCAGGTCATTGCGCGCCAGGTAGATAGCAGCCATGCTGTCGCTTCCGCTTGGAAGAAGTAGCCGCGGATCATCCCCTCCCGTGTAGGGTTCCTGTACTAGGACAGCGTCAAGTTTGTATTCGCGGCATAAGGTGGCAAGCTCCGCGGTGGCCGCCGCACTGCCTTCGGTGTTCAACTGCCCCAGCGTGAGGTCCCCCGGGCAGCTAATCATAGTTAATGCGTTTGAGCTCCCGTTCTTCCGCGTACAAACGCGCCGGACACTCACGGGAGTTGGTAGCGTGGTTAGATGCACCCTTGCGTCCAAATCTCTTGCACGTTGCGCAGCACTTTGTCGTCGATTGGCACTCGGTAGACTTGTGGCCTTCCTCACCGCAGTCGGAGCACACCATGCTCTTGGCTTTGCAATATTTAAACGGGTGTCCGTATTGATGGCACCTTCTGCAACAAGTTACCTGGACGTAATCATTAACATGGATGACGTCCCATCCCGCGAACAGCCGTTCCTTCTCCAGTAGGCGTCTTCTCATGCCGGGGGTCACCTGACAGATCCAATTTGCGCGGTTCCCATTCCTCATGCGCCTAAAGAGTGGGCGCACCTCCTTGTTAAGCGTCTCCAGAGTGATGTCGGTCCCCTCGAAGTTCAGTTCTGCCACATCTTTAATAAAATCTTCAAACTTGGAGTCACCATCGACTCCTACGAGAGATAACGTAGGAAACCGGTCCTTGGGCTCCGTCGCCCTAAGAGTGGGAGGGATTGCCTTTCTGAGCGTCTCTGCCGATGTCTCCGACCCTGTCTGCACGACTATGCCTCCATTGCCGCAAGCACGCACACCGTGAATTTGCACTCCTAGTTGTGTGGGGTTGATGGCGGTCTTGAGGGTTTCGCGGGTGTCCTGCGCCGTCCGTATCTTCTCCCGTTGATCCTCGGCGGGGTAGATGGCGATGGTTGGCCCCATACGTGGTGGAATAAGGCGAGGCTCCGCGTACTTGCCCAGTCTAAGGACCGAGTTATAACTCGGGGCTCCGCCCGATGGTGGCGGCCATGCGCCGTAGTCCCGCGTCGCTGCTTCAATATTGCCACTCCCAGCGGATTTCAGCTCCAGAATGCAATTT
This sequence comes from Miltochrista miniata, assembly GCA_933228765.1. Classification (NCBI taxonomy): domain Eukaryota; kingdom Metazoa; phylum Arthropoda; class Insecta; order Lepidoptera; family Erebidae; genus Miltochrista; species Miltochrista miniata. The sequence continues at coordinate 14,913,357 of OW121772.1, forward strand.
TTGCTTTCAGCCTCTGCCAGTCGTAAAGCCAAGTGCGCCACAATTGAAGCTATTCGCTCGGTGCACGCACCAATAGCCGCTATTTCGTCCTTATTTATTCTCGACGTTTTTGCCCGGATCGAGTCCATAATGCCCCTTGTCTGAGTAGCCACTTCTAGTTGGAGCATGCTCGCTGTTGCCGAGCGGAGGTTATCGTTGATTGCCTCATCACGTGGCACCTCGGTTGGCTGGGGCGTCACCACTAATGCTTCGCGGTCTTCTCCGGGCGTCATTGTTAGAATTCCCGCAACTGGAGGAGCGGCCTGCTTACGCTGGCTCTGTATTTTCCTACGCACCGCCTCCTGAACCTCTTCTGGGGAGCTCAAGGGACGCTTCGTCGCTGGAAGGGGAGGCGGAAGCTGCTCACGGGGCGGAGGGGGCGAGGTGATGGGGGTGCTATACTGGCCCGGCGGTGTGCGCAAGAGAGAGGCTCGCGGTCTAAACCCAGCTTCGGCGCTCAGCTCCTCCAGTGCCCGCATCTCCGCCTCCTTTTCCTCCATCTGCTGGATGACGATTCTCCTAAACTCTTCTTCTTCCTCCTGGGACATCTCAGCAGCAGGGGTCTATTCAATAAGTTTGCAAGTAGTCCTAAAGGGGTTCGTGTATTAATCACTTGCAACAAAACAGTCACACAGAGTCACACTCAGTCGCACAGTCGCACCAAAAAGTATTATAGTCAGTCACTAGCGGTAATACAAAAACAGACTCACCCAGGTGGTCGCCGACGCGCGATGCCGCGCGCAACGCACATACGTACGTCACGCAGCGAGAAGGCCCCGTCGACTTGCGCGCCGCAAGGCCCACAGGCGCGCAAGGCGCGCTAAACCCGCAGGAGCGCAAATTCCAAGGCGCGCAAACAAGCACCCAAGTTGCGCACCAGCGACACCAAAGCAGTCCGCGCACAGCGCGCGCCAACCTGCACCCTGGTGGCACGCTAGCGACACCAACGCAATTTGCGCACAGTGCGCGCAAACTTGCACCCTGGTGGCACACTAGCGACACCAACACAAGTCGCGCACGGTGCGCGCGAATCTATACCCCGGTGGCACACTGGCGCCACCAAGCAATACAATAATAAACGTCACTGTCGCCAAGCGGCAGCTGTCAGAATGACGCGCCAAATTGACAGTCAAGGTACACAACACAACACAAAACGTCACTGTCGTATAAGCGTCACTGTCGCAGGCGACAGCTGTCAGAGTGACAGGTCACAACGACAGCCGTCTAAAGTTAATTGTTACAAAAAAGAGTAAATAGTCGAACACACAAAACAAACCGTCACTATCGCGGCTAGCAGCCGTCAGGTTGACAATGTCAAATTGACGCTGTCAGGATGACAACGTCAACTGCCAACGCCACTCCTGACAGCTGTCAAGTGTCACTGTCACTATCACAACGTTCTCGCCGCCCGCGTGCACTTAACCACGTTTGAGGTTAGATAACCTCAAAGGCTGAAAATGCACGAGTTTGGCTGAAGAACCGTGAAAAGTTACTGAAGCACTATAAAAAGTTGCTCAAGACTTACGGTTCATTTCTAGTGTCCACAAACAGATCACCGGCACGACGAATGTCGCGACACGGCCGCACAAACTTCCACCTCACAATTTCACTGTTGTTTCAGGCGGTTGCACAAATTATTCACAAAAAACATAAAAATATAACAGTATATAGCTGCACCAACACGGTCGCGTAATGAAAACTGAAAGTTTTTCAGGTTTACCCCGAAAAAACAATTTTAATACACGGTCCAAGTAGACGGTCCGGTAATCCAAGTAGATAGGGACACCCTCCTCCAAACCCAAGGTCTTCCCAGCCTCGCGGCTATTAAGACCTAATCAGGGGAGATGCGCGCCCTACTTGCGTGGGCTCTTTCAGGCGCGCACTTTGTAAACTCCCACAATACTGTCCCGGCCCTCTCCCCATTCAGGGGCGGCTACGAGCGATTAGCCGCGATTGCGGCAGACAACACACCTACGGCTTCGCCGCTCGCTCGAGTCGTATGTTGCTAATCCTGCACTCCTGGATCCATGAGGATCCTCGCCGCATGCCAGCGGTACGCGAAGGTCCTGAGGCATCGAAAGTTCACCTCCGAGGAGACGAGATCAGGATAGTATACCGGTCCCTCCTCCGCCCGAACAATACCACGTAACATCGTTTCCCGGTCAGATCCGTAGAGAACGCATCTCCAGAGAACATGGTCTACGGTTTCGTCCTCCTCCCCGCAGAAGCACAGCGGCGTATCCGACAGCGCCATACTGTGCAACTTCGCACGAAAGCACCCGTGCCCCGTCAAGATCTGCGAGACTTTATAATCAGGCTCGACCCAAGTTGCCTTGAGTCGAACCAACACTTCCGGGAAAAATCGATAGAGGTCCCTACCCTTCACCTCCTCATCCCATCTCTGTTGCCAGGAGGCAACAGTCTCCTCCGAAATTTTGTTTCTCTCTGCCCTGAACTCAACCTTTGAGAGGTGCCTAACCCCGTCGATCTTACCCGCCCTGATCACCTCCAGATCCGCTGGAAGGACACCACCCAGTACAGGTAACGCGGCTGTACTCACCGATCTGTACGCTTTAGTTAATAGGATCATTGCTGGTCTTTGCTTTCTGAGCAACGCGGATCTAACAATGTACATCGGCACACGCCTCCACCAGCAACCCGCGGCGTATGTCACTATCGCTACGAAGGTTCCCCGGTACAGCACTTTTAGGGCACTGTACCGAATCCCCCACGACGCGGCAGTGACACGCGACATCTTTCCGAAGGCCGAAGCGGCCCGCTCTCCAATATCCACCGCATGATCCCTGAAACTGAGACTTGCATCCACTGTCACACCCAAGACGCGGGTCGAAGTTACGCTCTTGACTGATGACCCATCTAGCCTCACTGTAGGGGGCCGGCCAGGCAGTTTCCCCTTCAGGGTCATAGAACATGACTTTGAAGGCGAAAATCCAAGGCGATTTCGCGCTCCCCACTCCCCGATAAGGCCCAGCCCCTGGGTAGCCAGGGACTCGATGCCCGCACGGGTATCGGACTCGATGAGGACCGTTACGTCATCCGCGTAGGCGACCAAAGAGACTCCGTTCGGGTATGGCAGCTTAAACAAGTCGTCCATCAGCAAATTCCACAACGCCGGTCCGAGCACAGAACCCTGTGGACATCCCATAGAGGAGACCTTCCACAGCGTTCTGTCCGCGACGAAGAGGCCCACCCGGCGGCCAGTAAAATAAGAGCAAAGCATGCGGTAGATATTGGGAGGACATTTTTTTGGTAAGAGTAAGTAGTAAGTAGATAGGGACAGTCCCCTCCACCACCTCATGGTCCCTCCAGCCATCTTGGCTATATGGACCGAATCATCGGGAGTTACGCGCCGTACTTGCGTGTGCTCTTTCCGGCGCGCACGTTGTAGACTCCCACAAATTGACTGTCCCGGCCCTCTCCCTTTCTGGGCGGCCTTGCCGTCCTGGCGTAGATGTCGCCTTTGCGACAGACGTCACAATCACGCCTTCGTCGTCCGCTAGTGCCCGCCCTCGATCTCCAGCCTTTTCCTGATTTTATGCCATCCGTGCGCGAAGTCCCGAAGCCGCCGAAAGTTATCCTCTGTGGAAACGAGTTCGCGGTAATATGCAGGACCCTCCTCTTCGCGGGTGAGCCCATTCAACATTCGGTCACGCAGTTCTATATACAGGGGGCATCTCCACAGAATGTGGTCCCGGCATTCGTCTTCTTCCCCGCAGTAACATAGGCTATCCTCGCATAACTTCATATCACTCAGTCTTTTCCTAAAACATCCGTGGCCTGTCAGAACCTGAGAGATTTCGTAGTCCGGCTCGACCCAAGTGGCCTTGAGGCGAGCCGACACGTCCGGGAAGAAACAGAAAAGTTCCCTACCCTTTTCCTCACCTACCCATTTCAGTTGCCAGGAGGCAACCGTCTCCTCGAAAATTTTTCTACTCTCGACCCTGAGCTCCTTCCTGTCAAGGTGTCTTAGCTCGTCTATCCTGCCAGCACGTTCCACCTCTAAGTCCGCAGGTAGCACCCCCGCCAAGACGGGAAGTGCCGCGGTGCTGACCGATCGGTAGGCCTTAGTGAGAAGCACTAAGGCCGGGCGCTGTGTACGTCGCAGTGCACCCCCCACCACGTAGGTGGCCACGCGCCTCCACCAACATCCCGCCGCGTACGTCACTACCGGGACGTACGCACCTCGATACAGGACTTTAAGAGCCCTGTACCGAACCCCCCAGGATGAGGCAGAGACGCGTGACATTTTCCCGAATGCTGCTGCAGCCCTTTCCCCCACAGACATTGCATGCTCCCTAAAGCACTGCCCTGAGTCAACCACCACACCGAGCACTTTGGTAGACGCCGTTCCCTTGACTGCAACCCCGCCGAGTCGAACCACCGGAGAGCGGCCAGGCAGCTTCCCCTTCATAGTCATTGTAAATGACTTGCCGGGGGAGAAGCCCAGCCGGTTCCTGGATCCCCAGTCAGAAATTAAGGCCATGGCGCATGAGGCAGATGCCTCAATGCCGGCTCGTGAATTCGACTCTACGAGAATTGTTACATCATCTGCGTACGCTACGAGATGAACTCCGTGTGGGTATGGTAGCCGAAACAGGTCGTCCATGAGGAGGTTCCACAGAGAGGGTCCCAACACCGAGCCCTGCGGGCACCCCATGGTGGAGGTTTTCCACATGACCCTGCTGCCGACGAAGAGACCGACACGTCGGCCAGTGAAGTAACTCACCAGCATCCTATAGATGTTTGGTGGGCACCCACTGTTCTTCGCCTTCAACAGGATCATGGGCCACCACGCATTGTCAAACGCCCCCGAGATGTCCAGGAATACGGCCTGTACGTATTTCGCTTCGCTATCAGACACTACGGTCTGAATAGCCCTAAGCGCAGTCAGCGTCGATCTACCCCTAGTGAACCCATGCTGGCAGGATGACGTTGCGCGCAAGATGTTGGGAGCGCAGCGTAGCATCACCCTTTCGAGGACCTTGCCCAGCGTCGAGAGGAGCGTGACGGGGCGATACGCTTTAGGATCGGTTTGTGGTCGATCCTAAAGCGACAGTAGATAGGGACACCCTCCTCCAAGCCCAAGGTCTTCCCAGCCTATTGGCTATTAAGACCTAATCAGGGGAGATGCGCGCCTTACTTGCGTGGGCTCTTTCAGGCGCGCACTTTGTAAACTCCCACAATACTGTCCCGGCCCTCTCCCCATTCAGGGGCGGCTACAAGCGATAGGCCGCGCTTGCGGCAGACAACACACCTACGGCTTCGCCGCTCGCTCGAGTCGCGTGTTGCTAATCCTGCAGGTGATGACGATCCAGGGTAATTCTTGACGCGTGCCACCGTTGCGCGAAGGTCCTCAGCTGTCGAAAGTTGACCTCCGAGGAGACGAGGTCGCAGTAGTAAACCGGTCCCTCCTCGTCACGAATCACAGCGTTGAGCATGATGTCCCGGTCAGCACTGTAGAGAGGGCACCGCCAAAGGACATGATCTGCCGTCTCCTCCTCATCACCACAGAAGCAAAGAGGAGTAGCCGCCAGAGTCATGCCGTGTAACTTTGCTCTGAAGCACCCGTGCCCCGTCAGGATCTGCGAGACTTTATAGTCAGGTTCGACCCAGGTTGCCCTGAGCCGGACCGACACGTCCGGGAAAAACCGATAGAGGTCCCTGCCCTTGTCCTCCGCTTCCCAACTCTGTTGCCAATTGGCAACAGTCTCCTCCGAAATTTGTCTGCTCTCCGCTCTGAACTCATCCCTGGGCAAGTGCCGAATATCGTCTATCCTGCCAGCACGTGAAACCTCCAGGTCGGCCGGAAGCACCCCCGCCAGCACCGGCAGCGCGGCTGTGCTTACTGATCTGTAGGCCTTGGTCAGAAGGACCAAGGCCGTTCGCTGCGTCCTCAACAATGCGGTGCGGACAACGTATTTAGTCACGCGCCTCCACCAACACCCCGCAGCGTACGTAACGATCGCGGAGTACGTACCTCGGTACAGTAGCTTTAAAGCGTGGTACCGAATACCCCACGACGCGGTGGAGACACGTGACATCTTGCCAAAGGCAGCCGTAGCCTTCTCCCCCATATACTGTGCGTGATCTTTAAATCCCAGGCCCGCGTCGACTACCACCCCCAGAACTTTCGTTGATTGCACGCCCTTGACTGAGATCCCATCGAGTCTTATAGTGGGGGGGCGACCGGGCATCTTTCCCTTCAAGGTCATAGAAAATGATTTGGAGGGAGAGAAGCCCAGCCTGTTTCGCTTCCCCCACGCAGTGATTTGCGTCATCGTTTGCGAGGCTGAGGCCTCTATTCCAGCCCGTGAGTTAGACTCGATGAGGACCGTTACATCATCCGCGTAAGCAATGAAATGAACGCCGTCCGGGAGTGGCAGACGAAGCAGGTCGTCAATAAGCAAGTTCCATAGCGCAGGACCGAGGACCGATCCCTGTGGGCACCCCATTGTTGAGGTTTTCCACAGGGACCTGTCCCCGACAAACAATCCCACGCGTCGCCCGGTGAAATAGGAGAGAAGGAGACGGTAGATGTTAGGTGGACACCCGCCACTCTTTGCCTTCAGCAAGATCATTGGCCACCACGCATTGTCGAAGGCGCCCGAAATGTCCAAAAAGACCGCCTGAACGTATTTGAGTTCGCTGCCACTGACTTTCTCCAAGAGGGAGCGCAGCGCCGACGACGTAGAACGACCAGGGGTAAACCCGTGCTGGCAGGACGACTGGTTTTGTCTAAAGCTAGGAGCACATTTAAGCAAGACACGCTCCAGGATTTTGCCCAGAACGGAGAGGAGCGTGATGGGGCGATACGCTTTAGGATCGGATAGAGGTTTGTCATTCCCTTTTGGGAGAATGACAAGTCTACCGTCCTTCCACGCATCGGGAAACGTGCCCTCCTCAACGCATATACCAAAAACACGCGACAGCTCGGAGCCAGCTACGCGCCACGCATGTTTGACCATGCGGGCGGTTATCCCATCGATTCCCGGAGCAGTGTTAGGTAGATCCTTGACTATGTCTCGCACATCCTGCCATGATGGAGCAGGCGCATCCTCCCCGGAGGGTACGCAGGCCGCCATGAGTCGGACGCTTCGATGGTAATTATCGTCCATATTTACGTTATCGTCTGGGCACAGAGTATGCACCAGGGTCCTCATGGCGGCCTCCGCATCCCCCGCGTGCTCGCCCATGTACTTGACGGCGTTTACTATGTTCGGCGGTGGTCTGCGCCTACCGTTTGCCGCTCGGTAAGCAAGGCCCCAGGGGTCCTGGTTACCGGAGTCGGACATCGCGCGAAAGAACTCGAGTTGCGCCTGCTCCATCATGCGTCTGTACGCGCGCCTACTATCGCCTAAAGCCCGCTTTAGTATCTCCAATGTTGTTTCCGCCCGTCCCTTCCCTTTGGCGGTTTGAAATTTTCTCCGCGCCCTGTTATGCTCGCGTCGCGCCTGATCCAGAGCCGGCGACCACCATTCGTGGCCCCGGACCCGTCCTGCATTTGTTGCTACTCCCAGTGCCCTCTCTCCAGCTCGACCGATCAGGTTGCTAAGGGAGAGTCCCAGATGGTTTGCTCCCCTAGTCCAGTCCAATTGCCCGATGGTATCACTGATCTCCGTTCGGAAGAGTTCCCAGTTTACACCACGCTCCCGAAACCTCCTTGGCTCTCCCGACAGCTCCGCAGGTCTCGGCGTCCTCGCCATCCGCAAAGTGTACGTGATTAAGCGGTGGTCGCTAATGCTCGCGTCCCCGTGTACGCACCAATCTTCTAAGTTGATCCCCCCGGCAGACATGGTTACATCAATAAAAGATTCGCCGTTTTCGGTGCAGAAGGTTGGTAAGTGACCTGGCATATTATGAATCCTCAGGTTTGCGGCGTAGATGAATTCTTCCACCTCCGTTCGGCGTTGGGTGACTTCATGCCCTCGTCCAGTGTAGTGGCGTGGCTCTGAGTGCCACAGGGGAGAATGGGCATTTACGTCCGCTCCTATTAATATCTGCGCATCACCACGCCTGCCACGCAGGTCGTTCAGGGTTTCTCCTAGATGTTGCAGGTGTGGGCCAACGGGTTGTGAGTATTGGAAGTAGGCGCTCACAATATTGACCCCTCCAGGCCGGGCGGTGTCCACATTGATAACAATGCAGTGGGTGTTGTTATATTTATCAAGCACCGCGCATGTGAGAGTCCGGCTGGCAATAAATACTCCTGACAGTAGATAGGGACACCCTCCTCCAAACCCAAGGTCTTCCCAGCCTCGCGGCTATTAAGACCTAATCAGGGGAGATGCGCGCCCTACTTGCGTGGGCTCTTTCAGGCGCGCACTTTGTAAACTCCCACAATACTGTCCCGGCCCTCTCCCCATTCAGGGGCGGCTACGAGCGATTAGCCGCGATTGCGGCAGACAACACACCTACGGCTTCGCCGCTCGCTCGAGTCGTATGTTGCTAATCCTGCACTCCTGGATCCATGAGGATCCTCGACGCATGCCAGCGGTACGCGAAGGTCCTGAGGCATCGAAAGTTCACCTCCGAGGAGACGAGATCAGGATAGTATACCGGTCCCTCCTCCGCCCGAACAATACCACGTAACATCGTTTCCCGGTCAGGTCCGTAGAGAACGCATCTCCAGAGAACATGGTCTACGGTTTCGTCCTCCTCCCCGCAGAAGCACAGCGGCGTATCCGACAGCGCCATACTGTGCAACTTCGCACGAAAGCACCCGTGCCCCGTCAAGATCTGCGAGACTTTATAATCAGGCTCGACCCAAGTTGCCTTGAGTCGAACCAACACTTCCGGGAAAAATCGATAGAGGTCCCTACCCTTCACCTCCTCATCCCATCTCTGTTGCCAGGAGGCAACAGTCTCCTCCGAAATTTTGATTCTCTCTGCCCTGAACTCAACCTTTGAGAGGTGCCTAACCCCGTCGATCTTACCCGCCCTGATCACCTCCAGATCCGCTGGAAGGACACCACCCAGTACAGGTAACGCGGCTGTACTCACTGATCTGTACGCTTTGGTTAATAGGATCATTGCTGGTCTTTGCTTTCTGAGCAACGCGGATCTAACAATGTACATCGGCACACGCCTCCACCAGCACCCCGCGGCGTATGTCACTATCGCTACGAAGGTTCCCCGGTACAGCACTTTTAGGGCACTGTACCGAATCCCCCACGACGCGGCAGTGACACGCGACATCTTTCCGAAGGCCGAAGCGGCCCGCTCTCCAATATCCACCGCATGATCCCTGAAACTGAGACTTGCATCCACTGTCACACCCAAGACGCGGGTCGAAGTTACGCTCTTGACTGATGACCCATCTAGCCTCACTGTAGGGGGCCGGCCAGGCAGTTTCCCCTTCAGGGTCATAGAACATGACTTTGAAGGCGAAAATCCAAGGCGATTTCGCGCTCCCCACTCCCCGATAAGGCCCAGCCCCTGGGTAGCCAGGGACTCGATGCCCGCACGGGTATCGGACTCGATGAGGACTGTTACGTCATCCGCGTAGGCGACCAAAGAGACTCCGTTCGGGTATGGCAGCTTAAACAAGTCGTCCATCAGCAAATTCCACAACGCCGGTCCGAGCACAGAACCCTGTGGACATCCCATAGAGGAGACCTTCCACAGCGTTCTGTCCGCGACGAAGAGGCCCACCCGGCGGCCAGTAAAATAAGAGCAAAGCATGCGGTAGATATTGGGAGGACATCGTCTACCCTTCGCCTTGAGCAGCACCATTGGCCACCACGCGTTGTCAAAAGCGCCTGAGATGTCGAGCATTATAGCTTGAACATATTTTGCCCTACTGCTATGTGCGATTTCTAGAATTGCGTTCAGCGCGGTGGAGGTTGACCTACCCCGAGTGAAACCGTGCTGGCACGGTGACGTGCTACCGAAGACTCCCGGTGCGCACCTAATCATAACCCGCTCCAAGATTTTACCCAGGACAGAGAGCAGCGTGATGGGGCGATACGCTTTAGGATCGGACAAAGGCCGGTCATTCCCCTTGGGGAGAACGACAAGCCGCCCGTCCTTCCACGCATCGGGAAAAATGCCCTCCTCAACACATTTGCCGAAAATACGCGTCAGCTCGGAGATAGCCTCGGGCCACGCATGTTTTACCATGCGGGCCGTAACTCCATCGATGCCCGGAGATGTGTTAGGAAGATCCTTGATTATTTCCCCCAGATCATTCGATGATGGAGCAGGAGCGTCCCTGCCAGTAGGCGTGCAAGCCGCTGCGACTCTAACTAGAGTATGATAACGCGAGTCATTGTCTGTGCTGTCATCTGGGCACAATGCGTAAACGAGATTGGACATTGCGGCTTCCACGTCCGTGGCCTGAAGCTCCATATACTTGACCGCGTTAATAATATTTGGAGGCGGACGTCGCCTCCCGCTAGCCACTCTATAAGCGAGGCCCCATGGATCCTCGTTACCCGACCCCGCAAGCTCCCGAAAGAAGTTGAGACGCGCCTGCTCCATCATCCTCCTATACCGACTCCTGCATCGACTAAGCTCGCCCTTTAGGGCCTCAAGGGCGGGGCCACCAATTGACCGACTCTTAGCCGCCTGACAGGATCGACGAGCCCTATTGTGGGCCTTCCTTGCTTCGTCGAGACCTGGCGTCCACCACTCATACCCCCGTACTCTTTTTGCCCCAGTGGTAGTGCCTAATGTCCTCTCGGCGGCCTGACCTATAATCCTAGTAGTGGTGTAACCAAGGTGGTTAGCTCCCTTCGTGAGGTCTATTCGCCCGATGGATACGTGGATGTCCGCTTGGAAGAGTTTCCAGTCTACACCCCTCTCCCGAAACCTCCTTGGCTCCCCCGATACCTCTCCAGTTGAATTGTGTCGTCGATGGTATCCTATGGTGCAGATGAGAAGGCGGTGATCGCTTATGCTGGCGTCCGGGCATACTCGCCAATCCAACACGTCGACTCCGCCGATAGACATTGTTACGTCGATGTTGGAACTCCCGTTGATGGTGCAGAAGGTTGGCGGTTGATGATCTTCATTGTGGACCCTTATCCCGTGTCTGAAGATGAATTCCTCCACGTCGCGCCTACGTGCAATTCCATTATTGCGATCGCCTACAAGGTGGCGTGCGGCCGAGTGCCACAATGGAGAGTGGGTGTTAGTATCAGCTCCAATTAATATGCGGCGTCCTCTCAGCTCCTCCAAGATCCTGCGCAGCATCTCCAGGTATGGACCTACCGGGTGCGAGTACTGAAAATAGATGCTCACTAGAATGACTCCTCCGGACTCTCCAGTGCCGAGATGCGCAACCGCACAGTGGGTGGAACAGAGGTGGTACAGCATGGTGCAGGGTATATCCGTCCGTGCCAGGAAGATTCCAGCTTTGCTGTCAGTCCCGGCCGGCAGTAAAAGGTGTTGATGATGAGTCTCCTCTGTGGAGACGTGGGGCTCCTGCACCAGCACGACATCTAGGTGGTGGTCGTTGGATATAGTAGGTAGTTCGGTAGTTGCGCCTTCCCCCGACTGCAGGTTGAGCTGACCGACGTGTATACTCCTTGACCTATCCATAGTGAACCCTAGCCAGTTCCCGCTCCTCGGCGTACCTGCGGGCCGGGCATTCACGGGAGTTGGTCTGATGGGTCGACGCTCCTTTTCGTCCAAACTTCTTACAGGTTGCACAGCAACGCGACTCCGACTGACACTCGGCGTTCTTGTGCCCGTCCTCTCCACACAGTCCACAGGTCATTGCCTTCGCCCTGCAGTACTTTTCGGGGTGCCCGTAATTCTGGCATCTTCTGCAGCATGTAACCCCCAGGAAGTCGTTGACTTCGACAATTTCCCATCCAATAAATACCCGACCGAGCTCAATGAGAGCTCTGCGTAGAGGAGGTGACGCCTGGCACACCCACATGCACTTGTTGGCCCGGCGGGTTCTTCTGTAAAGGACGCGTATTTCCTTCGAGAGCCTCTCCTTAGTCCACTCAGAGTCCCGAAGATTTTGCTCCCACATATCATCCATCACCGTCTCGAACTTGGAGTCGGCGTCTACTCCCACCAGCGATATAAGCGGCTGCCTGTCTTTTGGCTCTTCAGCCCTCAGTGTGGGTGGAATGGCCCTTTTTAGCGCCTCTGCGGCGGAACTCGACCCCGTCTGCACGACAACTCCGCTATTTCCCACCGTGCGCATCCCGACGATTGTGGCTCCGATCTCCCTCGGGTTCACCGCCTGCTTCAATGCCATTTTCGTGTCCTGGGCAGTCTTAATTGTCTCCTTTTGATCCTCCGCAGGGTATATTGCTACCGCAGGCCCGGCACGGGGAGGGATGCGCTTACGCTCGTCTTCGTAGCGTCCAAGTTTCAAAAGGCCAGCAAACGTAGGCGTGTGGGTTTCTTCGACCATGGGCGGCGGGGGGGGACGCGGGGCTGAGCGCGCAACACGGAGTTCCTCTTCGGCGGCCGCTAGGCGGGCTATGAGCTGCGTGACCACTGAGCCTACCGTGCTAACCTGCAGCCCTATCTCGGCTATCTCGTCCTTATTCAATTTCGACGACTTTGCCCGAACCGACTCCATAATACAGACCGTCGATGTTGTCGCCAATGCAGCTAGGTCGATCAGTGAGACGGTTGGCTGGCTTCGTCCTGACTCCAATGGTGGTGATCCATCACCAGCTTCGTCCGGAGTTTCCCTACTGGCCTGAACCGGCGTCTCGGGCAAACTGTAGTTAAGGATGCCGGCGACGGGTGGGGGCGCCTGCTTGCGCAGACCCTGCACCTTCCTCCTAACCGCGTCCTGAATTTCCTCGGGCGATGACAATGGGCGTTTTCCGGGCATCGAAACGGGCGGCTCCTGCGACGGGGGTGGTGGGGTGGCAAACGGAGTACTAAATAGGCCCGGAGGAGTCCTTAGCAGCGACGATCGGGGGCGAAAGCCCGCCTCTGCACCCAACTCCTCCAATGCGCGCATCTCCTGCTCCTTGGCGAGCATTTGCTCCTCCAGGAGCCGCCGATAATTTTCGTCCTCTTCCGACATAGTCACCTATATGCAGCCAGAAGGCTGCTTATATTTATAAACGTCCAGAGACAGTCACTACCAAGCACTTTATCACGATAGTCACTTCACAGTCTTTCAAAGTCTATCAATCTCTAAAAAGTCTATTAAAAAGTTTTTAAGTGAAACGGACTCACCAATCGTCCACAGCAGGAGAGGGGACGGCACGCAGTCGACTATGAACGCGCGGTATCACGCGATGTCGCGTGTCACCGCGCGCAAGCCGCAAGCAAGTCTGCGCACAAGGTGCGCAAATGCGCAGGCGCGCAAACTCGAAAGCGCGCACAGCCAGAGGCGCGCAGTCCTTTTTCACCCGGACGGCACACCAGCGCCACGTGCCGAGTTCGCGCACTAAGCACGCGGACTCTCACCCTAATGGCACACTAGCGCCACACACACAATTGTCAATGTCACTGTCACTTGTTTGGTGAGCGTCCTGTCGCTATCACTGCCACCAGGCGACAGCTGTCAGAATGACAAATCAAACTGACAGCTGTCTATTGTCAAGAATAAAACACAAAATTAAGGAACGTCACTGTCGCGGTACTAGACAGATGTCTACTTCTAAAAACTATTAATTGTCCAACGTCACTATCGCACACACTGAACCAAACGTCACTGTCGCAGCTTGCAACTGACAGGGTGTCAATGCCAAGTTGACGCTGTCTGATTGACAACGTCAGTTGCCGGTGACACCTACTGACAGCCGTCAAGTGTTTACGCCAATACCGTCACTATCACCTTATCATACCACGTGCACTTAACCCCAATTGAGGAAATCTACCCTCAAATGCGGAAAGTGCACAAGTTCGGCTGAAAAGTAGTGAAATACACTGAATAGGCTATCACTGAAGCACTATAAAAGTTGCTAAGCACTTACAAATTGTTTTGTCCTGCCGAAGCAGCTCGCCAACGCGTCCAATTTCGCCACACGTGCACACCAACACCTGGCACTCAAATCCACACAATTTTACTATAAATACACTGAATTGTACAATAATAACTGCTTATAACTGAAGCTAACAGCCTCGGTAACACGGTCGTGTAATAAAACCTGAAAAAATTTTCAGATATCCGCAGAAATAATTTTTCAAAGCGGAGCACCTCGCGCACACGTCCGTACACTGCGAGAGCGAACGACGAAGTAGATAGGGACACCCTCCTCCAAACCCAAGGTCTTCCCAGCCTATTGGCTATTAAGACCTAATCAGGGGAGATGCGCGCCTTACTTGCGTGGGCTCTTTCAGGCGCGCACTTTGTAAACTCCCACAATACTGTCCCGGCCCTCTCCCCATTCAGGGGCGGCTACAAGCGATAGGCCGCGCTTGCGGCAGACAACACACCTACGGCTTCGCCGCTCGCTCGAGTCGCGTGTTGCTAATCCTGCAGGTGATGACGATCCAGGGTAATTCTTGACGCGTGCCACCGTTGCGCGAAGGTCCTCAGCTGTCGAAAGTTGACCTCCGAGGAGACGAGGTCGCAGTAGTAAACCGGTCCCTCCTCGTCACGAATCACAGCGTTGAGCATGATGTCCCGGTCAGCACTGTAGAGAGGGCACCGCCAAAGGACATGATCTGCCGTCTCCTCCTCTTCACCACAGAAGCAAAGAGGAGTAGCCGCCAGAGTCATGCCGTGTAACTTTGCTCTGAAGCACCCGTGCCCCGTCAGGATCTGCGAGACTTTATAGTCAGGTTCGACCCAGGTTGCCCTGAGCCGGACCGACACGTCCGGGAAAAACCGATAGAGGTCCCTGCCCTTGTCCTCCGCTTCCCAACTCTGTTGCCAATTGGCAACAGTCTCCTCCGAAATTTGTCTGCTCTCCGCTTTGAACTCATCCCTGGGCAAGTGCCGAATATCGTCTATCCTGCCAGCACGTGAAACCTCCAGGTCGGCCGGAAGCACCCCCGCCAGCACCGGCAGCGCGGCTGTGCTTACTGATCTGTAGGCCTTGGTCAGAAGGACCAAGGCCGTTCGCTGCGTCCTCAACAATGCGGTGCGGACAACGTATTTAGTCACGCGCCTCCACCAGCACCCCGCAGCGTACGTAACGATCGCGGAGTACGTACCTCGGTACAGTAGCTTTAAAGCGTGGTACCGAATACCCCACGACGCGGTGGAGACACGTGACATCTTGCCAAAGGCAGCCGTTGCCTTCTCCCCCATATACTGTGCGTGATCTTTAAATCCCAGGCCCGCGTCGACTACCACCCCCAGAACTTTCGTTGATTGCACGCCCTTGACTGAGATCCCATCGAGTCTTATAGTGGGGGGGCGACCGGGCATCTTTCCCTTCAAGGTCATAGAAAATGATTTGGAGGGAGAGAAGCCCAGCCTGTTCCGCTTCCCCCACGCAGTGATTTGCGTCATCGTTTGCGAGGCTGAGGCCTCTATTCCAGCCCGTGAGTTAGACTCGATGAGGACCGTTACATCATCCGCGTAAGCAATGAAATGAACGCCGTCCGGGAGTGGCAGACGAAGCAGGTCGTCAATAAGCAAGTTCCATAGCGCAGGACCGAGGACCGATCCCTGTGGGCACCCCATTGTTGAGGTTTTCCACAGGGACCTGTCCCCGACAAACAATCCCACGCGTCGCCCGGTGAAATAGGAGAGAAGGAGACGGTAGATGTTAGGTGGACACCCGCCACTCTTTGCCTTCAGCAAGATCATTGGCCACCACGCATTGTCGAAGGCGCCCGAAATGTCCAAAAAGACCGCCTGAACGTATTTGAGTTCGCTGCCACTGACTTTCTCCAAGAGGGAGCGCAGCGCCGACGACGTAGAACGACCAGGGGTAAACCCGTGCTGGCAGGACGACTGGTTTTGTCTAAAGCTAGGAGCACATTTAAGCAAGACACGCTCCAGGATTTTGCCCAGAACGGAGAGGAGCGTGATGGGGCGATACGCTTTAGGATCGGATAGAGGTTTGTCATTCCCTTTTGGGAGAATGACAAGTCTACCGTCCTTCCACGCATCGGGAAACGTGCCCTCCTCAACGCATATACCAAAAACACGCGACAGCTCGGAGCCAGCTACGCGCCACGCATGTTTGACCATGCGGGCGGTTATCCCATCGATTCCCGGAGCAGTGTTAGGTAGATCCTTGACTATGTCTCGCACATCCTGCCATGATGGAGCAGGCGCATCCTCCCCGGAGGGTACGCAGGCCGCCATGAGTCGGACGCTTCGATGGTAATTATCGTCCATATTTACGTTATCGTCTGGGCACAAAGTATGCACCAGGGTCCTCATGGCGGCCTCCGCATCCCCCGTGTGCTCGCCCATGTACTTGACGGCGTTTACTATGTTCGGCGGTGGTCTGCGCCTACCGTTTGCCGCTCGGTAAGCAAGGCCCCAGGGGTCCTGGTTACCGGAGTCGGACATCGCGCGAAAGAACTCGAGTTGCGCCTGCTCCATCATGCGTCTGTACGCGCGCCTACTATCGCCTAAAGCCCGCTTTAGTATCTCCAATGTTGTTTCCGCCCGTCCCTTCCCTTTGGCGGTTTGAAATTTTCTCCGCGCCCTGTTATGCTCGCGTCGCGCCTGATCCAGAGCCGGCGACCACCATTCGTGGCCCCGGACCCGTCCTGCATTTGTTGCTACTCCCAGTGCCCTCTCTCCAGCTCGACCGATCAGGTTGCTAAGGGAGAGTCCTAGATGGTTTGCTCCCCTAGTCCAGTCCAATTGCCCGATGGTATCACTGATCTCCGTTCGGAAGAGTTCCCAGTTTACACCACGCTCCCGAAACCTCCTTGGCTCTCCCGACAGCTCCGCAGGTCTCGGCGCCCTCGCCATCCGCAAAGTGAACGTGATTAAGCGGTGGTCGCTAATGCTCGCGTCCCCGTGTACGCACCAATCTTCTAAGTTGATCCCCCCGGCAGACATGGTTACATCAATAAAAGATTCGCCGTTTTCGGTGCAGAAGGTTGGTAAGTGACCTGGCATATTATGAATCCTCAGGTTTGCGGCGTAGATGAATTCTTCCACCTCCGTTCGGCGTTGGGTGACTTCATGCCCTCGTCCAGTGTAGTGGCGTGGCTCTGAGTGCCACAGGGGAGAATGGGCATTTACGTCCGCTCCTATTAATATCTGCGCATCACCACGCCTGCCACGCAGGTCGTTCAGGGTTTCTCCTAGATGTTGCAGGTGTGGGCCAACGGGTTGTGAGTATTGGAAGTAGGCGCTCACAATATTGACCCCTCCAGGCCGGGCGGTGTCCACATTGATAACAATGCAGTGGGTGTTGTTATATTTATCAAGCACCGCGCATGTGAGAGTCCGGCTGGCAATAAATACTCCTGACTCACTCTTTGAACCCGCAGGGAGAACAAGGCTTTCCATGGTGTCGTCAGTATAAGGTTCTTGACACAATATTAAATCTAGGTTCAATCTTCTGGCGATGGATGGTAGTTCCAGTGTTGCGGCCTTGCTTCCCTGCAGGTTCAACTGACCAATTTTAATGTTGTTAGAGCTATCCATAATTGGTCCTTTGGAGTTCACGCTCCTCGGCATATCTTCGGGCCGGGCATTCACGCGCGTTCGTGGAATGATCGGCGGCTCCCTTACGTCCGAATTTACGGCACGTGGCACAGCACCTCCTCGTGGACTGGCATTCCTCATTCTTATGCCCGTCCTCGCCACACAGGCCACATGTCATGGCCTTCGCCCGGCAATATTTTTCAGGATGGCCGTACTGTTGGCACCTACGGCAGCAGGTGACCCCAATATGGTCATTTACTTCAACTACTTGCCACCCTATGTAGACATGTCCTTTCCCGACCAGTTTCTTTCGTAATTCAGGCGTTACCTGGCATACCCACATACACCTGTTGTTGTGCCGGCTTCTCCTGTACATGGCCCGAATCTCCGCGGTTAACTTCTCCAAAGGCCACTCCTCGTCTCCTTGGAAGTTTTGCTCCCAAAGGTCTGGGAGCTGTTCCTCAAACCTCTGTCCTCCCTCAGCTCCGACCAGAGAGATCATAGGCTTTCGGTCCTGATGATCGGCCACGCGCAGAGTCGATGGCAGCGCCTTCTTCAAGGCTTCTGCCGCAGCCGACGAGGCGGTGTGGATGATGACACCGCTGTTTCCACACGTTCTCATGCCCTGTATTTTTACACCAATCTGCGCGGGCTTTATGGCCTGTTTCAGCGCTTCCTTTGTGTCCTGGGCCGTCTTAATGTGCTCCCTCTGGTCGTCGGCAGGATACACCGCAACAGCTGGACCTGGTCTTCTAGGGATCACCTTCCTCTCTGCGTCTTGACCACTCAGCTTGAGAATTCCGGAGTATAATTTCGTGTCCAATACTGCTGGAGGCTGCACACCAACCTGCGTATCGAGTGCTACGGCTGCGGGACCCACGGCGAGTTTTACCTCCAGGATAGCGTTTTTAGCTTCGGCCTCCGCCAGTCTCAGGGCTAGGTGGGCCACAACCGAAGCAATGCGCTCCGTGCACGAGCCGATGGCGGTAATCTCATCCTTATTCAGCTTAGACGTTTTTGCCCGTACTGCGTCCATGATGCCCTTAGTTTGGGCTGCGACCACCAGCTGCAAGGATGCAGCCGTTGCAGGCTCAGTTGTAGCGGCGCCCAAGGCCCCCGGGGTTACAGCATCTCCGACCTCCATTCTTTCACGCTC
>OW121772.1:14937069-14977069 GCA_933228765.1 Miltochrista miniata
GTTCAAATGTGTCCTGCAGTTCACACTATGACGCGCAGTTAACTGCGTTCTTCATCGACCCGCGAGCCAAGTGATCCACCGTCCAGGGTAATAGTTTTTAATGTATTAACCCCAACAACACAAGTTGCATGGATACAATAATGAAATGTTACAGAAAATTAAAAAAAAAAAATAATGATAAAAAAAATGTAAAAAAAAACGAACAAGCATCGCCCACCGCAACGGGGGACGCTCGTTCGAAGTTCGATTTTAACGAACGCGCTCGAATTCGACTCGTGGTGCGGATTTTTCAACCAGTCTACGTCGAATCAATACAAGCGCGACGCGAGAAACAGACCAACAACAATACACCGTCGACCAGCACAACAACGCAAACGCGTAGCAGGCACAGAGGACGTACCGTCAAAGGCATCAGTCTAGTGTTCTCTATTAAAAAAAAAAAAAAAAATATTACGCAAAATAATCACCACCCACTAGTTTGTGGGATAGAAGATCTCGCATAATATTTTTAATGTTTTGGATATCATTTGGTTTGAAACTGAAACGCAAAACGTCTCTGTTTTAACACGTTAATGATCCTTCCGCAGGTTCCCCTACGGAAACCTTGTTACGACTTTTACTTCCTCTAAATGATCAAGTTTGGTCAACTTCCCAGCAACGCCGACGGCCGTGAAGCCACCGCGTGTCGGTCCGAAGACCTCACTAAATCATTCAATCGGTAGTAGCGACGGGCGGTGTGTACAAAGGGCAGGGACGTAATCAACGCGAGCTTATGACTCGCGCTTACTAGGAATTCCTCGTTTATGGGGGATAATTGCAAACCCCAATCCCCAGCACGAAGGAGTTTCAGCGGGTTGCCCGGGCCTCTAGGCCAGGGAGAACATGCTGATTCCTTCAGTGTAGCGCGCGTGCGGCCCAGGACATCTAAGGGCATCACAGACCTGTTATTGCTCAATCTCGTGCGGCTCGAAGCCGCCGGTCCCTCTAAGAAGAATTTTAATACGTCGCCAGTGAGTTGCGTGAACGGAGTCACGCACACCTAAATGACGACGCCTATTTAGCAGGCTAGAGTCTCGTTCGTTACCGGAATTAACCAGACAAATCGCTCCACCAACTAAGAACGGCCATGCACCACCACCCACCGAATCAAGAAAGAGCTGTTAATCTGTCAATCCTTCCGGTGTCCGGGCCTGGTGAGATTTCCCGTGTTGAGTCAAATTAAGCCGCAGGCTCCACTCCTGGTGGTGCCCTTCCGTCAATTCCTTTAAGTTTCAGCTTTGCAACCATACTCCCCCCGGAGTCCAAAATCTTTGGTTTCCCGGAAGCTGCCCGCCGAGCCATTGTAGTAACGTCGGCGGATCGCTAGATGACATATTTACGGTTAGAACTAGGGCGGTATCTAATCGCCTTCGAACCTCTAACTTTCGTTCTTGATTGATGAAAACACCTTTGGCAAATGCTTTCGCTGATGTTCGTCTTGCGACGATCCAAGAATTTCACCTCTAACGTCGCAATACGAATGCCCCCAGTTATCCCTATTAATCATTACCTCGGAGTTCTGAAAACCAACAAAATAGAACCGAGATCATATTCTATTATTCCATGCACGAAATATTCAAGCAGCATTTTGAGCCCGCTTTGAGCACTCTAATTTGTTCAAAGTAAAATTGTCGGCCCACCTCGACACTCACTGAAGAGCACCGCGATAGGATTTTGATATTGAACCGGCGTATTACCGCCGGCTCACCGACGATATGCTCCGCAGACGTGTCAGTATCACCGCGGATGCGGTGCACCGACAGCGCGGCGCACAAATGCAACTACGAGCTTTTTAACCGCAACAATTTTAGTATACGCTATTGGAGCTGGAATTACCGCGGCTGCTGGCACCAGACTTGCCCTCCAATTGTTCCTCGTTAAAATATTTAAAGTGTACTCATTCCGATTACGAGGCCTCGTAAGAGTCCCGTATCGTTATTTTTCGTCACTACCTCCCCGTGCCGGGAGTGGGTAATTTGCGCGCCTGCTGCCTTCCTTGGATGTGGTAGCCGTTTCTCAGGCTCCCTCTCCGGAATCGAACCCTGATTCCCCGTTACCCGTGACAACCATGGTAGTCGCAGAAACTACCATCGAAAGTTGATAAGGCAGACATTTGAAAGATGCGTCGCCGGTACTGGACCATGCGATCGGCAAAAGTTATCCAGATTCATCAAAATTAACGACTTCGGACGCGAGGCCCTCCGCCGATTGGTTTTGATCTAATAAAAGCACTCATCCCATCACTGGTCAGAGTTCTGATTGCATGTATTAGCTCTAGAATTACCACAGTTATCCAAGTAACTGAGTAAGATCTAAGGAACCAAAACTGATATATTGAGCCATTCGCGGTATCGCCTTAATACGGCTTGCACTGAGACATGCATGGCTTAATCTTTGAGACAAGCATATAACTACTGGCAGGATCAACCAGGGAGCTTCTGAACAGAACGCAAAGACTCGTTGAGACATCTGAAGTGGGCGTTATCATTTTATTGAAAAAATAAACACACCCGGCTCCATTCCGTACTCGCCGAAATCTTCACACTCGGTCCCGCGCACCGACGATCGTATCACGTCGGCTAGCAAACGGGAGAGCTCTCAAAATGAATTGAAATTTTTTAGCTAAACACGCGAACGTTTGAAACGGTTATATCTCAAACAACGTTAAACGCGCTGCGCGATAGCATTTTAGAGTTGATATACAAATAAATTTGTATACAAAATCTCCAATATTGAACGTTCACAAATCGAGACTCGTTCACGTTTATATAATTGTTTGACACATACGAACAACAAATTCGATTCCGCCCGGAATCTATAGAGCCGACTCGCATTCAATTATGAATATTGTTAAAAGTTTCAAAGGAACGCTTAATAATCACACGGACACGAACGTAAGTTACGATCCGTCGTTCCACACAGTTCAATAAAATATTCAAAGTAGTTGATATAATAATGCGTAAAGCGAGCATAATGTGTAGCGGGAGAGAAGACGACCAAAAAAGTCACACTCTAAATCTCACCACCGTGATTTTTACACTCGCCAGACACACTGTCATTCCATAATACTTTGAACACACAAATTTTCCTCACGGAACACGTCCGAAGCCGCTGTATTTGTAAAACGAACTCAATCGGATACTCAACAACAGCACCGTACGCATATATACGCCGAACGTATGCGTATACCGTCGATCACTTTTCAACCGGGTGGATGATGGCGCTGGTGATGTGCAAGTTATTTTCTTCGTTTCGGGAGACGGTGATGGTCGTGGTGGTTTGTGTCTGATGGCATGGAGGGACCGAAGGGATGGAGGTAGGTGTAAGGAGTGGGGGAGGGGGGGGGGGGAGAGAAATTTAATTGGATGTCGATTAATTTTGTAAGGGAGTGAGTGTGTGATTGGGGCTAAGGGAATAGAGAAATACAGACCCTGTGGGGTGGGTGGGGGTTGAAATCACACACATAGGGAGGAAGGGGGGGGGGGGGGGGGGTTTGTAAAGCAGTGATGGTGGCTTACAGAATAGAGAAACACCTGAAGGGGTGGGTGGGGTTTGAATAGAAATTGGGAGAAGAAGGGGGGGGGGGGAGCCGGACACGGTTGCCTAGCCCCAACTCTCGGTGTGTGTAACCTAATCTAATATAAAAAAATAAAAACAATAAGGGGAAGCGTTGAATGGGCTTTGGGGGGGGGGGGGGGGATTAGTGGGGAGAGGATTGTTGTGTGGCCGGTTTTTTGTCGTGGCGGCGGTGGTGGTGGTGGTGGTGGTGGTGGTGGTGGTGGTGGTGGTGGTGGTGGTGGTGGCGGTGATGGTGGCGGTGGTGGTGGTGGTGGGTGGTGGTGGTGGTGGTGGTGGTGGTGGTGGTGGTGGTGGTGGTGCAAGAGAGGTGTGTGCTACTGTAAGCGAAAGAGTGACAACTTCGCGCGGGTGCTACTATTATACTAACCACCCTTACAGATGGTAAAACACGGCTCTTACCGTAGCATGTTGTGGCCTTAGTACACAGGTATTACTGGAGATGAAGTATGACGCGAGGGCGGTCTTGTGGAGCGACGCGTACAAGACTATCAATTCTTGTCATGAGTCAATGTCTTAAGTATTACGTCTACGCCGAGCGCCACACAGGTGCCATAAAACATTATAATATTATTTTAACAATAATATATAATAGTAATCATTTTTTAACTATATTGCCTAACGATACCACCGAATTTATACTTTTTGTCATGTATTTTCCCGGTCGTGTATTAAATGTGTCTGGCGTGATAAAGTTATTGCTATGACGGTCGTGTATTAAATCAATGTCGACCGGCCGTCGCCTCGTACAAGACTGTCAATTCAAAGGTGCCATTATTACATTATAATATTATTTTAACAATAATATATAATTGTAATCATTTTTTAACTATATTGCCTAACGATACCACCGAATTTATACTTTTTGTCATGTATGGTCCCGGTCGTGTATTAAATAAATGTCTGGCGTGATAAAGTTATTGCTATGACGGTCGTGTATTAAATCAATGTCGACTCGTACAAGACTGTCAATTCAAAGGTGCCATTATAACATTATAATATTATTTTAACAATAATATATAATTGTAATCATTTTTTAACTATATTGCCTAACGATACCACCGAATTTATACTTTTTGTCATGTATTTTCCCGGTCGTGTATTAAATGTGTCTGGCGTGATAAAGTTATTGCTATGACGGTCGTGTATTAAATCAATGTCGACTCGTACAAGACTGTCAATTCAAAGGTGCCATTATAACATTATAATATTATTTTAACAATAATATATAATTGTAATCATTTTTTAACTATATTGCCTAACGATACCACCGAATTTATACTTTTTGTCATGTATTTTCCCGGTCGTGTATTAAATGTGTCTGGCGTGATAAAGTTATTGCTATGACGGTCGTGTATTAAATCAATGTCGACCGGCCGTCGCCTCGTACAAGACTGTCAATTCAAAGGTGCCATTATTACATTATAATATTATTTTAACAATAATTTATAATTGTAATCATTTTTTAACTATATTGCCTAACGATACCACCGAATTTATACTTTTTGTCATGTATGGTCCCGGTCGTGTATTAAATAAATGTCTGGCGTGATAAAGTTATTGCTATGACGGTCGTGTATTAAATCAATGTCGACTCGTACAAGACTGTCAATTCAAAGGTGCCATTATAACATTATAATATTATTTTAACAATAATATATAATTGTAATCATTTTTTAACTATATTGCCTAACGATACCACCGAATTTATACTTTTTGTCATGTATTTTCCCGGTCGTGTATTAAATGTGTCTGGCGTGATAAAGTTATTGCTATGACGGTCGTGTATTAAATCAATGTCGACCGGCCGTCGCCTCGTACAAGACTGTCAATTCAAAGGTGCCATTATTACATTATAATATTATTTTAACAATAATATATAATAGTAATCATTTTTTAACTATATTGCCTAACGATACCACCGAATTTATACTTTTTGTCATGTATTTTCCCGGTCGTGTATTAAATGTGTCTGGCGTGATAAAGTTATTGCTATAAATTATTGCTATATGATACATATCTAACTAATTATGATCAAAGCCCAGTAGTGTACTCGGCAAACCGTCAAAAATGACACTTTTATACACAAATAATGAATTACCTACAATTCTCTCTCTCTAAACACATATTTATGGTTAGGTTAGGTTGGAACTGTGACCTGGTGGGGTGGGGGTTGAAATCAAATAGGGGGAGGGCGACCAATTGTATCTCGATAGGTATTAATGATTTGTTGTGAGGGAGTGATTGTGATTGGGGCTTAGAGAATAGAGAAAGACCTGAGGGTTGGGTGGGGTTTCAAAAGAAATAGGGGAAAGGGGGTGGGGGGGGCGGGGGGGGGGGCGGCACCGTTGCCCACCTGATCAAAAGGTGCGCTACTGTAAGTGAAAACGCGACAACTTCGCGCGGATGCTAATTATTCAACAACCTTACAGATGGTAAAACACGGCTCTTACCTTACCGTACCATGTTGTGGCCTTAGTACATAGGTATTACTGGTGACGGTACTGGGGGAGTATTACGCGAGGGTGGTCTTGTGGAGTTTACATAGGTCTTACTGTGTAGCATGTGGCCTCAGTACTTACTTAGCACTGACCGAGACTGACTGACGTATAGTAGGTACCTAAATCTAACCTACTTCCAGATGACTTAGAAGGGTGAAATTTGAACGTTATGAAAAAATCAAAAATTAAAAAAAAAGTTAAAAAAAAGGGGCGGCCCAGTTTTCATTGTATCTGTCATTTTATAAAGTCATTGACCTCATATTATATTATAATATATTATTGTAACATTTGCCTAACGATACCACCGAATTCATAGTTTTTGTCATGATTGTATTAAATAATTATGTCTCATAACGTATAAACTCATTTGGTCTAATTTAATTCATATGATATAATCAACGTGATATATACCAACTGTGTACCTATGTTGATAATTATAATTTCTTTACATACAACATTTGTTTATTGTAAAACATAATTAGTATAACGTTGTTTGATATAACGTTTATGTAATCGAAATTGATGATTTGATCTAACGTTTAATGTGTATAAAAGCCCCTAACGATTAATATGTATATAAATCGTCATTGTGGTTAACATCTCGACTCGACTCAGAGTACCCCGACTTGGATGGGTTAGGTTAGAAGGCTAAGGCGGGAGCGAAGCGGAGCGGAGCTCCCGCCTTAGTCTTCGTGGTTATTTTTTTTTTAAACCACTCAGAAACAGTTATGTCAAACGATATTTTAATAATATTACCTATCAATCGTTTATTATAATTATTAACTAATTGTTCTTGGTGGCTTCCGTTGTTATATGTTGTAAATATGAGAGATTTTGTTGTTATATCATCTACTAAAGTTATTGGTATTTCGGTCGTGTATTTGTATTATTAACAATGTCGTTGTGCCGTCGCCGCGTACAATATTACGTGGTAATACTCTTATTTTATACGCGTAACAAAAAACTATTATATTATATTGTTGTAATAATTTTAAAGTTATCTTGCCTAGACATATTTACCATACCACCGAACCGATTATACTTTTGTCATGTGTTGTCCGGTCGTGTATTAAATATGGCTGGTGTGTTAAAGTTATTGCTCTTTCGGTCGTGTATTAACATGTGAAGAAAAAAAAAATTAATGTCGTTGTATCTGAGAAAATGTTGGATTGTTCGTGTATTAAATCGAATCGAAAATTTCACAAGTCCTCGTAGAGGACTTGTACTTTTTCACTTGTACTTATACTTCCACGAGCATACGCTCGTCGTATACCATATCCACCCGAAGAACCCGGCGGCGGCGGTCACAACTAACGCGACACACACCAGATTCGTGAATATGTATACGGTTAAACAACAAAATCATCGTCCTCGGACGAATCACCTGGCGTAGGGCTGAGTCTCAACAGATCGCAGCACGACGCTGCTCTACCGAGCACAACACCCCGCCAGGAACGGAAGTCGTCTACAGACTATTCCGAGCCCCGACATCGAACTGAGGTAGATTCGGACCTTCGGAGCCGTGATGCACGCGTTAAACGGACAGCATCGATCTCCGCGATCCAAATGGGCTTCGACGTCGCACCTCACGAGGTGAAGCGCGACTAGTAAAGTCACATTGTTTAGAGCCTCCCGACTCTCGGGGCTCCACAGTGAGCATATCCTTGCCGGATTCGGCTAGGCTGGCTTCGGCCTTAGAGGCGTTCAGGCATAATCCCGCGGATGGTAGCTTCGCACCACCGGCCGCTCGGCCGAGTGCATGAACCAAATGTCCGAAACTGCGGTTCCTCTCGTACTGAGCAGTATTACTATCGCAACGACAAGCCATCAGTAGGGTAAAACTAACCTGTCTCACGACGGTCTAAACCCAGCTCACGTTCCCTTTTGATGGGTGAACAATCCAACGCTTGGCGAATTTTGCTTCGCAATGATAGGAAGAGCCGACATCGAAGGATCAAAAAGCAACGTCGCTATGAACGCTTGGCTGCCACAAGCCAGTTATCCCTGTGGTAACTTTTCTGGCACCTCTTGCTAAAAACTCTTTATACTAAAGGATCGATAGGCCGTGCTTTCGCAGTCCCTATGCGTACTGAACATCTGGATCAAGCCAGCTTTTGCCCTTTTGCTCCACGCGAGGTTTCTGTCCTCGCTGAGCTGGCCTTAGGACACCTGCGTTATTCTTTGACAGATGTACCGCCCCAGTCAAACTACCCGCCTGGCAGTGTCCTCGAACCGGATCACGCGGGAGTTGTACGGCGACGAGCGTTGCCGCCACGTCGCCACTCTGCACGCTTGGAACGAAACACCGTGCGCCCGCCGATATTATCGACCGCGCACCGCTTCCGCCCAACCGAGTAAGTAATGAAACAATGAAAGTAGTGGTTTTTCAGCGACGATCGCGCGAACGATCTCCCACTTATGCTACACCTCTCATGTCTCCTTACAATGCCAGACTAGAGTCAAGCTCAACAGGGTCTTCTTTCCCCGCTGATTCTCCCAAGCCCGTTCCCTTGGCTGTGGTTTCGCTAGATAGTAGATAGGGACACCCTCCTCCAAACCCAAGGTCTTCCCAGCCTCGCGGCTATTAAGACCTAATCAGGGGAGATGCGCGCCCTACTTGCGTGGGCTCTTTCAGGCGCGCACTTTGTAAACTCCCACAATACTGTCCCGGCCCTCTCCCCATTCAGGGGCGGCTACAAGCGATGAGCCGCGATTGCGGCAGACAACACACCTACGGCTTCGCCGCTCGCTCGAGTCGTGCGTTGCTAATCCTGCTGTATGCGTTGGGTCTTGATGTCTTCGACGCGTGCCGCTGCTGAGTCTTCATGCCCGTCTTCGGTTTATGCTCCATTTTCCAGCCTAGTTCTTCGCGCGTGCCAGCTGTAAGCGAAGGCTCTAAGA
The DNA here is from genome assembly GCA_933228765.1 of Miltochrista miniata. Taxonomy (NCBI): domain Eukaryota; kingdom Metazoa; phylum Arthropoda; class Insecta; order Lepidoptera; family Erebidae; genus Miltochrista; species Miltochrista miniata. Next base: position 14,946,087 of record OW121772.1, read on the forward strand.
AGTCGGAAGTTTACCTCCGAGGAGACGAGGTCACAGTAGTAAACCGGTCCCTCCTCCGCCCGAACGATACCACTGAGCATTGTTTCCCGGTCAGAGCTATAGAGACTGCAACTCCAGAGGACATGATGCAGTGTTTCCTCTTCTTCCCCCCCACAGTAACACAGCGGGGTCTCCACGAGTGTCATCCCATGTAGCCTAGCCCTAAAACACCCATGCCCCGTCAGAATCTGTGAGACCTTGTAGTCAGGCTCGACCCAAGTTGCCTTGAGCCGAGCCAACACATCCGGAAAGAACCGATAGAGGTCCCTACCCTTCGCCTCCTCATCCCATCTCTGTTGCCAGGAGGCAACAGTCTCCTCCGAAATTTTGCCCTTCTCTGTCCTGAACTCCGTCCTGGATAGATGCCTGATGCTGTCCACCCTACCCGCTCTCGACACCTCAAGGTCGGCGGGCAAAACCCCGGCCAATACAGCTAAGGCTGCGGTGCTCACCGAGCGGTAAGCTTTGGTCAGAAGGACCAGTGCCGGTCGTTGTTTCCTCAGCAGAGCCGAGCGAACCACATGGGTGGAAACCCGCCTCCACCAACACCCTGCCGCGTAGGTGACCACCGCGACGTACGTTCCCCGATACAGCACCTTAAGGGCGCTGTAACGTATCCCCCACGACGCGGCCGAGACCCGCGACATCCTGCCAAAGGCCGAAGCAGCTCTCTCACCAATACTCACCGCATGCTCCCTGAAGCACAGACCTGTATCAATCACCACACCCAGGACACTGGTCGAAGTCACGCTTTTGACTGATATACCCTCGAGCCTTATCGTGGGGGGTCGGCCCGGCAGCCTGCCCCTCAAGGTCATAGAGTATGACTTTGAGGGGGAGAAGCCGAGGCGATTGCGCACCCCCCACTCACTGACCAGGCCTAACCCTTGAGAGGCCAGGGACTCGATGCCTGCCCGAGTGTCCGACTCGATGAGTATGGTTACGTCATCGGCGTATGCGACCAAGGAAACACCGTCTGGGTATGGTAACTGAAACAGATCGTCCATAAGTAAATTCCACAATGCTGGTCCCAACACGGACCCCTGCGGGCATCCCATTGTGGATACCTTCCACGCAGATCTACCCCCAACGAACAGTCCCACTCGACGGTGCGTGAAATATGAAGAGAGCATGCGGTAAATATTAGGGGGACAACGTCCGCGCTTCGCCTTCAACAATATCATCGGCCACCATGCGTTGTCAAATGCTCCCGATATGTCCAGGAAAATAGCCTGGACATATTTGGCCCGACTGTTCTGAACGGTCGCCAGTATTGCCCCAAGTGCGGTGGAGGTTGACCTACCCCTAGTGAAACCATGCTGACTAACGGAAGACCCCTGGAAAGTGCCCGGCGCACACTTCAGCATCACGCGCTCCAGAATTTTGCCCAGGACAGAGAGGAGCGTGATGGGGCGATACGCTTTAGGATCGGACAGGGGCCTACCGTTCCCTTTAGGGAGAACGATAAGTCTGCCGTCCTTCCACGCATCTGGAAAGGTGCCCTCATCAACGCATTTTCCGAAAATTCGCGTCAGCTCGGAGCTAGCTACGGGCCACGCATGTTTGACCATGCGGGCGGTGACTCCATCGATTCCCGGAGACGTGTTAGGAAGGTCCTTGACTATGCCCCACAGATCCTCCGATGATAGAGCAGGCGCGTCCGAACCGGTGGGCGTGCAAGCCGCCACCACTCTCACCGTACGGTGGTATGGCAAATCTATATTTAAATTGTCGTCCGGACACAACGCGGCGACCAACTGTGTCATGGCGGCTCCCACGTCCCCCGATTGACATTCGAGGTACTTTACGCAGTTGAGAACATTAGGGGGAGGGCGTCTCCTCCCGCTCGCGGCCCGATAGGCAAGTCCCCAAGGGTCCTCATTTCCCGTACCAGCTAATTCCCGAAAAAAGTTGAGACGCGCATGCTCCATCATCTCCCTATAGCGACGTCTGCAAACGCGAAGCTCGTCCTTCAGGGCTTCAAGGGCGGGGCCAATAAGAGACCGGCGCTTCGCGGTTTGACAGGCGCGACGTGCCCTGTTGTGGGCCCTTCTAGCCCCGTCAAGGGCGGGGGTCCACCACTCGTAACCCCTAACCCTCTTGGCACTGGTGACAGTGCCGAGGGTCCTCTCAGCTATCTGACCTATGAGCCTCGTGATGGAGCAACCAAGTTGATTGGCTCCCTGCGAGAGGTCTATCCCACCAATGCCCTCGTGAATCTCCGAACGAAAGAGCTCCCAATTCACCCCACGCTCCCGAAACCTAGTTGGCTCTCCCGACTCCCCAGGCGATGATGCAGTCTGGATGTTCCCCCCGACGTACATGGTGATTAGGCTATGGTCGCTAATGCTGGAGTCCGGGTCCACCTTCCAGTTGGAGATTCGCACGCTCCCTGTGGTCATCGTCACATCGATGTTGGAGTTGCCATTGGCGGTACAAAAGGTTGGCGGCTGGTCCTGCGCGTTGTGGACGTGGATTCCGTGGGTGGCGATGAACTCCTCTACTTCCCGGCGGCGAGCAATTCCTGCGTTTCTGTCTCCCACCAAGTGCCTCGGGTCAGAGTGCCACAACGGGGAGTGAGTGTTTGTGTCCGCGCAAATCAATACTGGACGTCCTCGTAGTTCCTCCAGGACCCTGCGTAACATCTCCAAGTAGGGGTCCACCGGGTGGGAGTACTGGAAGTAGATACTTACTAGTACCAGTCCATCCGGTGTGCCTGTATCCAGGTGGGCGACCAGGCAGTGAGTCGTAGAGAGATGATGTAAAAGTGCGCAGGGAAGGTCCGATCGCGGCAGAAAGATGCCGGCCATGCTGTTCATTCCAGCCGGTAGAAGCAGGTGAGGGTGGTTTTCTGTGTCCGACAGGTGCGGCTCCTGTATCAGGATAACGTCGAGCGAGCTTTCCCTCGCTATCTGCGGTAGTTCGGCGGTTGCGCCCTCGCAGGATTGCAGGTTGAGCTGCCCGACTTTTAATGCTGTTGATTTGGAGCTAGCCATAGTTGACCCTATTTAGCTCCCGCTCTTCAGCGTATTTCCGCGCGGGGCATTCACGGGCGTTGGTAGAGTGGTCATGTGCGCCTTTCCTCCCGAACTTCTTACACGTCGCGCAACAGCGAGTCTGCGACTGGCACTCGTCATTTTTGTGGCCATCAGTGCCGCATAGCCCGCAGGTCATGGAGGCAGCCCGACAGTATTTTTCCGGATGCCCGTAATTTTGGCATCGACGACAGCAGGTGACACCCAGGTAGTCGTTCACCTCCACGACCTGCCAACCGATATAGACTCGACCAAGCTCGATGAGCGTCCTCCGGAGCGGTGGTGACGCCTGGCATACCCACATACAGCGGTTTCCGCGTCTATTGCGCCTGTAGAGGGGGCGGATCTCCTTCGTCAGCCTCTCCTTGCTCCATTGCGAGTCCTTTAAATTTTGCTCCCATAGGTCTTCAAGAAGGTCCTCAAATTTTCCATCCACATCTGCACCCACCAAGGCTATAAGTGGTTGCCTGTCCTTGGGCTCTTCCGCTCTGAGGGTTGGCGGGATCGCTCTTTTCAGAGCCTCTGCGGCGGAGCTCGATCCCGTCTGGACGACCACACCACTGTTACCGCATGTCCGCATTCCCACGATGGTCACTCCAATTTCCCGTGGATTAATGGCATGCTTCAGGGCCACTCGCGTTTCCTGGGCCGTCTTCATTATCTCCCGCTGGTCCTCTGCCGGGTAGATGGCGACAGCTGGCCCGGGGCGAGGAGGGATGCGCTTGCGCTCATCCTCATATCGCCCGAGTTTCAGCAGCCCGGCGAACGTCGGCGTCTGCGTCTGCGCCAGCGTCTGTGGTTCTTCGGCCATGGTTTGGGGGGGGCGAGGGGCCGAGCGAGCAACACGGAGCTCCTCCTCGGCGGCGGCGAGCCGGGCAATCAGCTGGGTGACCACGGAGCTCACCGTGCTGACCTGTAACCCTATTTCGGCGATCTCGTCCTTATTAAGCTTGGACGATTTGGCCCGAACACATTCCATTATCCCGACCGTGGAAGTGGTTGCGAGTGAGGCCAGTTCAGTCAGTGATCCGGCCCCCTAGTTTCGGCTCGGCTCGGGTGGCTCCAGTGCGTCATTCCCGTCCTCTTGCGTGTCCTTGCGGGCAGGGGCCGGTGATTCGGGCAAGCTATAATTCAGGATAGTAGATAGGGACACCCTCCTCCAAACCCAAGGTCTTCCCAGCCTCGCGGCTATTAAGACCTAATCAGGGGAGATGCGCGCCCTACTTGCGTGGGCTCTTTCAGGCGCGCACTTTGTAAACTCCCACAATACTGTCCCGGCCCTCTCCCCATTCAGGGGCGGCTACGAGCGATTAGCCGCGATTGCGGCAGACAACACACCTACGGCTTCGCCGCTCGCTCGAGTCGTATGTTGCTAATCCTGCACTCCTGGATCCATGAGGATCCTCGACGCATGCCAGCGGTACGCGAAGGTCCTGAGGCATCGAAAGTTCACCTCCGAGGAGACGAGATCAGGATAGTATACCGGTCCCTCCTCCGCCCGAACAATACCACGTAACATCGTTTCCCGGTCAGGTCCGTAGAGAACGCATCTCCAGAGAACATGGTCTACGGTTTCGTCCTCCTCCCCGCAGAAGCACAGCGGCGTATCCGACAGCGCCATACTGTGCAACTTCGCACGAAAGCACCCGTGCCCCGTCAAGATCTGCGAGACTTTATAATCAGGCTCGACCCAAGTTGCCTTGAGTCGAACCAACACTTCCGGGAAAAATCGATAGAGGTCCCTACCCTTCACCTCCTCATCCCATCTCTGTTGCCAGGAGGCAACAGTCTCCTCCGAAATTTTGATTCTCTCTGCCCTGAACTCAACCTTTGAGAGGTGCCTAACCCCGTCGATCTTACCCGCCCTGATCACCTCCAGATCCGCTGGAAGGACACCACCCAGTACAGGTAACGCGGCTGTACTCACTGATCTGTACGCTTTGGTTAATAGGATCATTGCTGGTCTTTGCTTTCTGAGCAACGCGGATCTAACAATGTACATCGGCACACGCCTCCACCAGCACCCCGCGGCGTATGTCACTATCGCTACGAAGGTTCCCCGGTACAGCACTTTTAGGGCACTGTACCGAATCCCCCACGGCGCGGCAGTGACACGCGACATCTTTCCGAAGGCCGAAGCGGCCCGCTCTCCAATATCCACCGCATGATCCCTGAAACTGAGACTTGCATCCACTGTCACACCCAAGACGCGGGTCGAAGTTACGCTCTTGACTGATGACCCATCTAGCCTCACTGTAGGGGGCCGGCCAGGCAGTTTCCCCTTCAGGGTCATAGAACATGACTTTGAAGGCGAAAATCCAAGGCGATTTCGCGCTCCCCACTCCCCGATAAGGCCCAGCCCCTGGGTAGCCAGGGACTCGATGCCCGCACGGGTATCGGACTCGATGAGGACTGTTACGTCATCCGCGTAGGCGACCAAAGAGACTCCGTTCGGGTATGGCAGCTTAAACAAGTCGTCCATCAGCAAATTCCACAACGCCGGTCCGAGCACAGAACCCTGTGGACATCCCATAGAGGAGACCTTCCACAGCGTTCTGTCCGCGACGAAGAGGCCCACCCGGCGGCCAGTAAAATAAGAGCAAAGCATGCGGTAGATATTGGGAGGACATCGTCTACCCTTCGCCTTGAGCAGCACCATTGGCCACCACGCGTTGTCAAAAGCGCCTGAGATGTCGAGCATTATAGCTTGAACATATTTTGCCCTACTGCTATGTGCGATTTCTAGAATTGCGTTCAGCGCGGTGGAGGTTGACCTACCCCGAGTGAAACCGTGCTGGCACGGTGACGTGCTACCGAAGACTCCCGGTGCGCACCTAATCATAACCCGCTCCAAGATTTTACCCAGGACAGAGAGCAGCGTGATGGGGCGATACGCTTTAGGATCGGACAAAGGCCGGTCATTCCCCTTGGGGAGAACGACAAGCCGCCCATCCTTCCACGCATCGGGAAAAATGCCCTCCTCAACACATTTGCCGAAAATACGCGTCAGCTCGGAGATAGCCTCGGGCCACGCATGTTTTACCATGCGGGCCGTAACTCCATCGATGCCCGGAGATGTGTTAGGAAGATCCTTGATTATTTCCCCCAGATCATTCGATGATGGAGCAGGAGCGTCCCTGCCAGTAGGCGTGCAAGCCGCTGCGACTCTAACTAGAGTATGATAACGCGAGTCATTGTCTGTGCTGTCATCTGGGCACAATGCGTAAACGAGATTGGACATTGCGGCTTCCACGTCCGTGGCCTGAAGCTCCATATACTTGACCGCGTTAATAATATTTGGAGGCGGACGTCGCCTCCCGCTAGCCACTCTATAAGCGAGGCCCCATGGATCCTCGTTACCCGACCCCGCAAGCTCCCGAAAGAAGTTGAGACGCGCCTGCTCCATCATCCTCCTATACCGACTCCTGCATCGACTAAGCTCGCCCTTTAGGGCCTCAAGGGCGGGGCCACCAATTGACCGACTCTTAGCCGCCTGACAGGATCGACGAGCCCTATTGTGGGCCTTCCTTGCTTCGTCGAGACCTGGCGTCCACCACTCATACCCCCGTACTCTTTTTGCCCCAGTGGTAGTGCCTAATGTCCTCTCGGCGGCCTGACCTATAATCCTAGTAGTGGTGTAACCAAGGTGGTTAGCTCCCTTCGTGAGGTCTATTCGCCCGATGGATACGTGGATGTCCGCTTGGAAGAGTTTCCAGTCTACACCCCTCTCCCGAAACCTCCTTGGCTCCCCCGATACCTCTCCAGTTGAATTGTGTCGTCGATGGTATCCTATGGTGCAGATGAGAAGGCGGTGATCGCTTATGCTGGCGTCCGGGCATACTCGCCAATCCAACACGTCGACTCCGCCGATAGACATTGTTACGTCGATGTTGGAACTCCCGTTGATGGTGCAGAAGGTTGGCGGTTGATGATCTTCATTGTGGACCCTTATCCCGTGTCTGAAGATGAATTCCTCCACGTCGCGCCTACGTGCAATTCCATTATTGCGATCGCCTACAAGGTGGCGTGCGGCCGAGTGCCACAATGGAGAGTGGGTGTTAGTATCAGCTCCAATTAATATGCGGCGTCCTCTCAGCTCCTCCAAGATCCTGCGCAGCATCTCCAGGTATGGACCTACCGGGTGCGAGTACTGAAAATAGATGCTCACTAGAATGACTCCTCCGGACTCTCCAGTGCCGAGATGCGCAACCGCACAGTGGGTGGAACAGAGGTGGTACAGCATGGTGCAGGGTATATCCGTCCGTGCCAGGAAGATTCCAGCTTTGCTGTCAGTCCCGGCCGGCAGTAAAAGGTGTTGATGATGAGTCTCCTCTGTGGAGACGTGGGGCTCCTGCACCAGCACGACATCTAGGTGGTGGTCGTTGGATATAGTAGGTAGTTCGGTAGTTGCGCCTTCCCCCGACTGCAGGTTGAGCTGACCGACGTGTATACTCCTTGACCTATCCATAGTGAACCCTAGCTAGTTCCCGCTCCTCGGCGTACTTGCGGGCCGGGCATTCACGGGAGTTGGTCTGATGGGTCGACGCTCCTTTTCGTCCAAACTTCTTACAGGTTGCACAGCAACGCGACTCCGACTGACACTCGGCGTTCTTGTGCCCGTCCTCTCCACACAGTCCACAGGTCATTGACTTCGCCCTGCAGTACTTTTCGGGGTGCCCGTAATTCTGGCATCTTCTGCAGCATGTAACCCCCAGGAAGTCGTTGACTTCGACAATTTCCCATCCAATAAATACCCGACCGAGCTCAATGAGAGCTCTGCGTAGAGGAGGTGACGCCTGGCACACCCACATGCACTTGTTGGCCCGGCGGGTTCTTCTGTAAAGGACGCGTATTTCCTTCGAGAGCCTCTCCTTAGTCCACTCAGAGTCCCGAAGATTTTGCTCCCACATATCATCCATCACCGTCTCGAACTTGGAGTCGGCGTCTACTCCCACCAGCGATATAAGCGGCTGCCTGTCTTTTGGCTCTTCAGCCCTCAGTGTGGGTGGAATGGCCCTTTTTAGCGCCTCTGCGGCGGAACTCGACCCCGTCTGCACGACAACTCCGCTATTTCCCACCGTGCGCATCCCGACGATTGTGGCTCCGATCTCCCTCGGGTTCACCGCCTGCTTCAATGCCATTTTCGTGTCCTGGGCAGTCTTAATAGGCTTGTGTCCACTAAGAATAAATCTAATTGATGTGTGTTTCTAATGACTATGTTCAATATATAAATAACAAAAAGTAATATAAATTGGTACACAAATTAAGGATTACTATTATTTTTAGAAAATAAGATTGGAAAAAATAAGCAATGAGTCACGTGACATCAAACACCTCTACCAGATAGTGTGACGTCACAGTGTGCTTTTTACGTTTGACGCACTCTGGCAGTCTCGAGTCTTGACATCTTGTGTCACAAGTCGTGTCATCTTGTGTATTATTATTTAGATTCTCATACATTTTCATAAAATACAATAGATTTCATTTCATTCAGGCACTACACAACGCTTGTAATAGTTGTAATACGACGGATTCATTTTAAATTAATATTGAAAGCAGACGAACGCTAACATAACATTGTCAAACACCTGTCAAACAGTGATGCCAGTGGCAATTTTTTTTTTTCAATTAATTTATACTGGCTTTGGTTACTCAGACCATATGCCAAAGTGATGCCAAATCCTACGGAATGTTCCTCTAAAACCCAACTTTAAATTCCCCAGATTCCTCTAAATATTGATTAAAACCTCTAAACGGTTCTTTTTGTACTAAAACTTTTAAAAACAAATCATTGAAAGGACTCATAAAAAATACACATTTTCTTTTTGGTTTGTTTGGCATCAAGTGACGTCACACAAGGAGCCATGAGCGTTTTCGATACAAATTGAAATTCATTTTTTAAATGACAAAATAAACTATGTAAATGATTGTTTTAAATCAAAATATTACATTTTTGTGATCATATAGATATAAAGCTACAAAATTAAATGCTTTTTGAAATTTAGGACACAAGCCTATTGTCTCCTTTTGATCCTCCGCAGGGTATATTGCTACCGCAGGCCCGGCACGGGGAGGGATGCGCTTACGCTCGTCTTCGTAGCGTCCAAGTTTCAAAAGGCCAGCAAACGTAGGCGTGTGGGTTTCTTCGACCATGGGCGGCGGGGGGGGACGCGGGGCTGAGCGCGCAACACGGAGTTCCTCTTCGGCGGCCGCTAGGCGGGCTATGAGCTGCGTGACCACTGAGCCTACCGTGCTAACCTGCAGCCCTATCTCGGCTATCTCGTCCTTATTCAATTTCGACGACTTTGCCCGAACCGACTCCATAATACAGACCGTCGATGTTGTCGCCAATGCAGCTAGGTCGATCAGTGAGACGGTTGGCTGGCTTCGTCCTGACTCCAATGGTGGTGATCCATCACCAGCTTCGTCCGGAGTTTCCCTACTGGCCTGAACCGGCGTCTCGGGCAAACTGTAGTTAAGGATGCCGGCGACGGGTGGGGGCGCCTGCTTGCGCAGACCCTGCACCTTCCTCCTAACCGCGTCCTGAATTTCCTCGGGCGATGACAATGGGCGTTTTCCGGGCATCGAAACGGGCGGCTCCTGCGACGGGGGTGGTGGGGTGGCAAACGGAGTACTAAATAGGCCCGGAGGAGTCCTTAGCAGCGACGATCGGGGGCGAAAGCCCGCCTCTGCACCCAACTCCTCCAATGCGCGCATCTCCTGCTCCTTGGCGAGCATTTGCTCCTCCAGGAGCCGCCGATAATTTTCGTCCTCTTCCGACATAGTCACCTATATGCAGCCAGAAGGCTGCTTATATTTATAAACGTCCAGAGACAGTCACTACCAAGCACTTTATCACGATAGTCACTTCACAGTCTATCAAAGTCTATCAATCTCTAAAAAGTCTATTAAAAAAAAAAAAAAGTTTTTAAGTGAAACGGACTCACCAATCGTCCACAGCAGGAGAGGGGACGGCACGCAGTCGACTATGAACGCGCGGTATCACGCGATGTCGCGTGTCACCGCGCGCAAGCCGCAAGCAAGTCTGCGCACAAGGTGCGCAAATGCGCAGGCGCGCAAACTCGAAAGCGCGCACAGCCAGAGGCGCGCAGTCCTTTTTCACCCGGACGGCACACCAGCGCCACGTGCCGAGTTCGCGCACTAAGCACGCGGACTCTCACCCTAATGGCACACTAGCGCCACACACACAATTGTCAATGTCACTGTCACTTGTTTGGTGAGCGTCCTGTCGCTATCACTGCCACCAGGCGACAGCTGTCAGAATGACAAATCAAACTGACAGCTGTCTATTGTCAAGAATAAAACACAAAATTAAGGAACGTCGCTGTCGCGGTACTAGACAGATGTCTACTTCTAAAAACTATTAATTGTCCAACGTCACTATCGCACACACTGAACCAAACGTCACTGTCGCAGCTTGCAACTGACAGGGTGTCAATGCCAAGTTGACGCTGTCTGATTGACAACGTCAGTTGCCGGTGACACCTACTGACAGCCGTCAAGTGTTTACGCCAATACCGTCACTATCACCTTATCATACCACGTGCACTTAACCCCAATTGAGGAAATCTACCCTCAAATGCGGAAAGTGCACAAGTTCGGCTGAAAAGTAGTGAAATACACTGAATAGGCTATCACTGAAGCACTATAAAAGTTGCTAAGCACTTACAAATTGTTTTGTCCTGCCGAAGCAGCTCGCCAACGCGTCCAATTTCGCCACACGTGCACACCAACACCTGGCACTCAAATCCACACAATTTTACTATAAATACACTGAATTGTACAATAATAACTGCTTATAACTGAAGCTAACAGCCTCGGTAACACGGTCGTGTAATAAAACCTGAAAAAATTTTCAGATATCCGCAGAAATAATTTTTCAAAGCGGAGCACCTCGCGCACACGTCCGTACACTGCGAGAGCGAACGACGAAGTAGATAGGGACACCCTCCTCCAAACCCAAGGTCTTCCCAGCCTCGCGGCTATTAAGACCTAATCAGGGGAGATGCGCGCCCTACTTGCGTGGGCTCTTTCAGGCGCGCACTTTGTAAACTCCCACAATACTGTCCCGGCCCTCTCCCCATTCAGGGGCGGCTACGAGCGATTAGCCGCGATTGCGGCAGACAACACACCTACGGCTTCGCCGCTCGCTCGAGTCGTATGTTGCTAATCCTGCACTCCTGGATCCATGAGGATCCTCGACGCATGCCAGCGGTACGCGAAGGTCCTGAGGCATCGAAAGTTCACCTCCGAGGAGACGAGATCAGGATAGTATACCGGTCCCTCCTCCGCCCGAACAATACCACGTAACATCGTTTCCCGGTCAGGTCCGTAGAGAACGCATCTCCAGAGAACATGGTCTACGGTTTCGTCCTCCTCCCCGCAGAAGCACAGCGGCGTATCCGACAGCGCCATACTGTGCAACTTCGCACGAAAGCACCCGTGCCCCGTCAAGATCTGCGAGACTTTATAATCAGGCTCGACCCAAGTTGCCTTGAGTCGAACCAACACTTCCGGGAAAAATCGATAGAGGTCCCTACCCTTCACCTCCTCATCCCATCTCTGTTGCCAGGAGGCAACAGTCTCCTCCGAAATTTTGATTCTCTCTGCCCTGAACTCAACCTTTGAGAGGTGCCTAACCCCGTCGATCTTACCCGCCCTGATCACCTCCAGATCCGCTGGAAGGACACCACCCAGTACAGGTAACGCGGCTGTACTCACTGATCTGTACGCTTTGGTTAATAGGATCATTGCTGGTCTTTGCTTTCTGAGCAACGCGGATCTAACAATGTACATCGGCACACGCCTCCACCAGCACCCCGCGGCGTATGTCACTATCGCTACGAAGGTTCCCCGGTACAGCACTTTTAGGGCACTGTACCGAATCCCCCACGACGCGGCAGTGACACGCGACATCTTTCCGAAGGCCGAAGCGGCCCGCTCTCCAATATCCACCGCATGATCCCTGAAACTGAGACTTGCATCCACTGTCACACCCAAGACGCGGGTCGAAGTTACGCTCTTGACTGATGACCCATCTAGCCTCACTGTAGGGGGCCGGCCAGGCAGTTTCCCCTTCAGGGTCATAGAACATGACTTTGAAGGCGAAAATCCAAGGCGATTTCGCGCTCCCCACTCCCCGATAAGGCCCAGCCCCTGGGTAGCCAGGGACTCGATGCCCGCACGGGTATCGGACTCGATGAGGACTGTTACGTCATCCGCGTAGGCGACCAAAGAGACTCCGTTCGGGTATGGCAGCTTAAACAAGTCGTCCATCAGCAAATTCCACAACGCCGGTCCGAGCACAGAACCCTGTGGACATCCCATAGAGGAGACCTTCCACAGCGTTCTGTCCGCGACGAAGAGGCCCACCCGGCGGCCAGTAAAATAAGAGCAAAGCATGCGGTAGATATTGGGAGGACATCGTCTACCCTTCGCCTTGAGCAGCACCATTGGCCACCACGCGTTGTCAAAAGCGCCTGAGATGTCGAGCATTATAGCTTGAACATATTTTGCCCTACTGCTATGTGCGATTTCTAGAATTGCGTTCAGCGCGGTGGAGGTTGACCTACCCCGAGTGAAACCGTGCTGGCACGGTGACGTGCTACCGAAGACTCCCGGTGCGCACCTAATCATAACCCGCTCCAAGATTTTACCCAGGACAGAGAGCAGCGTGATGGGGCGATACGCTTTAGGATCGGACAAAGGCCGGTCATTCCCCTTGGGGAGAACGACAAGCCGCCCGTCCTTCCACGCATCGGGAAAAATGCCCTCCTCAACACATTTGCCGAAAATACGCGTCAGCTCGGAGATAGCCTCGGGCCACGCATGTTTTACCATGCGGGCCGTAACTCCATCGATGCCCGGAGATGTGTTAGGAAGATCCTTGATTATTTCCCCCAGATCATTCGATGATGGAGCAGGAGCGTCCCTGCCAGTAGGCGTGCAAGCCGCTGCGACTCTAACTAGAGTATGATAACGCGAGTCATTGTCTGTGCTGTCATCTGGGCACAATGCGTAAACGAGATTGGACATTGCGGCTTCCACGTCCGTGGCCTGAAGCTCCATATACTTGACCGCGTTAATAATATTTGGAGGCGGACGTCGCCTCCCGCTAGCCACTCTATAAGCGAGGCCCCATGGATCCTCGTTACCCGACCCCGCAAGCTCCCGAAAGAAGTTGAGACGCGCCTGCTCCATCATCCTCCTATACCGACTCCTGCATCGACCAAGCTCGCCCTTTAGGGCCTCAAGGGCGGGGCCACCAATTGACCGACTCTTAGCCGCCTGACAGGATCGACGAGCCCTATTGTGGGCCTTCCTTGCTTCGTCGAGACCTGGCGTCCACCACTCATACCCCCGTACTCTTTTTGCCCCAGTGGTAGTGCCTAATGTCCTCTCGGCGGCCTGACCTATAATCCTAGTAGTGGTGTAACCAAGGTGGTTAGCTCCCTTCGTGAGGTCTATTCGCCCGATGGATACGTGGATGTCCGCTTGGAAGAGTTTCCAGTCTACACCCCTCTCCCGAAACCTCCTTGGCTCCCCCGATACCTCTCCAGTTGAATTGTGTCGTCGATGGTATCCTATGGTGCAGATGAGAAGGCGGTGATCGCTTATGCTGGCGTCCGGGCATACTCGCCAATCCAACACGTCGACTCCGCCGATAGACATTGTTACGTCGATGTTGGAACTCCCGTTGATGGTGCAGAAGGTTGGCGGTTGATGATCTTCATTGTGGACCCTTATCCCGTGTCTGAAGATGAATTCCTCCACGTCGCGCCTACGTGCAATTCCATTATTGCGATCGCCTACAAGGTGGCGTGCGGCCGAGTGCCACAATGGAGAGTGGGTGTTAGTATCAGCTCCAATTAATATGCGGCGTCCTCTCAGCTCCTCCAAGATCCTGCGCAGCATCTCCAGGTATGGACCTACCGGGTGCGAGTACTGAAAATAGATGCTCACTAGAATGACTCCTCCGGACTCTCCAGTGCCGAGATGCGCAACCGCACAGTGGGTGGAACAGAGGTGGTACAGCATGGTGCAGGGTATATCCGTCCGTGCCAGGAAGATTCCAGCTTTGCTGTCAGTCCCGGCCGGCAGTAAAAGGTGTTGATGATGAGTCTCCTCTGTGGAGACGTGGGGCTCCTGCACCAGCACGACATCTAGGTGGTGGTCGTTGGATATAGTAGGTAGTTCGGTAGTTGCGCCTTCCCCCGACTGCAGGTTGAGCTGACCGACGTGTATACTCCTTGACCTATCCATAGTGAACCCTAGCTAGTTCCCGCTCCTCGGCGTACCTGCGGGCCGGGCATTCACGGGAGTTGGTCTGATGGGTCGACGCTCCTTTTCGTCCAAACTTCTTACAGGTTGCACAGCAACGCGACTCCGACTGACACTCGGCGTTCTTGTGCCCGTCCTCTCCACACAGTCCACAGGTCATTGACTTCGCCCTGCAGTACTTTTCGGGGTGCCCGTAATTCTGGCATCTTCTGCAGCATGTAACCCCCAGGAAGTCGTTGACTTCGACAATTTCCCATCCAATAAATACCCGACCGAGCTCAATGAGAGCTCTGCGTAGAGGAGGTGACGCCTGGCACACCCACATGCACTTGTTGGCCCGGCGGGTTCTTCTGTAAAGGACGCGTATTTCCTTCGAGAGCCTCTCCTTAGTCCACTCAGAGTCCCGAAGATTTTGCTCCCACATATCATCCATCACCGTCTCGAACTTGGAGTCGGCGTCTACTCCCACCAGCGATATAAGCGGCTGCCTGTCTTTTGGCTCTTCAGCCCTCAGTGTGGGTGGAATGGCCCTTTTTAGCGCCTCTGCGGCGGAACTCGACCCCGTCTGCACGACAACTCCGCTATTTCCCACCGTGCGCATCCCGACGATTGTGGCTCCGATCTCCCTCGGGTTCACCGCCTGCTTCAATGCCATTTTCGTGTCCTGGGCAGTCTTAATTGTCTCCTTTTGATCCTCCGCAGGGTATATTGCTACCGCAGGCCCGGCACGGGGAGGGATGCGCTTACGCTCGTCTTCGTAGCGTCCAAGTTTCAAAAGGCCAGCAAACGTAGGCGTGTGGGTTTCTTCGACCATGGGCGGCGGGGGGGGACGCGGGGCTGAGCGCGCAACACGGAGTTCCTCTTCGGCGGCCGCTAGGCGGGCTATGAGCTGCGTGACCACTGAGCCTACCGTGCTAACCTGCAGCCCTATCTCGGCTATCTCGTCCTTATTCAATTTCGACGACTTTGCCCGAACCGACTCCATAATACAGACCGTCGATGTTGTCGCCAATGCAGCTAGGTCGATCAGTGAGACGGTTGGCTGGCTTCGTCCTGACTCCAATGGTGGTGATCCATCACCAGCTTCGTCCGGAGTTTCCCTACTGGCCTGAACCGGCGTCTCGGGCAAACTGTAGTTAAGGATGCCGGCGACGGGTGGGGGCGCCTGCTTGCGCAGACCCTGCACCTTCCTCCTAACCGCGTCCTGAATTTCCTCGGGCGATGACAATGGGCGTTTTCCGGGCATCGAAACGGGCGGCTCCTGCGACGGGGGTGGTGGGGTGGCAAACGGAGTACTAAATAGGCCCGGAGGAGTCCTTAGCAGCGACGATCGGGGGCGAAAGCCCGCCTCTGCACCCAACTCCTCCAATGCGCGCATCTCCTGCTCCTTGGCGAGCATTTGCTCCTCCAGGAGCCGCCGATAATTTTCGTCCTCTTCCGACATAGTCACCTATATGCAGCCAGAAGGCTGCTTATATTTATAAACGTCCAGAGACAGTCACTACCAAGCACTTTATCACGATAGTCACTTCACAGTCTTTCAAAGTCTATCAATCTCTAAAAAGTCTATTAAAAAGTTTTTAAGTGAAACGGACTCACCAATCGTCCACAGCAGGAGAGGGGACGGCACGCAGTCGACTATGAACGCGCGGTATCACGCGATGTCGCGTGTCACCGCGCGCAAGCCGCAAGCAAGTCTGCGCACAAGGTGCGCAAATGCGCAGGCGCGCAAACTCGAAAGCGCGCACAGCCAGAGGCGCGCAGTCCTTTTTCACCCGGACGGCACACCAGCGCCACGTGCCGAGTTCGCGCACTAAGCACGCGGACTCTCACCCTAATGGCACACTAGCGCCACACACACAATTGTCAATGTCACTGTCACTTGTTTGGTGAGCGTCCTGTCGCTATCACTGCCACCAGGCGACAGCTGTCAGAATGACAAATCAAACTGACAGCTGTCTATTGTCAAGAATAAAACACAAAATTAAGGAACGTCACTGTCGCGGTACTAGACAGATGTCTACTTCTAAAAACTATTAATTGTCCAACGTCACTATCGCACACACTGAACCAAACGTCACTGTCGCAGCTTGCAACTGACAGGGTGTCAATGCCAAGTTGACGCTGTCTGATTGACAACGTCAGTTGCCGGTGACACCTACTGACAGCCGTCAAGTGTTTACGCCAATACCGTCACTATCACCTTATCATACCACGTGCACTTAACCCCAATTGAGGAAATCTACCCTCAAATGCGGAAAGTGCACAAGTTCGGCTGAAAAGTAGTGAAATACACTGAATAGGCTATCACTGAAGCACTATAAAAGTTGCTAAGCACTTACAAATTGTTTTGTCCTGCCGAAGCAGCTCGCCAACGCGTCCAATTTCGCCACACGTGCACACCAACACCTGGCACTCAAATCCACACAATTTTACTATAAATACACTGAATTGTACAATAATAACTGCTTATAACTGAAGCTAACAGCCTCGGTAACACGGTCGTGTAATAAAACCTGAAAAAAATTTTCAGATATCCGCAGAAATAATTTTTCAAAGCGGAGCACCTCGCGCACACGTCCGTACACTGCGAGAGCGAACGACGAAGTAGTTCGGCTGCTCTCATGCTGGCTTGACGCTCAGCTTGCTCTACGCGTCAAGATTGCGATTGTTCCAGGGTTTCAGCTGCCCGCTGGGAGTTTAAATATTCAACGTGTTGATGACGCCGATAGTTTGATTGCTCCAGCGTTTCGGCTGCCCTCATACTGGCTTGACGCTCAGCTTGCTCCGCGCGTCGAGCTTGCGCTCGTTCCACCTCCTCAGCAGCCCGCTGGGAGGTCAAATATTCAACATGCTGTTGACGACGAAGATTGGCATGTTCCGGAGTTTCGACTCCCCTCATGTTGGCTTGACGCTCAGCTTGCTCCGCGCGTGAGTAGATAGGGACAGTCCCCTCCACCAACCTCATGGTCCCTCCAGCCATCTTGGCTATATGGACCGAATCATCAGGAGTTACGCGCCGTACTTGCGTGTGCTCTTTCCGGCGCGCACGTTGTAGACTCCCTCAATTGACTGTCCCGGCCCTCTCCCTTTCTGGGCGGCCTTGCCATCTTGGCGTCAGTGTCGCCTATGCGACAAACGTCACAACTACGCCTTCGTCGCCCGCCTAGATCCCGCCCTCAATCTCCAGTCTTCGTCGTATCTTAAACCAGCCGTGCGCGAAATCCCTCAACCGCCGAAAGTTACCCTCCGTCGACACGAGTTCGCAGTAGTATGCAGGCCCTTCTCCTTCCCAGATGATCCCATCAAGCATCCTGTCACGCTGGTCCTTGTAAAGGGGGCACCTCCACAAAATGTGGTCACGACATTCGTCCTCTTCGCCGCAGTAGCATAAGCTTTCCTCGCACAACCTCATGTCACTCAAACGCTTACGGAAACTTCCATGGCCAGTCAAAATTTGAGAAGTTTCATAGTCCGGCTCGACCCAAGTGGCCTTGAGGCGAGCCGACACGTCCGGGAAAAAACTAAAGAGTTCCCTACCCTTTTCCTCACCTGCCCATTTCTGTTGCCACTTGGCGACAGTCTCCTCCGAGATTTTACTACTCTCGACCCTGAGCTCAATCCTGCCGAGGTTTCTAACGTCGTCGATTCTGCCAGCACGTTCCACCTCGATGTCTGCCGGCAATACCCCCGCTAAGATCGGCAGTGCGGCGGTACTTACCGATCTGTAGGCCTTCGTGAGAAGCACTAGGGCCTGGCGTTGACTACGCAATAGTGCACCCCTCACCACGTGGGTTGCCACGCGTCTCCACCAACATCCCGCCGCGTACGTCACCACTGGGACGTACGCACCGCGATACAGGACTTTAAGGGCCCTGTACCGGATACCCCAGGATGAGGCCGAGACACGCGACATCTTCCCGAACGCTGCTGCAGCACGCTCCCCCACAGACAGGGCGTGCTCCCTAAAGCACTGACCCGCATCGACTACCACACCAAGCACTTTGGTAGACGTCGCTCCCCTGACTGCAATCCCATCGAGCCGAACCACGGGGGGGCGGCCGGGCAGCTTCCCCTTCATAGTCATTGAAAATGACTTGCCGGGGGAGAAGCCCAGCCGGTTCCGTTTTCCCCACTCCGAGATTAGACCCAAGGCGCATGAGGCAGACGCCTCTATGCCGGCTCGCGTGTTCGACTCGATAAGGATTGATACGTCATCCGCGTACGCTACGAGATGTACTCCGTGCGGATATGGCAGCCGAAACAGGTCGTCCATGAGGAGGTTCCACAGAGAGGGTCCCAGTACCGAGCCCTGCGGGCACCCCATGGTAGAGGTTTTCCACATCACCTCGCTGCCGACGAAGAGACCGACCCGGCGATTGTTGAAATAGCTCACCAACATCTTATAGATATTTGGTGGGCAGCCGCCGTTCTTCGCCTTCAGCAAGATCATGGGCCACCAAGCGTTGTCAAACGCCCCCGATATGTCCAGGAATATGCCCTGGACATATTTCGCGTCGCTATCAGCTACCACGGCCTGAATGGCCCTAAGTGCTGTGAGAGTCGACCTACCCCGGGTGAACCCGTGCTGACACGGCGACGCTGAGCGCAAGATGTTGGGAGCGCTAAGCAGTATCACCCGTTCCAGAACCTTGCCCAACGTCGAAAGGAGCGTGACGGGGCGATACGCTTTGGGATCAGTAGGTGGCCGGTCATTTCCTTTCGGAATGACGACCAGTCTACCATCCTTCCACGTATCGGGGAAAGTGCCCTCTTCCACGCATAAGCCAAAAAGTCGCGATAGCTCGGAGCCAGCTGCGAGCCACACATGTTTGACCATGCGGGCCGAAATCCCGTCTCTTCCCGGTGCCGTGTTGGGTAATCCCCGAACTATTCTCTCAATCGCTTCCATTGATGGGGGAGCCGCGTCCCGACCCGAGGGTGCGCAGGCCGCCATGAGTCTGACTTGCCTATGGTAGGCCGAGTCAGTGGCTGCGTTGTCGTCAGGACAGAGTGCTCTGACTAGCGCCCCCATGGCGGCCGTCGCGTCCCCGGCGTACCCTTCCACAAATTTGGTACCCGTTATTACATTAGGCGGGGGTCTCAGCCTCCCGCTGGCAGCTCTGTAAGCCATGCCCCAAGGGTCCTGGTTGCCAGAGTTTGCAATTTTACGGAAAAAGTCGGTTTGCGCTTTCCCCATCATAGCCTTATAGCTACTGCGGCACTCATGATAATAGCCATTCGCGTCTTCCTCCCATACCCCCATACCTCTCTTTCTCATCTTCTGCCACTCTTTCCTCGCTTTATTCGTTCTTTTACGCATTGAGTCCAGTGCTGGAGTCCACCATTCATATCCTGTAACACGCTTCCTGTTGCCGCCTCCGCCACAGCACTCTATCGCCGTTCGTACAATTATGTTATTAAAAGTCTTGCTTACCTCGTTCGCTGATTTTCTCCAATTTAACACTCCCACCCGCTCGTGGATAAGAGCCTGGAACCGTTGCCAGTCCACACCGCGTTCCCGAAATCTCAGGGGGACCTCCGACGGCTGAACAATCCCCGCACTCCCACGGGAGCAGACAATGCTGAAGGTAATGAGCCGGTGGTCACTTTCGCTGACGTTCTCGTGCACGCGCCAGTTGTCAACGCGTATCCCTGTGGTGTGCAGCGTAAGGTCGATGTTCGACTCACCATTAGGCGTCAGGAAAGTGGGCGGCTGCCCGCTTAGGTTGGCTAGTTGAAGTCTGCGTCCCGCAATGAAGTCCTCCATATGCTGGCGGCGTCTTGTTACCTCAGCTCCTCTCCCGGTATAATTGGCCTCCCTGCAGAACCAAAGGGGGGAATGCGCATTGGTGTCCGCGCCTATTACCACCTTCTTTCCGCGCAGCGCATCCAGGACCACGTCAAGGTGTTGCAGGTGGAGAGCGATGTCCTCGGCGTATTGGAAGTATGCAGTAACTATGTATAGGTCAGGGCTGACGTTACATACCAAGCAGTGCCTGGTGCTGAGATGACTCAGCACGGTGATGGTAAGGTCTCTTCTCGTACAGAGCAGGCCGCACATCGGGTTCTCTCCTTCCGTGATAAAAGTGACAGATGGACTGGCCCCAAGCCTGGCACCGGAGTATGGCTCCTGTACCAAGACCAGGTCCAGCCCCATCTCGGCAGCGATGGATGGTAGCTCCGCCGTGTTGGCCACCGAGCCCTGCAGGTTAAGCTGGCCCACTCTGATATTTATACGTCTACTGACCATAGTTGGTGCTGGCGATGCTGCGCTCCTCGGCGTGCTTGCGCGCTGGGCAGTCCCGCTGATTGGTCCTGTGTTGGATAGCCGTGCCCTTTCTGCCCAACTTTTTGCAGGTTGCGCAGCACTCGTGCTCGGACTGACACTCACCTGACTTGTGCCCGTCTACACCGCACTTGCCGCATGTCATGTTGCTAGCCCGACAATATTTCTCCGGGTGCCCAAACATCTGGCACCTCCTGCAGCAGGTGACATCTACAAAGTCGTAAACGTCAATAACATCCCAGCCCACGTATACCTTGCCCCTGTCCACAAGCACCTTCCGCGTCGCCGGAGAGCATTCGCAGACCCACATCTTCCTGTTGTTAAATCGGCTGCGGCTGAACATTGGCTTGATGTGGGCCCTCATTTCTTCGATGGTCATGCTCTCGCTAAAATTTTGCTCGTGTAGTTTTACAGTTATTTCCTCGGCCGTCAGATCGCCGTATATACCGTTCAGGGAGACGAGTGGGCGACGCTCCCTGGGTTCTGCTACTCTAAGAGTGGCTGGTACTGCCTCCCTGAAAGTCTGCGCGTCCCTAGCGCTGGTGGTCTCCACCAGTAGACCCGCACCGCCTGTCCTCCGTACGCCGTGTACCCTAATGCCCAGGTTTGACGGGTTTACGGCACTTTGCAGCGCCTTCTTCGTATCCGAGGCCGTCTTCAAAATTTCTTTTTGGTCCTCCGCAGGGAAGACCGCCACCACTGGACCAACACGTCTAGGGATTGGCGAAGGCCCGACGTTTCTCCCAACCCTGATGGCGTTGGCGTACCCTGCTGGCCCGAGTCCCATACCTCCTTCCGTTGACTGCAGCGGCAGAGTCAATGCTGGTCCTTCGCTCGCCCGTTCCTGCTGCTGTTGCGCGCTGCGCAACTTCTCCTCAGCCTCAGAGAGACGTGCTATCAGCTGCGCAACTACCGAGCTGACTGTACTTACGTGCAGACCGATCGCCACTATCTCGTCCTTGTTAAGTTTTGAGGACTTCGACCGGACGGCTTCCATGATTCCGATGGTAGAATCCGCTGCGACCTCGGCGAGGTTGGTGATGGTCGGTTGGGCTCTCTCCTGCTGTTCCATAGGGGGGCTGCTGACCTGGATTACTGCTGCTGGTGGCGCCTGGGCGCTGCTAGTCCTTTCCGGTGCAGTCAAGATGCCAGCCACGGGGGGAGCAGCCTTGCGCATGCTCTGCACCTTTCGCCTTACTGCGTCTTGTACTTCCTCCGGTGAGCTAAGGGGCCGCTTACCTGGTCCTGATGCTATTGGCTGGTCCTGGTCCTGGGTGCGGGGCGGCGAGGCGAGAGGGGTGCTAAACAGGCCCGGCGGGGTTCGCATCAAAGAAGATCGAGCCCTAAACCCGGCCTCCACGCTGAGTTCCTCTAAAGCCCGCATTTCCAGCTCCTTCTCTGCCATTGTGTCTTCCAACACCCGTCGGAAGTCTTCTTTCTCATCTTGGGCCATATTTACCAGGGGCTATGCCCCTGCGGTACAGTTAAGCCCCTTATGCACTGCTTAAGGTTCGTGTATTAGCTAACAATTCTTGAAAAGTCACAACACCCACTTTCACACAAACGTCAATAGTACAGTGAAACCCAACACTACCAGTTCCACGGGAACAGTCACACAGAAGTTCAAGCAGTCATCCAGCGATAAGTTGAAAGACTTACCCCCGGCGACCACCGACGCACGCGCCACCCGCAAGGCGCGCAAACTGCAGGCGCGCAACGCACAAGGTGCGCAAACTGCACGCGCGCAGACACGCACCCGCGTGCAACACCAGCGCCACCGGTCAAGTCCGCGCACTATGTGCGCAAACTTTTACCCTCGTGGCACACCAGCGCCACTGGCCCAGTCTGCGCACAGGGGTGCGCAAACGTGGACCCGCGTGGCACACTAGCGCCACCCAACAAGTCCAATGTCACTGTCACTGTCACTCACTTTGATGTTTGCCACTAATATACCTAGTCTCAGAACTTAAGCGTCAATGTCGCAGGCGGCAGCCGTCAGAGTGAAATATCAAACTGACAGCTGTCTACAGTTATTGGTACAGTAAAAATAAAATTTAAAAACGTCACTGCCGCGGTACTTGACAGCTGACAAGCTTTCAAACTGACAGCTATACAACACAACACAGGTACGAGCACAAAAACACAAGCGTCACTGTCGCGGTAAGCAGCTGTCAGGCTGACAATGTCAAGATGACGCTGTCGAGATGACAACGTCAGTTGCCAACGCCACACCTGACAGCCGTCAAGTGTCAATGTCACTATATGTCCACGCTCTCGCCGCCCGCGTGCACTTAACCACGTTTGAGGTTAAATAACCTCAAAGGCCGAAAGTGCACGAATTTGGCTGAAGAGTCGTGAAAACTGAAGCACTATGATGCTGAAGCACTATAAAAAGTTGCTAAACACTTACTGTTTAAATTAATCCTGCCGAAACGGCTAACCAACGCGTCCAATATCGCTACACGTGTACACCAAACACTTTGCACTTTAATTCACTGTTTTTTATAGTATATACACAAAATTAGGCACAAATAACTATATATAAATGAAGCCTATATCCACAGCAACTCGGTCGTGAAATAATATCTGAAAAAATTTCAGAATTTCCGCTGTAAATATTTTTTAACGGCAGAGTACTTCGCGAACACGTCCGTACACCACGAGAGCGAACGACGAAGTAGTAGATAGGGACAGTCCCCTCCACCAACCTCATGGTCCCTCCAGCCATCTTGGCTATATGGACCGAATCACTAGGAGTTACGCGCCGTACTTGCGTGTGCTCTTTCCGGCGCGCACGTTGTAGACTCCCTCAATTGACTGTCCCGGCCTTCTCCCTTTCTGGGCGGCCTTGCCATCTTGGCGTTGGTGTCGCCTTTGCGACTAACAAAACCCGGTACGCCTTCATCGCTCGCCTAGGTCCTTCCCTCGATCTCCAGCCTACTCCTAATCCTGTGCCAACCGTGCGCGAAATCCCTCAACCGCCGAAAGTTATCCTCCGTCAATACCAGCTCGCGGTAATATGCAGGCCCCTCACCCTCCCAAGTGAGCCCATCAAGCATCCTATCTCGCTGTTCCTTATAAAGGGGGCACCTCCACAAAATGTGGTCACGACATTCATCCTCTTCCCCGCAGTAGCACATGCTGTCCTCACATAGCGTCATGTCACACAACCTTTTACGAAAACTTCCATGGCCAGTCAAAATCTGAGAGGTTTCATAGTCCGGCTCGACCCAAGTGGACTTGAGGCGAGCCGACACGTCCGGGAAAAAACTAAAGAGTTCCCTACCCTTTTCCTCACCTTCCCATTTCTGTTGCCATTTGCCAACAGTCTCCTCCGAAATTTTTCTGCTCTCGACCCTGAGCTCAATCCTGCCGAGGTGTCTCACGTCGTCGATTCTGCCAGCCCGTTCCACCTCGAGGTCCGCCGGCAATACTCCCGCCAAGACCGGCAGTGCCGCAGTACTGACCGATCTATAGGCCTTCGTGAGAAGCACTAGGGCCCGACGCTGAGTACGCCGTAGTGCGCCTCCCACCACGTGGGTAGCCACGCGCCTCCACCAACATCCCGCCGCATACGTCACCACTGGGACGTACGCACCGCGATACAGCACTTTAAGAGCGCCGTACCGGATACCCCAGGATGAGGCCGAGACGCGCGACATCTTCCCGAATGCTGCTGCGGCACGCTCTCCCACAGACAGGGCGTGCTCCCTGAAGCACTGGCCCGAGTCGATAACCACACCCAACACTTTGGTAGACGCCGCTCCCTTGACTGCAATCCCGTCGAGCCGGACCACGGGGGGACGGCCAGGCAGCTTCCCCTTCATGGTCATTGAAAATGACTTGCCGGGGGAGAAGCCTAGCCGGTTGCGCCTACCCCAGTCCGAGATGAGTCCCAAGGCGCATGAGGCAGACGCCTCTATGCCGGCTCGCGTGTTCGACTCGACGAGGATTGTTACATCATCTGCATACGCTACGAGTTGAACTCCATGCGGGTATGGCAACCGAAACAGGTCATCCATGAGGAGGTTCCACAGAGAGGGTCCCAGTACCGAGCCCTGCGGGCACCCCATGGTAGAGACTTTCCACATGATCTCGCTGCCGACGGAGAACCCAACCTGGCGATTGGTAAAATAGCTCACCAACATCCGATAGATGTTTGGTGGGCAACCGCCGTTCTTCGCCTTCAGCAAGACCATGGGCCACCATGCGTTGTCGAACGCCCCCGATATGTCCAGGAATATACCCTGGACATACTTCGAGCCACTCTCAGCCACTGTGGCCTGAATGGCCCGCAAAGCCGTGAGCGTCGACCTACCCCGGGTGAACCCATGCTGACACGACGACGCGGAGCGCAAGATGTTAGGTGCGCTGAGTAGAATCACTCGCTCCAGAACCTTGCCCAGCGTCGAGAGAAGCGTGAGGGGGCGATACGCTTTAGGATCGGTAGGTGGCCGATCATTACCTTTCGGAATGACAACCAACCTCCCGTCCTTCCACGCATCGGGAAATGTGCCCTCCTCCACGCAAAGGCCAAAAAGTCGCGATAGCTCGGAGCCAGCTGCGAGCCACACATGTTTGACCATGCGGGCGGTAATCCCGTCCCTTCCCGGTGCCGTGTTAGGTAATGCCTGGACTACTCTCTCAATCGCATCCATTGATGGGGGAGCCGCATCCCGACCGGAGGGTGCGCAGGCCGCCATGAGTCTGACCTGCCTATGGTATGCAGAGTCGACGGATATGTCGTCGTCAGGGCATAGGGCGCTGACCAATGCACTCATAGCGGCCCGCGCATCCCCCGCATACCCCTCAACAAATTTGGTGCCGTTAATAACGTTAGGCGGGGGCCTTAGCCGCCCGCTCGCGACCCTGTACGCCAGGCCCCATGGGTCCTGGTTACCAGAGTTTGCCATTTTGCGAAAGAAGTCGGTCTGCGCTTTCCCCATCGTCGCCTTATATCTACTGCGGCACTCATGGTAGTAACCTTTCGCGTCATCCTCCCATTCCCCCATGCCTCTCCTTCTAATCGTCTGCCACGCTTTCCTAGCTTTATTCGTTCTCTTACGCAGGACATCCAATGCTGGAGTCCACCATTCATATCCGGTTGCACGCTTCCTATTACCGCCTGTACCACAACATTCAGTCGCTGTCCGCACTATAAGATTAGTAAAATCCTTACTTACCTTGTTCGCAGGTTTCCGCCAGTTCAGCCCTCCCACCCGGTCATGGATCAGGGCCTGGAACCGTTCCCAGTTCACACCGCGATCCTGGAATCTAAGGGGGGCCTCCGACGGCTGAACCGAGCCAGCACTCTCGCGGGCACCAGTGAGGCAGAAGGTGATCAGCCGATGGTCGCTGCTGCTGACGTCCTCGTGTACAGTCCAGTTCCTGATGTGTACACCTGGAGTGTGGAGAGTTAGATCAATGTTGGACTCACCGTTGGTTGTGTAGAAAGTGGCTGGTTGCCCGGGTCTGTTGGCAATGTGGAGTCTTCGGCCTGCAACAAAGTCCTCCATCTGGTGGCGTCTATTCGTCACGTCAGCTCCCCTGCCCGTGTAGTTAGCCTCTCGGCAGTACCACGTTGGAGAGTGCGCATTTGTGTCAGCTCCAATTAGCACGTTCTTTCCGCGTAAGGCATCCAATACGGCACCCAGATGTTGCAGGTGCTGCGAGATGTTATCCGAATATTGGAAGTAGGCTGACACAATGTAAATTTCTGGACTGACGTGGCACACCAGGCAGTGCCGGGTGCTGAGGTGACGAAGCACAGCAATGGGCAGATCCGGCTTGGTGCAGAGCAGGCCACACATGGGGTCCTCTCCCTCCGAGATGAAGGTGACTGAGGGGCTGGCACTGAGCCTGGCACCGGAGTATGGCTCCTGTACCAGGACCAGGTCCAGCCCCATCTCTGCGGCAATAGACGGCAGCTCCGATGTGTTGGAGACGGACCCCTGCAGGTTTAGTTGGCCCAGCTGTAGATAGTTGGTAGGGTTTCTAGCCATAATTAGTGGTCGAGATGCTACGCTCCTCCGCATGTCTCCTCGCCGGGCAGTCGCGCTGGTTGGTGCGGTGAGCGATGGCCGAGCCCTTCTTCCCCATCTTCTTGCACGTAGCGCAGCAGGTCTGTGTGGACTGGCATTCGGCGGTCTTGTGTCCGTCTTCACCGCACCTGCCACAGGTCATACCGCTAGCCCGGCAGTACTTCTCGGGGTGCCCGAACATTTGGCACCTACGGCAGCACGTGACGTCAACGAAGTCGTAGACGTCTATGACGTCCCATCCCACGTAGACCTTGCCCTTGTCCAGCAGGTTCCGGCGCATGGTAGGCGTGCACTCGCATATCCACATGCGCTTGTTGCCAAACCTGGATCTGCTGAACATGGGCTTTACTTCAGCTTTAAGTTCCTCCAGGGTCTTGAGGTCGCCGAAGTTCTGCTCGTGGAGCTTTTGCATGACTTCTTCGACCGTGAATTCGGCGTGTATTCCCGTGAGAGACACCAGCGGGCGACGTTCACGCGGTTCAGTTACTCGCAGCGTCGTTGGAACTGCCTCCCTCAGCGTCTGCGCGTCTCTGGCGTTCGTGGTTTCCACCAACAGTCCCGCTCCTCCTGTCCTGCGCACTCCGTGAACCTTGATCCCTAGATCCGCTGGATTTACCGATTTCTGGAGCACCCTTTTCGTGTCAGCGGCAGTCTTCAGGACCTCCTTCTGATCCTCCGCTGGGTAGACGGCGATTACCGGACCAAGGCGCTTCGGTATTGGAGACGGCTCCGTGTTCCGGCCCGTTTTAATAGCGTAGGCATATCCCAGTTGTTGAGGTAGGGGGGCAGCAGAAGGTTCGGCTGGCCCCGTCCACGTTGATGGTGCTGCTGCAGATTCGTAGAACTCTACCTTGCTTTGGAGAGCCGCATTTCTGCCCTCCGCTTCCGCGAGTCTTAACGCCAGGTGGGCCACGACTGATGCTATTCTTTCCGTGCATGATCCGATGGTCGTGATCTCTTCCTTGTTTAGCTTCGAAGTTTTGGAGCGTACGGCGTCCATTATCCCCTTTGTTTGGGCAGACACCACTAGCTGCAGAGAGCTTACCGTCGCCACATCACTCTGCGATGCGCCTATGGCGCGGGCTGGTCCAGTGCTAGACGCTGCTGCCGGCGGGGCCTCTTCCACTCCTCTCTCCTCTTGCCCGTCGTGATGCTGGGGAACCGCTACGTCCGTTAGTATTCCAGCCACTGGCGGGGCCACAGTCTTCCTGGCCGATTGGATTCTTCGCCGGACTGCTTCCTGAATCTCTTCCGGAGAGCTAAGGGGACGCTTACCTACGACAGTTGCTGGCTGCTGTTCCTGGGGGCGGGGTGGGGAAGTCAGCGGCGTACCAAACGAGCCCGGCGGCGTTCTCAGAAGCGAAGCCCGTGGACGAAACCCCGCCTCCATGCCGAGTTCTTCGAGCGCCCTGAGTTCCAGTTCCTTTTCCTGCATCTGGTCCTCTAATAGTTTGCGGAACTCATCTTCGCCCTCTTGACCCATGGTCGAGAGGGGACCGCGCTATGCGCGGCTTGGAGTATAAGCAGTACACACAATAGTCTAAGCAGCAAACAAACACTCACACAGACACTCCCACACTTCGAGTTCCACACAGTAGTTCACACACGCACCAACAGTTCAGTCAGAAATTGGAACAGACTCACCAATTATCCGTAGCAGGGGAAGGCGCGCCGTCGAGGACAGACGCGCGGTATCGCACGAGGTCACGCGTCACCGCGCGCAGGCCGCGCAAGCAGGCGCACCGCACCCCGGCGAGTCTGCGCTCAAAGTGCGCAAACGCGCAGGCGCGCAAACTCCAAGGCGCGCAAAGTCAACGGCGCGCAATCACCTACCCTTCCAGCACACTAGCGCCACAGGTCCAACCCTGATGGCACACCAGCGCCACACGAGTGTGCAGACGCTAGTCCTGATGGCACACTAGCGCCGCGCGCCACCCAGCCGTCAGTGTCAAACTGACAGTAAGTGTCAATGTTTCACAGATAATGTTACAACTACACAAGCGTCAATGTCGCAATCGGCAGCTGTAGTAGATAGGGACAGTCCCCTCCACCAACCTCATGGTCCCTCCAGCCATCTTGGCTATATGGACCGAATCACTAGGAGTTACGCGCCGTACTTGCGTGTGCTCTTTCCGGCGCGCACGTTGTAGACTCCCTCAATTGACTGTCCCGGCCTTCTCCCTTTCTGGGCGGCCTTGCCATCTTGGCGTTGGTGTCGCCTTTGCGACTAACAAAACCCGGTACGCCTTCATCGCTCGCCTAGGTCCTTCCCTCGATCTCCAGCCTACTCCTAATCCTGTGCCAACCGTGCGCGAAATCCCTCAACCGCCGAAAGTTATCCTCCGTCAATACCAGCTCGCGGTAATATGCAGGCCCCTCACCCTCCCAAGTGAGCCCATCAAGCATCCTATCTCGCTGTTCCTTATAAAGGGGGCACCTCCACAAAATGTGGTCACGACATTCATCCTCTTCCCCGCAGTAGCACATGCTGTCCTCACATAGCGTCATGTCACACAACCTTTTGCGAAAACTTCCATGGCCAGTCAAAATCTGAGAGGTTTCATAGTCCGGCTCGACCCAAGTGGACTTGAGGCGAGCCGACACGTCCGGGAAAAAACTAAAGAGTTCCCTACCCTTTTCCTCACCTTCCCATTTCTGTTGCCATTTGCCAACAGTCTCCTCCGAAATTTTTCTGCTCTCGACCCTGAGCTCAATCCTGCCGAGGTGTCTCACGTCGTCGATTCTGCCAGCCCGTTCCACCTCGAGGTCCGCCGGCAATACTCCCGCCAAGACCGGCAGTGCCGCAGTACTGACCGATCTATAGGCCTTCGTGAGAAGCACTAGGGCCCGACGCTGAGTACGCCGTAGTGCGCCTCCCACCACGTGGGTAGCCACGCGCCTCCACCAACATCCCGCCGCATACGTCACCACTGGGACGTACGCACCGCGATACAGCACTTTAAGAGCGCCGTACCGGATACCCCAGGATGAGGCCGAGACGCGCGACATCTTCCCGAATGCTGCTGCGGCACGCTCTCCCACAGACAGGGCGTGCTCCCTGAAGCACTGGCCCGAGTCGATAACCACACCCAACACTTTGGTAGACGCCGCTCCCTTGACTGCAATCCCGTCGAGCCGGACCACGGGGGGACGGCCAGGCAGCTTCCCCTTCATGGTCATTGAAAATGACTTGCCGGGGGAGAAGCCTAGCCGGTTGCGCCTACCCCAGTCCGAGATGAGTCCCAAGGCGCATGAGGCAGACGCCTCTATGCCGGCTCGCGTGTTCGACTCGACGAGGATTGTTACATCATCTGCATACGCTACGAGTTGAACTCCATGCGGGTATGGCAACCGAAACAGGTCATCCATGAGGAGGTTCCACAGAGAGGGTCCCAGTACCGAGCCCTGCGGGCACCCCATGGTAGAGACTTTCCACATGATCTCGCTGCCGACGGAGAACCCAACCTGGCGATTGGTAAAATAGCTCACCAACATCCGATAGATGTTTGGTGGGCAACCGCCGTTCTTCGCCTTCAGCAAGACCATGGGCCACCATGCGTTGTCGAACGCCCCCGATATGTCCAGGAATATACCCTGGACATACTTCGAGCCACTCTCAGCCACTGTGGCCTGAATGGCCCGCAAAGCCGTGAGCGTCGACCTACCCCGGGTGAACCCATGCTGACACGACGACGCGGAGCGCAAGATGTTAGGTGCGCTGAGTAGAATCACTCGCTCCAGAACCTTGCCCAGCGTCGAGAGAAGCGTGAGGGGGCGATACGCTTTAGGATCGGTAGGTGGCCGATCATTACCTTTCGGAATGACAACCAACCTCCCGTCCTTCCACGCATCGGGAAATGTGCCCTCCTCCACGCAAAGGCCAAAAAGTCGCGATAGCTCGGAGCCAGCTGCGAGCCACACATGTTTGACCATGCGGGCGGTAATCCCGTCCCTTCCCGGTGCCGTGTTAGGTAATGCCTGGACTACTCTCTCAATCGCATCCATTGATGGGGGAGCCGCATCCCGACCGGAGGGTGCGCAGGCCGCCATGAGTCTGACCTGCCTATGGTATGCAGAGTCGACGGATATGTCGTCGTCAGGGCATAGGGCGCTGACCAATGCACTCATAGCGGCCCGCGCATCCCCCGCATACCCCTCAACAAATTTGGTGCCGTTAATAACGTTAGGCGGGGGCCTTAGCCGCCCGCTCGCGACCCTGTACGCCAGGCCCCATGGGTCCTGGTTACCAGAGTTTGCCATTTTGCGAAAGAAGTCGGT
>OW121772.1:14982069-15152069 GCA_933228765.1 Miltochrista miniata
CTAGATGACATATTTACGGTTAGAACTAGGGCGGTATCTAATCGCCTTCGAACCTCTAACTTTCGTTCTTGATTGATGAAAACACCTTTGGCAAATGCTTTCGCTGATGTTCGTCTTGCGACGATCCAAGAATTTCACCTCTAACGTCGCAATACGAATGCCCCCAGTTATCCCTATTAATCATTACCTCGGAGTTCTGAAAACCAACAAAATAGAACCGAGATCATATTCTATTATTCCATGCACGAAATATTCAAGCAGCATTTTGAGCCCGCTTTGAGCACTCTAATTTGTTCAAAGTAAAATTGTCGGCCCACCTCGACACTCACTGAAGAGCACCGCGATAGGATTTTGATATTGAACCGGCGTATTACCGCCGGCTCACCGACGATATGCTCCGCAGACGTGTCAGTATCACCGCGGATGCGGTGCACCGACAGCGCGGCGCACAAATGCAACTACGAGCTTTTTAACCGCAACAATTTTAGTATACGCTATTGGAGCTGGAATTACCGCGGCTGCTGGCACCAGACTTGCCCTCCAATTGTTCCTCGTTAAAATATTTAAAGTGTACTCATTCCGATTACGAGGCCTCGTAAGAGTCCCGTATCGTTATTTTTCGTCACTACCTCCCCGTGCCGGGAGTGGGTAATTTGCGCGCCTGCTGCCTTCCTTGGATGTGGTAGCCGTTTCTCAGGCTCCCTCTCCGGAATCGAACCCTGATTCCCCGTTACCCGTGACAACCATGGTAGTCGCAGAAACTACCATCGAAAGTTGATAAGGCAGACATTTGAAAGATGCGTCGCCGGTACTGGACCATGCGATCGGCAAAAGTTATCCAGATTCATCAAAATTAACGACTTCGGACGCGAGGCCCTCCGCCGATTGGTTTTGATCTAATAAAAGCACTCATCCCATCACTGGTCAGAGTTCTGATTGCATGTATTAGCTCTAGAATTACCACAGTTATCCAAGTAACTGAGTAAGATCTAAGGAACCAAAACTGATATATTGAGCCATTCGCGGTATCGCCTTAATACGGCTTGCACTGAGACATGCATGGCTTAATCTTTGAGACAAGCATATAACTACTGGCAGGATCAACCAGGGAGCTTCTGAACAGAACGCAAAGACTCGTTGAGACATCTGAAGTGGGCGTTATCATTTTATTGAAAAAATAAACACACCCGGCTCCATTCCGTACTCGCCGAAATCTTCACACTCGGTCCCGCGCACCGACGATCGTATCACGTCGGCTAGCAAACGGGAGAGCTCTCAAAATGAATTGAAATTTTTTAGCTAAACACGCGAACGTTTGAAACGGTTATATCTCAAACAACGTTAAACGCGCTGCGCGATAGCATTTTAGAGTTGATATACAAATAAATTTGTATACAAAATCTCCAATATTGAACGTTCACAAATCGAGACTCGTTCACGTTTATATAATTGTTTGACACATACGAACAACAAATTCGATTCCGCCCGGAATCTATAGAGCCGACTCGCATTCAATTATGAATATTGTTAAAAGTTTCAAAGGAACGCTTAATAATCACACGGACACGAACGTAAGTTACGATCCGTCGTTCCACACAGTTCAATAAAATATTCAAAGTAGTTGATATAATAATGCGTAAAGCGAGCATAATGTGTAGCGGGAGAGAAGACGACCAAAAAAGTCACACTCTAAATCTCACCACCGTGATTTTTACACTCGCCAGACACACTGTCATTCCATAATACTTTGAACACACAAATTTTCCTCACGGAACACGTCCGAAGCCGCTGTATTTGTAAAACGAACTCAATCGGATACTCAACAACAGCACCGTACGCATATATACGCCGAACGTATGCGTATACCGTCGATCACTTTTCAACCGGGTGGATGATGGCGCTGGTGATGTGCAAGTTATTTTCTTCGTTTCGGGAGACGGTGATGGTCGTGGTGGTTTGTGTCTGATGGCATGGAGGGACCGAAGGGATGGAGGTAGGTGTAAGGAGTGGGGGAGGGGGGGGGGGGAGAAAAATTTAATTGGATGTCGATTAATTTTGTAAGGGAGTGAGTGTGTGATTGGATTGGGGCTAAGGGAATATTGGTGGTGCAAGAGAGGTGTGTGCTACTGTAAGCGAAAGAGTGACAACTTCGCGCGGGTGCTACTATTATACTAACCACCCTTACAGATGGTAAAACACGGCTCTTACCGTAGCATGTTGTGGCCTTAGTACACAGGTATTACTGGAGATGAAGTATGACGCGAGGGCGGTCTTGTGGAGCGACGCGTACAAGACTATCAATTCTTGTCATGAGTCAATGTCTTAAGTATTACGTCTACGCCGAGCGCCACACAGGTGCCATAAAACATTATAATATTATTTTAACAATAATATATAATAGTAATCATTTTTTAACTATATTGCCTAACGATACCACCGAATTTATACTTTTAGTCATGTATTTTCCCGGTCGTGTATTAAATGTGTCTGGCGTGATAAAGTTATTGCTATGACGGTCGTGTATTAAATCAATGTCGACCGGCCGTCGCCTCGTACAAGACTGTCAATTCAAAGGTGCCATTATTACATTATAATATTATTTTAACAATAATATATAATTGTAATCATTTTTTAACTATATTGCCTAACGATACCACCGAATTTATACTTTTTGTCATGTATGGTCCCGGTCGTGTATTAAATAAATGTCTGGCGTGATAAAGTTATTGCTATGACGGTCGTGTATTAAATCAATGTCGACTCGTACAAGACTGTCAATTCAAAGGTGCCATTATAACATTATAATATTATTTTAACAATAATATATAATTGTAATCATTTTTTAACTATATTGCCTAACGATACCACCGAATTTATACTTTTAGTCATGTATTTTCCCGGTCGTGTATTAAATGTGTCTGGCGTGATAAAGTTATTGCTATGACGGTCGTGTATTAAATCAATGTCGACCGGCCGTCGCCTCGTACAAGACTGTCAATTCAAAGGTGCCATTATTACATTATAATATTATTTTAACAATAATATATAATTGTAATCATTTTTTAACTATATTGCCTAACGATACCACCGAATTTATACTTTTTGTCATGTATGGTCCCGGTCGTGTATTAAATAAATGTCTGGCGTGATAAAGTTATTGCTATGACGGTCGTGTATTAAATCAATGTCGACTCGTACAAGACTGTCAATTCAAAGGTGCCATTATAACATTATAATATTATTTTAACAATAATATATAATTGTAATCATTTTTTAACTATATTGCCTAACGATACCACCGAATTTATACTTTTTGTCATGTATTTTCCCGGTCGTGTATTAAATGTGTCTGGCGTGATAAAGTTATTGCTATGACGGTCGTGTATTAAATCAATGTCGACTCGTACAAGACTGTCAATTCAAAGGAGTAGAGTAATATTGAGAGTTCTAACTCACTCCGCTCGTTAAAACTCTCAATATTACTGATCTATAACTCAATCAATATTACAGGTGGTGGTGCAATATAGTAAATATTACATAACCTAAGTATAGCAACCTACATAGCACGTATGAAACGATCGTCGCGTCGCTAAGCCTTTGTCGGCACATCACTCCCAGCGAGGTCTCGTTACGCGCGTCGCGCGCGGCTGTTGAGCTTCGCCGAATGCAATATGATAATGATGCAGGTGCATATTTAGGTATGAGAAATGTTATTGTATACAATTCTCATACATAAATGCACCTGCTACTGATCGCTAATAATATTCCATGAATGAAATTACTTGACTAGTTTTACCTACGACTTCACTATTTAATATTTTATCTACGATCAATTTTACATAAAAACATATTTTTATAATAGATATCTACTTATTTTAAGTAAATCTATACATATAATAAAATGATAGAAAAGTCAAAACTGTACATTGGAAAAATTAAAAAAAAAAAAATATTTGCTGGGTGTTCAACATAAGATACCGAAGCCGAAAATATAGTTAGAAAATTTTTTGTCTGTCTGTTTGTCTGTTTGCTTTGCTTTGTCCGGAAGGATCTCGAAAAGTACTCAATAGATTTGATTCAAATTTTGCACAAATATTACCTAGGGGTAGGGTGTTAAAATAGGTTACATATTATCACGCTTCATATCCTAGGGGCTAAGCAGAGAGCAATCAAATTGGCATTGTAACAATTTTCACGCGTACGAAGTCGCGGGCAACAGCTAGTAGTTAGATAAAAACTATATTGTAAGACCGTATTATATTCGTATTATATATTAGCACTTTGACTTTATCGAGATCGACTGTTGCCCAACTTTCTACCTTGAAACGAAAACCTGTACTAAACCCTAGCTTGTTATTTAGCGGATGCACTGCCTAGCAGGATCGGATGGCTTGAGGTCCAAAGGTGTTGATGTAGGTCGCGTGTAAGATATTGAACGATCGTGAAGCGCTCGTGGCCCCGCGGACTCAGTGTTCTGTAAACGATCACTGCAGTAAGCAACTTTCACTATGGCCGGTCCATGGATGGGTGACCATTCATGTGATCACTTTGTGACATTTATTTGAGCGTTTCCGTGCTTCGGAAGGCACGATAAGCCGTTGGTCCCGGTTGCCAGTAAAATGGCAGTCGTTAAGCAAAGTTGAAGGCTTTATTTCAACAGCAGGCAGTCACAACATGCGCCTGTCCATTTAAACACGGCAATACGGCTCACCACCTATTACGTGGGACAAATTACACAAAAAAAGGTGAAATGTGGGCATATTATGCCTCTGCCTACCCCTTCGGGGATAAAGGCGTGACCATATGTATGTATGTATGTATGTATGTATGTATAATTATTATACATATAAACACCCAGACCAATGCAAATAGTCATATTCATGCAAACAAATTATTGCACCGTGCGGGAATCGAATCCATCACGCCATGGAGGCTGACATTTTCCTTGAACAAATTTTAGCCAGATCCGTTTAGCTACACACCTACATATTAAGAAGAATATCTTTAAAAAAACTTTTATGTTTAAATATAATAATTAGTGGAATCAAAAATTAAGTTATTCGTTAAAATTATAATAATAATAATAATAATACAAATTTATATTAATACAGGATTGTACAAGTTTGCGACTGCCTCTGTGGCGCGGTCGGAAGTGTAACCGACTGACGCGCAGATGGTCTCGGGTTCGAATCCCGGGTCGGACCAAATACTTTGTGTGATCAATCACAAATGTTTGTTTCGGAGTCTGGGTGCCTCGGAGAGCACGTTAAGCCGTCGGTCCCGGTTGCCATACTAACATCTATGGCAGTCGTTACGGTTAGTTGGAGCCCTCAAAAGTCCAACTAGTCTAACTATAGAACTTCGATATCGTCAATTTGGTTGTGGAGGTCAGATGGTACCTAGTCGCTCCACGGAAAAATACCGAATTTCAGCCGCATCATAGTTACGACTAGAAAGCCGACCCCAACTAAAAAAAATGTTGGGAATTGGCTCGGATGATAATGACAGGATTGTACAAGTTGTAGGATTTTTACACGTGGAGTATGTAAATTTACTCAATGTGATTCTTTGAAGTTATGTGGGTCGAAAATGCTTACACGAATTACATTAGGGCTGCCACTATTAGTTAATAATCAATAAATTAAAATTAATACATTTTACTTTTCGATACAATAAAATATTGTATGAAGGATTTAATAGGTATTTACACTGGTGTCAAATAATTAATCGAGATTACCTACTCTTTGAACATAATGAATATTTGAATATTATAATCCAGATAATTTAGTTTTTTAATCAAATACTTACCTCATTTCTGATCACATTTTATATCTAAAAATAAAATAAATTAAATGTTTATATTTTTTATTAATACTGACAGCATTTATTAATGCAATTTTTTATTTCAAATACATCGGGAAAAATGAAATGCTCAAGTAGGACTCGAAACCATGACCTTTCCCTTACAGGGAATGCTCAGCCAACTGAGCTATGGAGCGATTACAATTTGAGTTATTATTAAATAATGAAATTATAAGAAAGACAATTTTTTATATGTATAATGTTAAGTTTAATTTTTATTTCCATTTCCTGTATTTACTGTATACAAACATAATAGGGAAATGTAAATATTAAGTAAACTTTACGTCATACAAAATATTTTCATAAATATTTACATTATTATTAGATATGTATAACTTATTAATACTTTCATGAAGAATTTACATTACTTTTATCTTAATTTGA
This sequence comes from Miltochrista miniata, assembly GCA_933228765.1. Lineage (NCBI taxonomy): Eukaryota > Metazoa > Arthropoda > Insecta > Lepidoptera > Erebidae > Miltochrista > Miltochrista miniata. The sequence goes on from OW121772.1 coordinate 14,988,316, forward strand.
TTATTTCCATTACGTAACGTGACGAGATATTTTTTCCTAAGCGTAGTGACAACCCTAACGTATTTTGCTAAATTATCATTAATTTTCTTATAAAATCCGGAATCATTCAGTCAGTGCTTCATTCTGACTTCGTTATACCGTTGAACGAATCCATTGGAGCAACCACCATCTTGAAGACCTTCCACCTTGAAGACCAAGACCTTTCACCTTGAAGACTAAACACCTGGCTCCAGATTTTTGTGAGTTTAATCGTCATTGTACCTACCTAAAAATGTGAGTTCCTAAGTTATAAAATATTCTATCCCATGTTCTATTGTTTTTAAGTGAGAAATCTTTTTAACCTTTAAACAAATTTGCCAGAACTAAACCTATCGTTATTTTGTGCACGGTGACGATGAGTGATACTAACTAGTGATAGCGTATTAGTCTTGTCAAATTTTATTAGTTTGAGTGACTACCGAATTGTTGCAATTGACGGACTAAACACTTCGTTTTCTGAGTTACTAGTCGCAATTAATAACTATTCTGTTCATAATATTTACAGGTCGGATTCAGAGTACGATAGTGGCAACAGTGCGACGTCGATCGACGCCGCCAAGTCAAATTCGAAGGCAGCTAAGGGGGGTGGAAAGCGCAAATCGTCACCAGCTGTCAAAAGCGTTGCAAGCGATCATATAAGGTACGTCCGTATGTACCAGTACGTACATGTTCATTACTTATCTATACTAATATCATAAAATATGCGAAAGTAACACTTTCTGTCTGTCTGTAACAAGGTAAAGTGTAACAACGCTTTTACGCCTCCTAAACCGCTTTACCTATTGATGAAATTGGATGTGGGGTAGATCAGACCATGTGAAAGACTAAAGCTATGTCGACATCCTCACGGACGTAGCCGCGGGCAAAAGCTGGTTATATTATAATTTACGAGTAAAAAATCTAGTGTTGTTAAAAATAGGTTTTTACGATGAGGAAGTTTTTGTGAAGATAATGTGATAGTTTTCTGAGTAGGTTTCTGTGTATTTATTTACTATTTGTAACTTATAATAGGTATTATGTTTTCAGAGCGGACCAAGAGTTCGATTGTGACAAAGTGGTAAGGAGCGAGGCTGGGACGTTGAAAAAGGCTCCCGTCAAACGCAAGTCATCTGCTAGAAGTACCTCAAGCGAATATTCAAGGTAATTATTACTCATTAGTAGATACTCTTATACCCAGCTGATGTAAAGTGATGATAACATACCAAATACTACCAATTAAAATACGTATAATCAATTACATTACGCAATATATGAGTGAGCGAGGTTACGTGCTAAATAATGGTAGTTTTGCTATTTTTATTAATATAATATTATTATGAGCAATTTATTTATTTTTCTGGCTAAGTAGTAATGAGTGACCGTAGTTGCAAATCCAGAAGTCTAGGGTTCGAGTTCCATTAGTATCAAACTTTGTGTGTCGTTCATGACAATCATCTATTAATCTGTTCACGTAATATTCCTAACTGAAGCAAAACTGATGTTGTCCAGTTCATAACAATCTTATCATAACATAACGATTCATAACATCTAATTCATAATGATCATTTATTATTTATGTAATGAACATTATACTAAGGTACAATATTATAATATAGAAAATTTCCCTGTTTCAGAGCTTCAAAGAAAAAGGCTGCGCAAAAGGGATACGACATCTTCCACCTTGACAGTAAAACTCCCACCGTCAACACCGGCAGAGCTCCATCCACATCGGTGCTTTACAATCGGGTGGCTAACGGTCAAACGAGGCGTACGGTGTCTACCGAGGGTCCCTTCCACATTGAGTTGAAGGTGTACAACTCGGTTGACGTCCAAGAAGGTGGCGACGACCTTTGGAAAAAATCTCTGCTGTGGTTGAAGCTTCGGACTGACGAGGAATCTCCTCACTGGGCTCATCTACAAAAATTTGTTAGGCAAGCCAGCGAGTTGTTCGCAGATTCTGAAGCCACTTTCTTTTCTAATAAAATTAATTTTAAATAAGTCCGTACCTACTAAACTTAATATAATTGTCTATTTGTATGTTATACATAAAAATATTAAATAAATTTGATTAATTCATTGACCATCATAAATTTCAATTAAAAATTCCATCCTAATCTGTCTGTGTGTTTCACCAATTAATATGCCGTTCTGTGATAGCTGTGGTGTTGAGGTAAATGGTAAGAAATGGATAGGACATTTAAGGAGTAAAATACACCGAAAGTCAGATAACGTAATTACTTTAGATCATGGCGTGGAGAAAGTGAACTCTGCTTTTAAAAATCGATTAGCAACATATAGATTACATACTCTTGACACGAACGAACAGACATCTTTACCTGTTTTCTTCAGACACCTTCACAGTAGGGTCAAATCTTTAATTGATCAATCTCTTGCAGCTCACACTTCCCTTAAGGTTAACTTTCATATATACTCAAAGTTTGTACTACTTAAACATAACATACCAGAAGTTAAATCATTTGAAACCAAAAATATTATTATATGTATGAACTATGATTTTACAAAGCTCTTTACAGATGTTGCTAATCAATTACTGAAAAAGATAGACGAATTTGAAGAGCGGGATTCTGGTTGGACTTTCCTTAATAACTGTTACATGGAGGTAAATATAAATAGGTATCAACCGCTCCGTGGTTCAAGATTTATTGATTTACCTCCGATCATTAAAAATAAAAAGGCATGTGTAAATATTCGTAACAATGATGTATATTGTTTCCTGTGGTCGGTCACGGCAGCTCTTTACCCAGCAAATAGGAACATTCAGAGAGTTTCTTCATATCCAAATTTTTTCAATCTGTTTAACATAGAAGGAATGTCATTTCCAGTAACTTTTACCGATATACAAATGTTTGAAAAAAATAATCCAAGATTACGAATAAATGTATATGGCTTAGAAAATAATAGACAGATCATAGGACCTTTATACAAATCTGGGTTTAATAACGATAACAAAAAAACGGTTAATTTACTATTATTAGAAAAGAGCAGATATTCACATTACTGTCTGATCAAAGATTTATCGCGATTGGTGAGAAAACAAATAACTAACCATAACGGGAAATTATTTTTTTGTGACGAGTGTTTGCTATTTTTTAGATCAAGTATGGAAATTGATTCTCATGTATGTGCCGGTGTAATGACTCAGCTACCGCAAAAAGGTTCAGTGATTGAGTTTAAAAACTACGAAAGGAAACAAAATGTGCCATATGTAATTTACGCAGATTTTGAAGCCATGTTGGTTCCAGTGCAAGGGTGCAACCAGGATCCCTCTGTTGCGAGTACCTCAGTATGTCAGGTACATATACCTATAGCATTCGCTTATTATATAGTTTGTTCGTTTGATGAAAGTAGAAATCGTTTTGTATCTTATCGTGGGGAAGATTGTGTAGATAAATTTGTTGAGAATATTTACAGGGATGTTCAATTGATTAACAACAATCTGTCGAATAGTGTACCAATTATATTTAACAACGAAGATTCTGTTAAATTCAATGAAAGCACTCGTTGTCATATTTGTCAAAACTTACTAATCACAGACCGAGTAAGAGATCACTGTCATATGACAGGTCAATATCGAGGAGCCGCACATAACTACTGTAATTTGATGTATAAACTTCCAAAATTTATACCAATTTTCTTTCATAATCTTTCAGGTTACGATTGCCATTTTTTTATTAAAAAATTAGGAGAAGCTCGCGGTTCACTTAAAATCATAGCTAAAAATAAAGAGTCATATATTTCTTTTACAAAATTTATACAAGTTTCTAGAGATGAATATGTACAACTTCGGTTTGTGGACTCCTTTAAATTTTTATCTACTAGTTTAGACAAATTAGTAAAAAGTTTGAAACCAGAACAGTTTATACACTTAAAAAACAATTTCTCTTGTCCAAAACAATTTAAATTACTTACGCGAAAAGGTATATATCCTTATGATTATATGATCAACATAAATCGTTATAAGGAGACAGTTCTGCCTGAAAAATGTTATTTTTATAATTCCCTAAATAATCAACATATTTCATTAGCAGATTACCAGCATGCTAAATTGGTATGGTCTGAATTTAAAATAAAAAATCTAGGTGATTATACTGATCTTTACCTCAAAACTGACGTACTTTTGTTGACTGACGTTTTTGAAAACTTTAGAAATACTTCTAAACGATTTTACCAATTAGATCCAGCTTTTTATGTAACAGCTCCTAGCTTATCATGGGACGCGATGCTTCTCAAAACGGGAATTAAGTTAGAACTTATTGATGATTTAGCAATAATAAGGTTAATACAAGAGGGTATAAGAGGAGGTCTTTGTATGAGTTCCCATCGTTATGTAAAAAGTAATAATAAATATATGGAAGATTATGACCCTCAACAAGATGATATATTTATTGTATACTTAGATTGCAATAATTTATATGGGTATGCTATGTGCCAACCTTTACCTTTATCAAACTTCAGGTTTCTTGATAAAAATGAGATAGAAAATCTAAACATCGAGAATATAAAAGATGATGCAGATTATGGGTTCATATTAGAGGTAGATTTACTTTATCCTAAATATTTACACCGTTTGCATAATGACTTGCCATTTTGTCCTGAGAAATGTGTGCCTCCTGGAGGTAAAATTTCTAAACTTGTCACAACTTTATATGATAAATATAAATACGTAATACATTACGTACATTTGAAAAATTGTATTAAGCATGGATTAATATTAAACAAAGTGCATCGCGTTATAACTTTTAGGCAGAAAGCTTTTTTAAAACAATATATAGACCTCAATACCGAGCTTAGACAAAAAGCAGTGACCGAATTTGAACAAGACTTTTTTAAATTGCTTAATAACAGTATATTCGGTAAAACGCTAGAAAATAATGAAAATCGTGTAAAAGTTCATTTAGTAAATCAGTGGAGTGATAGCGATAATAAAACAAAAAAGAGATTAAGTGCAGATACCTTGGTTGCCAGACCTAACTTCCATAGTGCTTCTATATTTTCTGAGAATTTGGTTGCGATTCAAATGAAACCCGAAAAAACTGTTATGGATAAACCCCTATATATAGGTTTCTCTGTATTAGAACTATCAAAAAAACATATGTACGATTTTCACTATTCTATTATGCGCCCACATTATAGAGAACTTATCAAGTTATGCTATACGGATACAGACAGTTTTATTTATAAAATTGAAACTAACGACTTTTACAATGATATGAAAAACTACTTTATTAGTTATTTTGATACTAGTAATTATAGTAAAAGTAATCCGTTTAGTTTACCGATTTTGAATAAAAAGGTGCCAGGTCTATTTAAAGACGAAATGGGAGGTAAAATAATCAGGGAATTCATTGGTCTACGTCCCAAATTATATTGTATTCAATCTGAGCAATGTACTTTAAAAAAAGCTAAAGGTGTTAAGAAATGCGTAGTGAGAGACTTAGTAAAAGCAGATTATAAAAAAACGTTAACCAATAATGAAATAACTCGTAAACAAAATTTATTATTTAAATCCTTGAAACACGAGTTAGTAACCCGTAGTGTCAACAAAGTTGTATTATCATCCAATGATGATAAGCGGTATATATTAAAGGACAACATTCACACTGTTTCCTGGGGTAATTGCTCAATTTTGGGTTGAATTTTAGGACGTTTAATTGAAATTTATGATGGGTTTTAGTTTTTCATAAGTATGTCATTGTGATGTTTAAAAATGTATTTAAGTACTTTAAGTTTTTATCTCATAAGAATGTACCTACCTACCTATGTCTTTTACTCTTATTTATAAATAAATGCCTACATAATGTTGTAATCATATTTTCGTTTTATTTTACTTCATTCTCAACTAGTGACATACATTATAGAATACTTTTGCGACACACATAAGTAAAGGGTAAACTGTACCCGAATCAGGTTTGTTAAAATTTTCATGTCTCAACCTGTTCTTGAAACGAAGGGGCATCAACATCCGCACAACCATCTATATAATAATTATTGCAGTAGTGAGGTAACACGTCATAGAATTATTTCTTTTGCTTTGCTAAGCACAATACGTGTTTTTACATGTTAGGACTTTCATGTTTCAACTTGTACGTCGTAAGTATTTTGTTGTTTAAAGAAATATGTATTAGAAATAGTATCATATTTCAGAAACTGTGGGTATATAATCCCGTTGTTAATTTTATAAGTTCATTGTTTCATTCTGAATTTATCACTAACGACGAGGACATACATTATACGAGCAACTTTAAATTTATATATTAGTTTACAAATCGACATACAACATGGTAAGATATTTTATTTGATAAACTTATATAATATTGTGTTTATAGAAAAGGTAACACGTCACGTAACGTAGATAACATACTAACGTTTTTTTTATTTTCAGAACACAAATAAGAATATATTCACGATAGAAACCACAGAAGACACTGAAGAAAGAAACGGTTTGCCAAATGGATTGTATTCACCAGAATCGCTTCCAAATGCGCAAGATCCATATGCATTTGACGAAGAAACTGAACGATTATGGATCGCAGCTCAAAGTACACACCGTGAAACGCCTAAAAAAAACACCGAGAGAAAGAAATCCACGCGCAAGTCAGAATCAAAAATAGTGAGTAAAATATTAAAGAAACATAGACAACCTTCATACATCATAAACTGTGAATCAACAAAAGGACGGCGTTTGATCAAAATTGAGATTACGGACCTGGGCGGATCAAGTGAGAGTGAAGAGGAGATAATAAAGGCACAATATATTGTCAAAGATCCAGTTGATGAAATTTCTGATCAAGCCGAAAATTTAATTCATAATATATCAAAAAAAATATGCGGCTATTCTTTCCCTAACATTTATTAATAATAGTTCTTGTTTTAAAATATTCCTTACTAGATTAATTTTGTGTAAGTTTGTAAATAAATGTGTTCGTCATTTGTATTGAAATTAATATTTCATAAATAATTTATGTTTTATTATTATTTAGTGTAAAAATGATAATATGCATTAAAAGTTATATTAAGAAATAAAAATTAATGAATATTTTAAATTTGTTTTATTGAAATATTTATCAGTAAAAATGTACATACATACATATAATCACGCCTTTATTCCCGGAGGGTTAGGCAGAGATGAGTAAACACCCACGTTTCACCGAATATTTGAGCCCTACGTAATAGATGGTGAGCCCATTGCCGCATTTCGGGCTGTCTTTTAGACTCGAGCCACACAAAAATGGTTGAGTCTAGGCTGTATACAGCTTGATGATTATCATTATACCATTTTTTATACAAATTTCAATTGCTGATGTCATATTTATATTTTATTAAAATTTTATTGTGTGTACTGTGAAAATAATGTGTTAAATAATTATAGATAGGTATTTAAAATGTGGGTTAAAAATAAAAACCATTTACTTTAAAAAATTGTTTTATTTATTAAAACTGTGTATAGGAAGACAAATTACCTTTCTTGCTCTATTAAATAGTTCTTTATACATAAAACATTTTTAAGTGCACATTGTTTAGTATGATTAATACAATTAAAACTTGTCTCATTATTTGAATATTTGTTATGCAACAGTGATAAATTTGGGCACTTGTCTTCACCAAGATCTATACAAATACAATTCATACAAAGATCTTGAATCCACTTAACTTTTTCTAAGCCCTTTACAAAAATTTCTTTATTTTCTAGATAAGGAACAATTATGCGTCGAAATTCTCTATAGTCGATATAACCTTCATTCCAGTAAATCCCTCTGTTTCTCTCCAACCACGTAACTTGTTTTTTTTCATTCGTAGTTAAGTATTTAAATAAGTATGGGGGCTTTATTAAGAATGTTTGGGTATAAACACAGGTGGCCAGAGCTAATTCTTTGACTATAAAGTTATTACAAGTGTCTTTAAAACCCTGAACATCTACTATAATAGTATTTTTGTTCATGATATCTTTCTCACGGTGCTACTTAACGGCTTATACTCGATTATACAATCGTTCAATATAAGACAATATGCGGAAGTTTGATCTGGTATATCAATATCACTTTCAATTTCCACTCTAACATCCACAACAGGACCTGATTTAAGATTATCTGGTTGTCTAGAACAATCTACGACAAATAACGGAGCAATATTTTTAAATTGTTTCTCACTTAATAACGGTTCACCGCGAAGACCTCCGTAATATGAGTGTTGGAATCTGGTGTATTGTTCATATATTAAAGCAATTCTGCTATTCGAGAAACTTGAATTTAAATTTTCGTAAGGGAAGTAGGTTGAATTTAGGTATACTCTAACATCACGAACGTCACAGTGATCAAACCGAGACATATCCAATTTTGAATTATTTTTTCTATTTGTTTGCAGACCAATAATAACAAATCTTGGTTTCTCTATTTGCGATGATGTTTTTATGGACCAAGTATGTTTAGTAGTTTTTGGTAGAGCCGGATATTCATATAAATCCCAATTCCTGAATATCATCTGGAGTGGTCGATCTTTTTCTAGCAGTTTTAACATATTTATTTTTTCTCTATCGGATACTTTGACATGTGGTACGCGCCATATTATTTTATTTATAATAATATCTTCTACCGTTTCACCATCGTTAAGTTTTAGGGCGTTCAGATTAGTATTACTTCGCAACAATATTAATTCATGTTTGCTGTTTATCACTACTTTCTTGAAATCTTCTGCAAAACCAAGAATGTTACAGAGGGGTATAGAAGCAGAAAAGCTACCCCCATTTGTGCTATTTATGCCATCGATATTCCAACCCCAAGCATTAGATACTTTAGCCTCGTTTTCGTTCATTGATATTAATGATTTCATTGTGGTAGTTATACCAGCGTTTTTTATTTTATCTATTTCCACTCCATTTATCTCATACCTTATATCTTGAAACAAGTAAAGTAAACTATTGTTTGTGAAATGAACGCTACTGACTCTCTCTTTCGAATTTCCACCCTTGTTTACAACAACAGTTCCTTCCAAAAACAAAGTGCTTGCTGATGGTAATATATACAAGTCTTGTTGATTAATAGGTATCCTGATTTCATCGCTTCTATTGAAACTTGTTACGTAAGGCTTGTAAGAGTGAAATTCAATTCCTTCCACAGAGTTGTTGTATACAGGAGCGGATAAAACATCTAGTATATTCATTTTAACAAACCAATCGCTTTAAGAAATGCTTTATTATTGTTATTCAATTTTATGACCTTTTTGGAGCGAGCTCTTATTGGTTTGATAGTTTTAGTAGGACTGTTATTTTTAGTTGGACGAACCACATATTTATTATAATCTATCATTGTTTTCTTCTGATATGTAGATACAACTGCACTTCTTCACCTCGCAAATTTATTAAGTTATTATTTATATCTAACAGCCTTATCTGTATGCAGCTTATATTGGTTTGGTTTATTGGAAAGTAGATTGCGTTTTTCGGAATTTCTATAATCCTGTATCCAGGTGGAACATTAAGTGCAAATTCGTGCAAGATGTGACTAGATTGACCGTTTATATAAGAACCGCTAACTATGTCACATTCAATCCTTATGACAGTCGTAGGTAAAATGTTAACTGGAAACTCTGATACATGATATTTATTTGCTTCTAAGAGCTGTTTTTTAAATCCCAATAAACTTCCAAATGTACCTTCTTTAGTAAAATCTATAGTTGATGTACAAAATAAAATAGTTTTTAAGGTGTTGTTATTACAATGGAGTTTTATGGATGCATCTTTTATCTCAGTTTTTAAATAGTCACCAATATCTTGTAATTCATAAGTTCCTTCAGGTATCTCAATAACATTTTTAGAACCATAGTATAATTTATTGTTTGTATTATCAAAATTTGGAATAGAATTATACGTAGAGAAATGTAATAATGCACATTCATACTCCCCAACTAATGGCAACGTGTTTGGATAATAGGTAGATAATACCGATGAGTTTCCAGTTATCGATAAGGTGAGTGACATCTTGCAAATGATGGAAATGAAAGAGTGATATAAGATTTATAGTATTTTTATTTAAAGTATTATAATTATAATAAAGATTTATAGTATTTAATCCAAAAAGTTTGCAAATAACTTAAACACATATGTCCACAAACTATTGTGTTAAATTGTTGATATCTATCATAGTTATAATGAACATCACAGTTCTTAAAATATAGCATTAATTCTCTTGGCGGTTTTAAATCACCATAGCTATCAAAATATTCACAATAATTGTTTATTTTAACATAAGCTACCCAATGCGTTCCATCATTTCTCGAATTATCTAGGTTAACTATAGCACATTCAATTCGTTTTGGGGTTTTTGGTAACTGATCCCTCATATAAACTCCTCGAAAGTGGGGAATACAATAGTCAAACTTCTGAATATCGATATTAGTTAAAGCGCGATTAGGTAGCTGATCAATTAGTTTTTTGAAGGATTTATAAACAATCCCTGACCTTGCTTATGTGGTTTAATGTATAAACCTTTGCCTATTGCTATAGCCTCCATAGTTTTATTATGACGTTCAGTTTCTTGCAATTTTTTCTGACCGTGTTTATAATCATTCACTGTTTTTGCAATACCAGCTGCACCACCGGCTAATGCTCCTAAAGCAGACAAACCAGCAAAAATTGGGATTAAAGGTAGAATGCCTCCAGTTTTTGGTATAGGTATCATTCGAGGTACTCGAACTTTTGGAAGGCATGGAACTAATTTTCGAGCAACCATATAAGCCATATTTATTAATGACTTATCATCTTTAGGTGAGAGTTTTTTGATTTTTCTTTTTATTTTTTTAACAAAGTTATTAAAGGTCTTAACACCAGCACCAGACTTCAATTTAGCTTTCATAACTTTGTTTACTATCCACGAACTAATCTTTTCCCCTGTTCGAGCATCTTTTGCCTTAAGTCTTTGTTTAGCCATATCTATAAGACGTAAGTCAGCTTTTTGACGGTTAGGTAGGTCCGTGTAGTTTGCGTATGCGATATCGTGATGCATACAAGCTTCGTCTAACTTGTTTACACCTTTATCACCACGTAGTAATCGTTTTGAAAGCTTTGTTCCTGGTCCACAATAGTTATAACCGGGTATGTGTAGTTCGAATGGTAAATGATTAATGATACTGTTTATTAGTCCACCACCTTGCATCGTCCAAAGACTAATGAATATACTTTAAAATTATGTATCACTTATATAATTAACTTATTCCACTATTGCAGTCTTATCAATCCAACTGTTCTCTTTGTTATTTAAACCCAACCATTTTACAAACAGTTTGTTTCCTTTCTTTTTTAATACCTTTTCTATCAAATAGACACCAGGGCAGGACGACTTTTGAAGCTCTTGTTCGTAAAAAGTTCCCAATATGAGTTGTTTTTGATTATCTTCAATATGATATGTTATTGGTACAGTGTTATTTATCTTTTTTATAGAAAATAATTCTGTTGACCAGTTAGGAGTGTATCCTTTCTCAAATATATGTTTGTACTTACTAATTCGAACTTTATCACCAATTATAAACTTTGGACGACATTTTCGGGTTACCTTTATCACGGAGTTCATAATATTATTTTTAATGTCCGTTTCATTAAACTTATTGACATTAACAGGTGCCAATTTAATAGTACGATGTTTTGTGTTGTTATATGTCTTCACAACACCGTTCAAGCCACCATCTATCCACTTATAGTGACCGTTCAAGCTAAAGTATTTGTACAATTTATTTTTAATTGTTTTAATAACTCGTTCTACAATTGAAGCCTTTTTGGTTGAAAATGTAGAATAGTGATTAATATTATAGTTCTGTAAAAGCTTTTGAAATGTAGAATTATAGAACTCAGTACCCATATCAGTTTGCAGATGAGTTGGTTTCCTGTGATTAGTAAAAAGTAATTTTTCAAATGCATGAGAGACATCATGTTTGGATTTAGTTTTTAACGGTTCCACCCAAACGTACTTTGAGAAGCAGTCAATAACAATTAAAATATAATTATATCCTTTATTAAAGGTTTTTAGATTTTGCATATCAACTAAATCTGCTTGCCACAAATCATCAACACCTTTTAAAATTACAGATCTTCGAGGAAAATTTTTTCGTGCTGCTTTATGTATTTCATTAACGATTTGTTGTTTCGTCATTTTAACAAACTTTAAGGCCTATATTTTTCGATCTTTTAATATAGATTGAATTGCGTCTTGAATTAGTCTATCAACTGCTTTTCTTGTATAAAATGTATTTTCCAAATGAGTCATTATCTCAGACATTATTGTTTTTAAAGCTTTCTCAATGTGGTTTTGAACACTATTTGGAATAGAACTTTGTAATTTTTGTAAGTCATTCATTAGTACACCTTTCAATTCATCTACATAAGCTTTATTTACTGCATCATCTGCGTCTTGAGGAGGTTTGACGCCTTTTAACCTTGATGTCTTCAAGTCATAATCTCCATTATCAGATTTTATTAATGCGTTATCATTAAAATCAAGTATTTCCGATATACGCATTCGCTTATGAATATAATGACCAAATTTGTCTACATTCATATTATAGGTGTATTATGTTGTACGGTATATAGTAAAATGACACACATATAATATTAGTAGATTTATTTATTTAATGATTTTGCTTTCACGCAGTTCTTCAATGATAGATATTATTTCATTGTCTAGTCCTGTGTTACCAGCATCTCGAGAAGCAATTAATAACTTTAATCTATCAACCAATTCATTGGGATCATCCCAATATACAAAATCTGTATTTTTTTTCCACATTTTTGTTAAGGGTAATCCTTTTCCTACTTTCTGTCTACAGCTGGGACTTCTACTTTCTTGATCGAAAAGTGGTTTAATAACTTGCAAATATTTTTGTCCTTTATTACTTTTAATTGGTTTTTTTGAATCGAAATCACGACGATGTGCATTCGTTACAAGTAACATTGCCTTATAATTTTGTTTGTCATGGTCATTAACCAAGCTCAGATCAATGTCTTTTTTTAACAGTAACTCTCGCAACCCAGGTGTACTTTCGTACTTGTGTCCGGCTACAGTAATAACTTTATCCCCAATTGTTATGTTAGCAGAACCTAACATTAACTTTCCACGTTCTTTTCTTATACCAAATGGTACATCTAATAGTACTTGTGAAGATAACGACCAAGATGATGCATCTGGATTAGTACCGACTAATGACTGAAATGAAGAGTCCGATGAGGGTTCCGATTCGTTACTAGCAATACTGCTATCATCTGTTTCTTTCATATCTTGGTCTTGTGGTTCTTGGGGTTCTATTTTTTCCTCCTTTTTTGTTAGAGCTAAGTGGTTATTAGTGTTGGCTATTAAATTGAGAGATTCTGTAACAGGCTTAAAAACTGTATCAAGCACTTGTCTGTTATTTTCTTCAAAATCCTTCATGGTACGTATTTTTTTCCTTACAGCTTGTGTTGCATCTACAATTTGTTTTTTCAATGATTTTTCCATTATGTGAAATAGATGGTAATCCAATAAGAGCCGATTAAAGAATAACAAGAAACTGAAAGCTGTCTATTTAAATATTCAAATTTTATCTAATTCTACAAAAGTGTCAAACTTTTTTCTATAGCACCCGTTGTTTTTAGGACAGTCTTTATTAATCACAACATAGTCATAAGGCTCTTTCCATATTTGAGAACACATGTTACGAAATTCCAACCACGTCATGTCAGTGTTAACATGTTCTTCATAAACATGTTTCAAATTAATTTCATCTTGCTTAAAAAGCACAATTAAGTTAGCGTTATCTCTTATTAGTTGTTTAGGTATTTTGCTATAAGTTTGATTTAAATAAAAACTGTCAATCAATTTATGTCTTCCCATGGCAAAATAATCACGCATATTACTTTGATTTTCACATGCTACATCGTCAAAAATAATCACTGAATTAGGTTTTGCATCTGAAACTTTCATAACGTCATCATTTGCCTGATATTTCTGAAAACTGACTCCTGGTACTCCTCGTAAAACCTTTTCTAAAAAAATGTACTTTGGTTGATATAGAGTTTTAGAATATACATAAACATTATGAAATGTCAATCCATTTTCGTGCAAAAGGAGACCAATTAACAAATTGGTTTTTCCACAATTTGATGGTCCGCAAATGATGCAACGTACTGTATTCGGCAATAATTCTCCATGGCGTAACTCGATTTTTGGTAAATCATTACAGATTATACTAATCTGTAACGATTGTGCTTGTTTAATGAATTTCATGTTTGATGCAATGCTGACGGGCTGGTTATGAACAGATGTAATTATGACATTATGTATTTATAACCGTAAATAGGTATACCAAAACTGCTTACAGACAACACAATAGGTAAACGTAAGATTGTACTGTTTATGAAATAACTCTATCGCTAACTAACAGAGCATCTTTCTTCACAATTACGACGCAGGGGATCGCAGAGAGCCGATTGAACGGTAGTGTATTGAACAGCATTAAAATGTCGAACGTTGGCTAAGGTAAATGATTTTACAAAGAGTTATTATATTGCACCACCACCTGTAATAACGAAGTGAGTTAGAACTCTCAATCGTGCATGTGCTATTGAGAGTTATAGATCAGTAATATTGAGAGTTTTAACGAGCGGAGTGAGTTAGAACTCTCAATATTACTCTACTCAAAGGTGCCATTATTACATTATAATATTATTTTAACAATAATATATAATAGTAATCATTTTTTAACTATATTGCCTAACGATACCACCGAATTTATACTTTTTGTCATGTATTTTCCCGGTCGTGTATTAAATGTGTCTGGCGTGATAAAGTTATTGCTATAAATTATTGCTATATGATACATATCTAACTAATTATGATCAAAGCCCAGTAGTGTACTCGGCAAACCGTCAAAAATGACACTTTTATACACAAATAATGAATTACCTACAATTCTCTCTCTCTAAACACATATTTATGGTTAGGTTAGGTTGGAACTGTGACCTGGTGGGGTGGGGGTTGAAATCAAATAGGGGGAGGGCGACCAATTGTATCTCGATAGGTATTAATGATTTGTTGTGAGGGAGTGATTGTGATTGGGGCTTAGAGAATAGAGAAAGACCTGAGGGTTGGGTGGGGTTTCAAAAGAAATAGGGGAAAGGGGGTGGGGGGGGGGGGGCGGCACCGTTGCCCACCTGATCAAAAGGTGCGCTACTGTAAGTGAAAACGCGACAACTTCGCGCGGATGCTAATTATTCAACAACCTTACAGATGGTAAAACACGGCTCTTACCTTACCGTACCATGTTGTGGCCTTAGTACATAGGTATTACTGGTGACGGTACTGGGGGAGTATTACGCGAGGGTGGTCTTGTGGAGTTTACATAGGTCTTACTGTGTAGCATGTGGCCTCAGTACTTACTTAGCACTGACCGAGACTGACTGACGTATAGTAGGTACCTAAATCTAACCTACTTCCAGATGACTTAGAAGGGTGAAATTTGAACGTTATGAAAAAATCAAAAATTAAAAAAAAAGTTAAAAAAAAGGGGCGGCCCAGTTTTCATTGTATCTGTCATTTTATAAAGTCATTGACCTCATATTATATTATAATATATTATTGTAACATTTGCCTAACGATACCACCGAATTCATAGTTTTTGTCATGATTGTATTAAATAATTATGTCTCATAACGTATAAACTCATTTGGTCTAATTTAATTCATATGATATAATCAACGTGATATATACCAACTGTGTACCTATGTTGATAATTATAATTTCTTTACATACAACATTTGTTTATTGTAAAACATAATTAGTATAACGTTGTTTGATATAACGTTTATGTAATCGAAATTGATGATTTGATCTAACGTTTAATGTGTATAAAAGCCCCTAACGATTAATATGTATATAAATCGTCATTGTGGTTAACATCTCGACTCGACTCAGAGTACCCCGACTTGGATGGGTTAGGTTAGAAGGCTAAGGCGGGAGCGAAGCGGAGCGGAGCTCCCGCCTTAGTCTTCGTGGTTATTTTTTTTTTAAACCACTCAGAAACAGTTATGTCAAACGATATTTTAATAATATTACCTATCAATCGTTTATTATAATTATTAACTAATTGTTCTTGGTGGCTTCCGTTGTTATATGTTGTAAATATGAGAGATTTTGTTGTTATATCATCTACTAAAGTTATTGGTATTTCGGTCGTGTATTTGTATTATTAACAATGTCGTTGTGCCGTCGCCGCGTACAATATTACGTGGTAATACTCTTATTTTATACGCGTAACAAAAAACTATTATATTATATTGTTGTAATAATTTTAAAGTTATCTTGCCTAGACATATTTACCATACCACCGAACCGATTATACTTTTGTCATGTGTTGTCCGGTCGTGTATTAAATATGGCTGGTGTGTTAAAGTTATTGCTCTTTCGGTCGTGTATTAACATGTGAAGAAAAAAAAAATTAATGTCGTTGTATCTGAGAAAATGTTGGATTGTTCGTGTATTAAATCGAATCGAAAATTTCACAAGTCCTCGTAGAGGACTTGTACTTTTTCACTTGTACTTATACTTCCACGAGCATACGCTCGTCGTATACAATATCCACCCGAAGAACCCGGCGGCGGCGGTCACAACTAACGCGACACACACCAGATTCGTGAATATGTATACGGTTAAACAACAAAATCATCGTCCTCGGACGAATCACCTGGCGTAGGGCTGAGTCTCAACAGATCGCAGCACGACGCTGCTCTACCGAGCACAACACCCCGCCAGGAACGGAAGTCGTCTACAGACTATTCCGAGCCCCGACATCGAACTGAGGTAGATTCGGACCTTCGGAGCCGTGATGCACGCGTTAAACGGACAGCATCGATCTCCGCGATCCAAATGGGCTTCGACGTCGCACCTCACGAGGTGAAGCGCGACTAGTAAAGTCACATTGTTTAGAGCCTCCCGACTCTCGGGGCTCCACAGTGAGCATATCCTTGCCGGATTCGGCTAGGCTGGCTTCGGCCTTAGAGGCGTTCAGGCATAATCCCGCGGATGGTAGCTTCGCACCACCGGCCGCTCGGCCGAGTGCATGAACCAAATGTCCGAAACTGCGGTTCCTCTCGTACTGAGCAGTATTACTATCGCAACGACAAGCCATCAGTAGGGTAAAACTAACCTGTCTCACGACGGTCTAAACCCAGCTCACGTTCCCTTTTGATGGGTGAACAATCCAACGCTTGGCGAATTTTGCTTCGCAATGATAGGAAGAGCCGACATCGAAGGATCAAAAAGCAACGTCGCTATGAACGCTTGGCTGCCACAAGCCAGTTATCCCTGTGGTAACTTTTCTGGCACCTCTTGCTAAAAACTCTTTATACTAAAGGATCGATAGGCCGTGCTTTCGCAGTCCCTATGCGTACTGAACATCTGGATCAAGCCAGCTTTTGCCCTTTTGCTCCACGCGAGGATTCTGTCCTCGCTGAGCTGGCCTTAGGACACCTGCGTTATTCTTTGACAGATGTACCGCCCCAGTCAAACTACCCGCCTGGCAGTGTCCTCGAACCGGATCACGCGGGAGTTGTACGGCGACGAGCGTTGCCGCCACGTCGCCACTCTGCACGCTTGGAACGAAACACCGTGCGCCCGCCGATATTATCGACCGCGCACCGCTTCCGCCCAACCGAGTAAGTAATGAAACAATGAAAGTAGTGGTTTTTCAGCGACGATCGCGCGAACGATCTCCCACTTATGCTACACCTCTCATGTCTCCTTACAATGCCAGACTAGAGTCAAGCTCAACAGGGTCTTCTTTCCCCGCTGATTCTCCCAAGCCCGTTCCCTTGGCTGTGGTTTCGCTAGATAGTAGATAGGGACACCCTCCTCCAAACCCAAGGTCTTCCCAGCCTCGCGGCTATTAAGACCTAATCAGGGGAGATGCGCGCCTTACTTGCGTGGGCTCTTTCAGGCGCGCACTTTGTAGACTCCCACAATACTGTCCCGGCCTTCTCCCCATTCAGGGGCGGCTACAAGCGAAGAGCCGCGATTGCGGCAAACAACACAGCTACGGCTTCGCCGCTCGCTCGAGTCCTGCGTTGTACCTACCCTCGGTGATCATCCTCACGAAGAACCCTCGATGCGTGCCACCGGTGCGCGAAAACCCTGAGCCGCCGGAAGTTAGCCTCCGAGGAGACGAGGTCGCAATAATAAGCCGGTCCCTCCTCGTCGCGGACAATCCCGTCAAGCATCAAACTGCGGTCAGCACCGTAGAGCGGGCATCGCCACAGGACATGGTCCACCGTCTCGTCCTCCTCGCCGCAATGGCAGAGAGGAGTAGCCGCCAGCGCCATGCCATGCAGTTTTGCCCGAAAGCATCCGTGCCCCGATAATATTTGCGTGACTTTATAGTCAGGCTCGATCCAAGTTGCCTTGAGCCGAGCCAACACTTCCGGGAAAAATCGATAGAGGTCCCTGCCCTTTACCTCCGCATCCCAATTCTGCTGCCAGGAGGCAACAGTCTCCTCCGAAATTTTGCGTCTCTCCGTCATGAACTCGTCGCGTGGCAAATGACGAATGTCGTCCACCCTGCCAGCCCGGGCCACCTCAAGGTCTGCAGGCAATACCCCAGCCAGGACCGGAAGGGCAGCAGTACTCACTGACCTGTATGCCTTGGTCAGAAGGACCAAGGCTGATCGCTGCGTCCTCAACAATGCGGAGCGGACGACGTGTTTGGACACGCGCCTCCACCAACACCCCGCCGCGTAGGTAAGAATGGCCGCGTATGTGCCATTGTAAATTAATTTAAGGGCATGGTACTTAATGCCCCAGGAGGCGGTGGAGACGCGTGACATCTTGCCGAAGGCTGCGGAAGCCCGCTCGCCGATGGATTGCGCGTGGTCCCTGAAGCTGAGACTTGAGTCGACCACCACACCCAGGACGCTTGTCGACTGTACGCTCCTGACTGAGGTCCCATCGAGTCTTATGGTGGGGGGGCGACCAGGCATCTTTCCCCTCAATGTCATTGAAAATGACTTGGTGGGAGAGAAGCCCAGTCTGTTACGCCTTCCCCACGACGCGACCAGTTCCATCGTTTCGGATGCCGACGCCTCAATACCCGCACGCGTGTTTGACTCGATGAGAACCGTAACATCATCGGCGTATGCGACTAAATGAACTCCGTCTGGGTATGGCAGTCGAAACAAGTCATCCATCAGCAGGTTCCAAAGAGCTGGTCCGAGGACAGACCCCTGGGGGCACCCCATAGTTGTGGGCTTCCACAGGGACCTGCCCCCGACAAACAAACCCACCCGTCT
Organism: Miltochrista miniata; assembly: GCA_933228765.1. Lineage (NCBI taxonomy): Eukaryota > Metazoa > Arthropoda > Insecta > Lepidoptera > Erebidae > Miltochrista > Miltochrista miniata. The sequence goes on from OW121772.1 coordinate 15,007,649, forward strand.
ACCAGTAAAATAGGAGCATAATAGTCCATGGATGTTTGGCGGACATCCTGCGGTCTTAGCCTTCAGCAAGATCATCGGCCACCACGCATTGTCGAAGGCGCCCGATATATCTAAAAATACCCCTTGCGCGTATTTGCTCTCACCATCGTGCACTCTCTCCAAGATGGATCGAAGTGCCGTCAGGGTTGAGCGACCCGGAGTGAACCCGTGCTGGCAGGGCGATGTATTGCTCAGGATGTTAGGAGCACATTTTAGTATAATTCGTTCCAGTATCTTGCCCAGGACGGAGAGGAGCGTGATGGGGCGATACGCTTTAGGATCGGACAATGGCTTGCCGTTCCCCTTGGGGAGAATGACAAGTCGTCCGTCCTTCCACGCATCGGGAAATGTGCCCTCCTCAACGCATATGCCAAAAACTCGCGTCAGCTCGGAGCCAGCTACGCGCCACGCATGTTTGACCATGCGGGCGGTGATTCCATCGATACCCGGAGCTGTGTTAGGTAACCTCTTGACTATGTCACACAAATCCCCCCGTAATGGAGCCAGCGCATCCCGTCCGGAGGGTGTGCAAGCCGCCATAAGACGAACTTGTCTTTGGTAATGGTCGTCAGTCTGTGGATCGTCATCTGGACACAGAGTGTGTACCAGGGTGCTCATGGCGGCTTCCACATCCCCCGAGTGTGCGTTCATATATTTCACGGCATTGATTACGTTCGGTGGAGGTCTCCGCCTCCCGTTCGCCGTCCGGTACGCCAGGCCCCAGGGGTCCTGGTTCCCGGAGTCAGCGAGCGCGCGGAAAAAGTCGAGCTGCGCCCGCTCCATCATCCGTTTGTACTTGCGCCTACAGTCTCCTAACGCGACCCTAAACAAGTTTCGTGAGGCCTCCGGAAGATTCCTCCTTTTCGCGGCTTGGAATTCTCTACGTGCTTTATTGTGCGCGCGGCGTGCGTCATCAAGGGCCGGGGACCACCATTCGTGTCCTCTCGCCCGTTTACTCGCGGACAAAGTACCGAGGGCCCTCTCTGCAGCCTGACCAATTAGGTTGCTAAGGGAGAGTCCGAGATGGTTTGCTCCCCTAGTCCAATCAAGTTGTCCGATGCTATCACGAATTTCCGCCCGGAAGAGTTCCCAGCTTACACCACGCTCCCGAAACCTTTTTGGCTCCCCCGACGGCTCATTGTAGTACAGTGGACATCTATTGGTGCGCAGCTTATAGGTGATGAGGCGGTGGTCGCTGATGCTGGCGTCTGGGTGAACGCGCCAATCCTCTAAACCGATTCCTCCCGTCGACATAGTGACATCAATCCACGACTCTCCATTTTCGGTGCAGAAGGTTGGTGGCTGCCCAGGTGTGTTATGCACCTTCAAGTTTCGGCTGTGGATGAAATCTTCGACCTCTTGCCGACGACGTGTAACTTCATTTCCACGCCCGGTGTAATGGCGCGGCAGGGAGTGCCACAGTGGCGAGTGAGTATTGACGTCAGCTCCTACAAGGATCTTCCGGTTGCCATTGTCGATGCGCGTTCTATCTATAATGGAACCAAGTTGTTCCAGGTAAGGGTTCACAGGATGCGAGAACTGGAAGTAGGAGCTGACAACTGTGAGCCCAGCAGGCGGGATGGCGTCGATGTTGACCGCGATACAGTGGGTCCCAGAAAATTGACCCAGCACCATGCAGGGGAGGTCAAGGCGGGCGACGTAAATTCCAACCATGCTGTCCGCTCCAGCTGGGAGTATCATGTTTTCGAGGTCCGCAGAAGAGTAGGGTTCCTGGCAGAGGATCAAGTCCAGGTTGTGGGCTCTGGCGATGTTGGGCAGCTCCAGTGTAGCATTTTTTGAGCCCTCCAGGTTGAGCTGGCCCAGTTTGATGTGTTGTGGCGCGTTATCCATAGTTCACCCTGTTTATTTCCCGCTCCTCCGCATATTTCCGTGCAGGGCAGTCCCGGGCGTTGGTGGCGTGGGTCGTCGAGCCTTTCCTATTAAACTTTTTGCAAGTAGCGCAGCAGCGTGACTCCGACTGACATTCTTGGTTTTTATGGCCGTCTTCCCCGCAGAGGCCGCACGTCATGGACTTTGCCTTGCAATATTTTTCGGGGTGCCCGAACTGTTGGCATCTCCGGCAACAGGTTACGCCCAGGTAGTCATTGACCTCAACCACCTCCCATCCCACATAGACCCTGCCCCTCTCTATCAAGATCTTGCGTAGGTCCGGGGCGGCCTGGCACACCCACATACATCTGTTGTTGTGGCTTGTAAAGTACCTTAAGATCCGCGGTCAGCTTTTCCATAGTCCATATTGGGTGGTCCTTAAAATTTAGCTCCCATAGGTCCGTCAGCATGTCCTCGAACCTTTGCGATACGTCGGCACCTACCAGCGAAATTAGTGGTCTCCGATCGTGGTGCTCCGTCATTCGAAGGGTTGGGGGCAGCGCTTTCTTCAGTGCCTCGGCGGCCGCCAGTGACGAAGTCTGGATGACAACTCCACTATTCCCGCATGTCCTCATGCCATGCACCTGGATGCCCATTTGCGCGGGTTTCACCGCCATTTTCAGGTGTTCCCTGGTGTCCTGGGCCGTCTTGATGCTTTCCCTTTGGTCGTCCGCAGGGAACACCGCCACCGATGGTCCCGGCTTGACCGGTATCCGCTTTCTAACGGGTTCTTGACCTCCAAGTTTTAATATTCCGGCAAACGACGAAAAGGGCGATGAACTAGCCAGTTCCGGTTCCGTTTCCACACTCGATGGTTTTGCGACGCCTGAGGTGAGTTTCACCTCGAGGATACTATTTTTTGCTTCGGCCTCCGCCAGTCTCAGGGCGAGGTGGGCCACAACCGAGGCTATCCGCTCCGTACACGAGCCAATTGCGGTGATTTCATCCTTATTTAGCTTTGAAGTTTTGGCCCGAATTGCGTCCATTATTCCTTTTGTTTGTGCGGCGACCGCCAGCTGCAAGGATGCAGCCGTTGCGGGTTCAGTCGTGACAGCGCTCGTGGTGGAGGCCGGAATGGCCCCCGGTGTTATAACAGCTCCGGTGTCCAATTTCTCGCGTTCCTCAGGCCCGTCGCGTTGTGTCGACGCAGTCACGCTGGTCATGATGCCCGCCACAGGCGGCGCCGTTGTCTTCCTGGCCGATTGCACTTTTCTCCTGACCGCCTCCTGCAGTTCCTCCGGCGAGCTTAATGCGCGTTTCCCGGCCAAAGTTGAAGGCGGCTGCTCCGATGGGGCTGGAGTGGTTGCAACTGGAGTGCTGAAAAGTCCAGGTGGGGTGCGTAGTAAAGAAGCCCGCGGCCGAAAACCTGCCTCCACGCTGAGCTCCTCGAGCGCCCGCATTTCCATTTCCGTAAGTAGATAGGGACAGTCCCCTCCACCAACCTCATGGTCCCTCCAGCCATCTTGGCTATATGGACCGAATCATCAGGAGTTACGCGCCGTACTTGCGTGTGCTCTTTCCGGCGCGCACGTTGTAGACTCCCTCAATTGACTGTCCCGGCCCTCTCCCATTCTGGGCGGCCTTGCCGTCCTGGCGTGAGTGTCGCCTTTGCGACAGACGTCACAAATTACGCCTTCGTCGTCCGCTAGCGCTAGCCCAAGTTCTCCAGCCTGCTCCTGATTTTGTGCCAGCCACGCGCGAAGTCCCGGAGCCGCCGAAAGTTATCCTCCGTGGAGACAAGTTCGCGGTAGTATGCAGGCCCTTCTCCTTCACAGGTGAGCCCATTCAGCATCTTTTCACGCAGTTCCGCATACAGGGGGCACCTCCACAGAGCGTGGTCACGACTTTCATCTTCTTCTCCGCAGTAACAAAGGCTATCCTCACACAGCTTCATATCACATAGTCTATTCCTAAAGCATCCGTGGCCAGTCAGAATCTGAGAAATTTCGTAGTCCGGCTCGATCCAGGTTGCCCTGAGGCGAGCCGACACTTCCGGGAAGAAACAGAACAGGTCCCTACCCTTTTCCTCGCCTTCCCATTTCTGTTGCCATGAGGCAACAGTCTCCTCGAAAATTTTCTTACTCTCGACCCTGAGCTCCTTCCTGTCAAGGTGTCTCAGCTCGTCTATCCTGCCAGCACGTTCCACCTCCAAATCCGCAGGTAGCACCCCCGCCAAAACGGGTAGTGCCGCGGTGCTGACTGATCGGTAGGCCTTGGTGAGAAGCACCAAGGCCGAGCGCTGTGTACGTCGCAGTACGCCCCCCACCATGTTGATGGCCACGCGTCTCCACCAGCATCCAGCCGCGTACGTCACAACTGGGACGTACGCACCTCGATACAGGACTTTAAGAGCCCTGTACCGAACCCCCCAGGATGAGGCCGAGACACGCGACATCTTTCCGTACGCTGCTGCGGCCCGTTCCCCCACAGACAGGGCATGCTCCCTGAAGCTCTGACCTGAGTCCAATACCACACCGAGCACTTTTGTAGACGAAGTTCCCTTGACTGCAGCCCCGCTGAGCCGAATCACCGGGGGACGGCCAGGCAGCTTCCCCTTCAATGTCATTGTAAATGACTTGCCGGGGGAGAAGCCTAGCCTGTTTCTGGTCCCCCAATCCGAAATAAGTTCCATGGCGCATGAGGCCGAGGCCTCTATGCCGGCGCGGGTGTTCGACTCAACAAGGACTGTTACGTCATCTGCGTACGCTACGAGTTGGACTCCATGCGGGTATGGCAGCAGAAACAGGTCATCCATGAGGAGGTTCCACAGAGAGGGTCCCAACACCGAGCCCTGCGGACACCCCATGGTGGAGGTTTTCCACATGACCTCGCTGCCGACGAAGAAGCCGACCCTTCGGTCGGTGAAGTAGCTCACCAACATCCGATAGATGTTTGGTGGGCATCCTCCGTTCTTCGCCTTCAACAAGATCATGGGCCACCACGCGTTATCAAACGCCCCCGATATGTCCAGGAACACAGCCTGGACGTACTTCGATTCGCTTTCAGACACCACCGTCTGAATAGCCCGAAGTGCAGTCAGCGTAGACCTACCCCTGGTGAACCCATGCTGGCAGGATGACGCGATGCGCAAGATGTTAGGAGCGCAGCGTAGCATCACCCGTTCCAGGATCTTGCCCAACGTCGAGAGGAGCGTGACGGGGCGATACGCTTTAGGATCAGTCGGTGGTCGATCATTTCCTTTCGGAATGACGACCAGTCTCCCGTCCTTCCACGCATCTGGAAAGGTGCCCTCTTCCACGCAAAGACCAAATAAACGCGATAGCTCGGAGCCAGCTGCGCGGCACACATGTTTTACCATGCGTGCCGAAATCCCATCTCTTCCCGGAGCTGTGCTGGGTAATTCCCGGACTATTTTCTCTAACACTTCCAACGATGGGGGAGCCGCATCCCGACCCGAGGGAGCGCAGGCCGCCATGAGTCTAACTCGTCTGTGATAGACGGTGTCCGTAGCGACGTCATCGTCCGGACACAGCGCGTGAACGAGGGTCCTCATGGCGGTGCGCGCGTCCCCAGCGTAACCCTCAATATATTTTATACCGTTAATAACATTGGGCGGCGGCCTCAGACGCCCGCTCGCCGCTCTGTACGCAAGACCCCAGGGGTCTTGGTTACCCGTGTCAGCCAGTTCCCGGAAAAAGTCGGATTGCGCCTTCCCCATCATAGCCTTATATTTACTACGGCACTCATGATAGTAATCTTTCGCACTTTCCTCCCATTCCCCCATACCTCTCTTTCTATTCACTTGCCACACTTTCCTAGCTTTATTAGTCCTTTTACGCATGGCCTCCAGTGCTGGAGACCACCATTCATATCCTGATGCACGCCTCCTTGTTCCGCCTGTACCACAACATTCAATCGCCGTTCGCACAATAATGTTTGTGAACACCTTGCTTACCACATTTGCAGATTTACTCCAGTTCACACTGCCCACCCGCTCGTGGATTAGGGTCTGGAACCGTTCCCAGTTCACACCGCGTTCCCGAAACCTCAGAGGAGCCTCCGACGACTCCGATGCCCCGGCGTGTTGGCGGGATACAGCAATTGAGAATGTGATCAGCCGATGGTCGCTGTTGCTGGAGTCCTCGTGTACTGTCCAGTCACCTGTGCGCAGTCCCCCCGCCGTCAAAGTGAGGTCTATGTTAGACTCCCCGTTCTCGGTGAGGAATGTAGCGGGTTGCCCTGGCCTATTCTCAATGTAGAGTCTTCGTCCGGCGATGAAGTCCTCCATTTGTTGGCGCTTGTAGGTGACATTTGCTCCTCTTCCCACATAATTCCTCTCTGGACAGTACCACATGGGCGAATGGGCGTTGCTGTCTACGCCCACTAACACCTTCTTCCCACGCAGAGCATCCAAGACCGCACCAAGGTGTTGCAGGTGCACGGCGATATCGTCGGCGTACTGGAAGTAGGCACAAACAACGTGGATATCAGGATATACGTGACACACCAGGCAGTGGTTGTTGCACAGGTGTCGCAGGATCGTAAAAGGCAGGTCCAGCCTAGCTGCAAAAAGGCCGCACTTGGGATCGTTGCCAACACGGAGGAGGTTCTCTGGGGGTCCACCTAGTTGATCCCCGAGGTATGGCTCCTGTACCAGTACGAGATCCAGGCCTGCGTCCGCAGCGATGGAGTGAAGTTCCGCCGTGTTGGCTGCCGATCCCTGCAGATTCAGTTGACCTACCCTTAATGCGCTGGTGTGTCGTCTATCCATAGTTGGTGCTGGAGATAGCCCGTTGCTCTGCGTGCCTCCTCGCTGGACAGTCCCTGTGGTTCGTTTTGTGCGCTATTGCCGATCCTTTCCTACCGAGTTTTCTGCACGTGGCGCAGCAGGTTTCCGTTGCCTGGCACTCCTCAGCTTTGTGTCCATCCACACCGCATTTGCCGCAGGTCATCGATGCAGCCCTGCAATACTTCTCCGGGTGCCCGTGCATCTGGCATTTCCGGCAACAGGTGACGTCTACGAAGTCGTAGACGTCGACTACGTCCCACCCAATGTAGACTTTGCCCCGATCTATTAGAGTCTTCCGCATTGCCGGCGTGCACTCGCAGATCCACATACGCCTATTGTTATATCTGTTCCTGCTGAACATAGGCTTTACCTTTGCCTGCACCTCCTCAAGCGTGCCGTGTTCCTTTCCGTGTTCCTTTAGGTTCTGCTCGTATAACTCAGCCATGAACTCCTCCGCCTTCAGGTCCCCGTTCACGCTTGACATGGACACCAGCGGCCTCTTCTCTCTGGGTTCCGCCACGCGCAGAGTCGCCGGCACCGCCGCCCGCAAGGTCTGGGCATCGTTTGCGCTGGTAGTCTCCACTAGCAATCCCGCGCCGCCAGTTCGTCTCACCCCGTGGACCTTGATTCCCAGGTTGGCAGGGTTGATGGAATTCTGCAGGACCTTTTTCGTGTCGGACGCCGTCTTTAGGACTTCCTTCTGGTCCTCTGCAGGGTATACCGCCACTACTGGACCGACGCGTCTCGGAATGGGCGACGGATCATGATACCTGCCCGTCCGTATAGCCCTCGAGTAGCTCACCAGTTGTTCCTGCTCAGACAGCCCCACTGCTACCTCCGCTTGGCGCTCCACAGCTCTGGTCTCCGCTACCGCCAGCCGCGCGATGAGGGCCGTGATGATGGACCCGGCTGATGCGACGTGCTGCCCAATCCCCGCGATCTCCTCCTTATTGAGCTTGCTGGTCTTGCTGCGGACCATCTCCATGATGCCAGTTGTTGCAGCATTGGCCTGGTCCGCGATGATCAACAGGTCCGCAGTTGACAGGCCCGAGGTTACCGTTGGTGTTGGAGTTTCCATTGACTTCGCTACCGTAGGTGTTGCTAATCCTGCTGAGAGGCCCGCGGTCAAAATGCCCGCCACTGGTGGTGCCGCTGTCTTACGAAGGGTTTGTACTTTTCGCCTGACCGCTTCCTGCACCTCTTCTGGCGAACACAATGGCCGTTTTCCAGAGGATGCCAGCGGGGGAGGCAGCTGTTCCCTCGGTGGCGGCGATGTCGCCATCGTCATCGGAGTGCTGAACTGCCCCGGAGGGGTGCGCAGCAAGGAGGCCCTCGGTCTGAAGCCCGCTTCTGCACTCAATTCCTCGAGCGCGCGCAGCTCCTGTTCCTTCTGCTCCATTTGCTCGTCCAGAATTCGGCGGAAGTCGTCGGACTCGTCGTCCGCCATGATGGATAGGGGGGTGAAGCCCCCTACCCCAAAATGTTTAAAAACTTTTTAAACGTCCAGAGATAGTCACTACCAAGCACTTTATCACGATAGTCACTTATATAGTTAATCAAAAATTACTAAATGGAATGATCTCACCACTCTTCACAGCCGCGTAGAGGACGGCGCGCCGTCGACGACGGGCGCGCGATATCGCGCGAAATCGCGCGTTACCGCGCGCAGGCCGCGCGCAGAATCACGCGCCGCCGCAGCAGCACCGCGCGCAGCACGCACGCGCACTACAGGCGCGCAAATGCGCCGGCGCGCAAACTCCAAAGCGCGCAAAGTCGAAGGCACACGATCTCCCACCCTACTAGCACACTAGCGCCACGGGACGTTTTCGCGCACTGAGCGCGCGGACTGTATCCCTGATGGCACACTAGCGCCACCCGAGTACGCGGACTGTAGTCCTTATGGCACACTAGCGCCACACTACGCAATTGTCAACGTCACTTTAATTTAAGCGTCCCGTCGCAGTCAATGTCACCAGGCGACAACTGTCAGTATGACGGATCAAACTGACAGCCGTCTATTGTCAATAATATAGCACAATTAAAATCAAACAACGTCACTGTCGCGGATAACAGCTGCCAGGAAGACAAAGTCAAACTGACGCTGTCAAGATGACAACGTCAGCTGCCAACGCCACCCCTGACAGCTAGCAAGTTTTAGCGTCAATACCGCCACTAACACAATGTCACACCACGTGCACTTAACCCCAGTTGAAGATATATACCCTCAAATGTGGAAAGTGCACAATTTCGACTGAAAAGTTGTAAAATCAGCCGATTAACTGCACTGAAGCACTGTAAAAAGTTGCCAACGACTTACGTTTTACTTTTAAATTGTTTTATCCTGCCGAAGCAGCTCGCCAACGCGTCCAATTTCGCCACACGTGCACACCAACACTTGGCACTCAAATCCACATAATTTCACTATAAATACACTGAATTGTACAATAATAACTGCATATAACCGAAGCTAACACCCTCGGTAACACGGTCGTGTAATAAGAACTGAAGAAATTTTCAGAAATCCGCAGAAATAATTTTTCAAACGGAGCACCTCGCGCACACGTCCGTACACTGCGAGAGCGAACGACGCAGTCGAGTAGATAGGGACAGTCCCCTCCACCAACCTCATGGTCCCTCCAGCCATCTTGGCTATATGGACCGAATCACTAGGAGTTACGCGCCGTACTTGCGTGTGCTCTTTCCGGCGCGCACGTTGTAGACTCCCTCAATTGACTGTCCCGGCCTTCTCCCTTTCTGGGCGGCCTTGCCATCTTGGCGTTGGTGTCGCCTTTGCGACTAAACGAAACACGGTACGCCTTCGTCGCTCGCCTAGGTTCAACCCTCGATCTCTAGCCTGCTCCTGATCCTGTGCCAACCATGCGCGAAGTCCCTCAACCGCCGATAGTTACCCCCCGTCGATACGAGCTCGCGGTAATATGCAGGCCCCTCACCCTCCCAGGTGATCCCATCAAGCATTCTATCTCTCTGTTCCTTGTAAAGGGGGCACCTCCACAAAATGTGGTCTCTACATTCATCCTCTTCCCCGCAGTAGCATAGGCTATCCTCACATAACGTCATAGCGCACAACCGTTTTCTAAAACTTCCATGGCCAGTCAAAATCTGAGAAGTTTCATAGTCCGGCTCGACCCAAGTTGCCTTGAGGCGAGCCGACACGTCCGGGAAGAAACTAAAGAGTTCCCTACCCTTTTCCTCACCTTCCCATCTCTGTTGCCATTTGCCAACAGTCTCCTCCGAAATTTTCCTACTCTCGACCCTGAGCTCAATCCTGCCGAGGTGTCTCACGTCGTCGATTCTGCCAGCACGTTCCACCTCAAGGTCCGCCGGCAATACTCCCGCCAAGACCGGCAGTGCCGCAGTACTGACCGATCTGTAGGCCTTCGTGAGAAGCACTAGGGCCTGACGCTGAGTACGCCGCAGTGCACCTCCCACCACGTGGATAGCCACGCGCCTCCACCAACATCCCGCCGCGTACGTCACCACTGGCACGTACGCACCGCGATACAGTACTTTAAGAGCACTGTACCGGATACCCCAGGATGAGGCCGAGACACGTGACATCTTCCCGAATGCAGCTGTGGCACGCTCTCCCACAGACAGGGCGTGCTCCCTGAAGCACTGACCCGAGTCGATCACCACACCCAACACTTTGGTAGACGTTGCTCCCTTGACTGCAATCCCGTCGAGCCGGACCACGGGGGGACGGCCAGGCAGCTTCCCCTTCATAGTCATTGAAAATGACTTGCCGGGGGAGAAGCCTAGCCGGTTGCGTTTACCCCAGTCCGAGATGAGTCCCAAGGCGCATGAGGCAGACGCCTCTATGCCGGCTCGCGTGTTCGACTCGACGAGGATAGTTACATCATCTGCATACGCTACGAGTTGAACTCCATGCGGGTATGGTAACCGAAACAGGTCATCCATGAGGAGGTTCCACAGAGAGGGTCCCAGTACCGAGCCCTGCGGGCATCCCATGGTAGAGACTTTCCACATGATCTCGCTGCCGACGGAGAACCCAACCTGGCGATTGGTAAAATAGCTCACCAGTATCCTGTAGATGTTTGGTGGGCAACCGCCGTTCTTCGCCTTCAGCAAGATCATGGGCCACCATGCGTTGTCGAACGCCCCCGATATGTCCAGGAATATTCCCTGGACATACTTCGAGCCACTCTCAGCCACTATGGCCTGAATGGCCCGCAAAGCCGTGAGCGTCGACCTGCCCCGGGTGAAACCATGCTGACACGGCGACGCGGAGCGCAAGATGTTAGGTGCGCTGAGTAGAACCACTCGCTCCAGAACCTTGCCCAACGTCGAGAGAAGCGTGAGGGGGCGATACGCTTTAGGATCGGTAGGTGGCCGATCATTACCTTTCGGAATGACAACCAACCTCCCGTCCTTCCACGCATCGGGAAATGTGCCCTCCTCCACGCAAAGTCCAAATAGTCGCGATAGCTCGGAGCCAGCTGCGAGCCACACATGTTTTACCATGCGGGCGGTAATCCCGTCCCTTCCCGGTGCCGTGTTAGGTAATCCCTGGACTACTCTCTCAATCGCATCCATAGATGGGGGAGCCGCATCCCGACCAGAGGGTGCGCAGGCCGCCATGAGTCTGACCTGCCTGTGGTATACAGTGTCGACGGATACGTCGTCGTCAGGGCATAGAGCGCTGACCAATGCACTGATAGCGGCCCGCGCATCCCCCGCATACCCCTCTACAAATTTAGTGCCGTTGATGACATTAGAGGGAGGCCTTAGCCGCCCGCTCGCGACCCTGTACGCCAGGCCCCATGGGTCCTGGTTACCAGAATTTGCCAGTTTACGAAAGAAGTCGGTCTGCGCTTTCCCCATCGTAGCCTTATATCTACTGCGGCACTCATGGTAGTAACCTTTCGCATCATCCTCCCATTCCCCCATGCCTCTCCTTCTAATCGTCTGCCACACTTTCCTAGCTTTATTCGTTCTCTTACGCAGGACATCCAATGCTGGAGTCCACCATTCATATCCGGTTGCACGCTTCCTATTACCGCCTGTACCACAGCATTCAATCGCAGTCCGCACTATAAGATTAGTAAAGTCCTTACTTACCTTGTTCGCAGGTTTCCGCCAGTTCAGTCCTCCCACCCGGTCGTGGATCAGGGCCTGGAACCGTTCCCAGTCCACACCGCGATCCCGAAATCTAAGAGGGGACTCCGACGGCTGAGCCGAGCCAGCATTCTCGCGGGCACGAGTGAGGCAGAAAGTTATCAGCCGGTGGTCGCTGCTGCTGACGTCTTCGTGTACTGCCCAGTTTTTAATGCGTACACCTGGAGTGTGGAGTGTCAAGTCGATGTTGGACTCACCGTTTACTGTGCAGAAGGTAGATGGTTGACCGGGTTTGTTGGCGATGTACAATCTTCTGCCAGCGACGAAGTCCTCCATCTGATGGCGTCGATTGGTCACTTCAGCTCCCCTGCCCATATAGTTACCTTCACGGCAGTGCCACGCTGGCGAATGCGCATTAGTGTCCGCTCCGATCAGTACCTTCTTACCGCGTAGGGTGTCCAGTACAACACCCAGATGTTGTAGGTGATGCGCGATGCTGTCCGAGTACTGGAAATAGGCTGACACGATGTATACATCTGGACTGACGTGGCACACTAGACAGTGCCGGGTGCTGAGGTGACGAAGTACAGTTATGGGCAGATCCGGCCTAGTGCAGAGTAGGCCACACATAGGGTCTTCTCCCTCCGAAATAAGTGTGACTGAGGAACTGGCACTGAGCCTGGCACCGGAGTATGGCTCCTGCACCAGGACCAGGTCCAGTCCCATCTCTTCGGCGATCGATGGTAGCTCCGATGTATTGGAGACGGACCCCTGTAAATTGAGCTGGCCCAGCCTCCAGGTGTTGTGACGCTCCCTATCCATAATTAGTTATGGAGATGCTGCGCTCTTCCGCGTGTCTTCTTGCTGGGCAGTCTGACTGGTTGGTGCGGTGAGCGATGGCTGTGCCCTTCCTCCCCAACTTCTTACAAGTAGCGCAGCATGTTTGCGTCGATTGGCATTCCGTATTTTTGTGCCCGTCTTCACCGCACTTTCCGCAGGTCATGCCGCTGGCCCGGCAGTACTTTTCAGGATGTCCAAACATTTGGCATCTTCTGCAGCATGTCACGTCCACAAAGTCATAGACGTCGATGACGTCCCAGCCTATATACACCTTGCCCTTGTCCAACAGGTATCTGCGCATGGTTGGCGTGCACTCGCATATCCATTTCCTCTTGTTTCCATATCTGGACCTGCTAAACATGGGCTTCACCTCGGACTTGAGCTCTTCCAGGGTCTTGGTCTCAGCAAAATTTTGCTCGTGTAATTTTGCAATGACTTCCTCAGCCGTCAGCTCGCCGTGTATGCCCGTGAGTGACACTAGTGGGCGTCGCTCCCTGGGTTCTGCTACCCTCAGTGTCGCCGGAACCGCTTCCCTGAAAGTCTGTGCGTCCCTAGCACTGGTGGTCTCCACCAGTAGACCCGCACCGCCCGTCCTCCGCACGCCATGCACCCTAATGCCGAGGTTCGACGGGTTTACCGCACTCTGCAGCGCCTTCTTGGTATCCGAGGCCGTCTTGAGAATATCTTTCTGGTCCTCGGCGGGGAAAACCGCCACCACTGGACCGACACGTCTAGGGATTGGAGAAGGCCCGACGTTTCTACCAACCCTGATGGCGTTGGCGTACCCTGCTGGCCCGAGTCCCGTTCCTCCCTCCGTTGGCTGCTGCGTCAAGATCAGTGCTGGTCCATCGCTCGCCCGCTCCTGCCGTAGTTGCACGCTGCGCAGCTTCTCCTCGGCCTCAGAGAGGCGTGCTATGAGTTGCGAGACCACTGAGCTTACCGTGCTTACGTGTAGGCCGATCGCCACAATCTCGTCCTTGTTCAGCTTGCTAGACTTCGACCGGACGGCCTCCATGATACCAATGGTCGACTCAGCTGCGACCTCGGCGAGGTTAGTGAGAGTTGATGGGGTTCTCTCCAGCTGTTCCGTGGGGGGGTTGCTGACCTGGTTCTCCGCAGTTGGTGGCGCCTGAGCGCCGCCAGACCCCTCAGACGAGGTCAAAATACCAGTCATGGGGGGAACCGCCTGCCTTCGCATGCTCTGCACCTTGCGCCTAACCGCGTCCTGCACCTCGTCCGGCGAGCTAAGGGGTCGCTTACCTGTTCCAGTTGGTGGCAGTTGTTCCCGGTCCTGGGCGCGGGGCGGCGAGGTAATTGGGGTGCTAAACAGGCCCGGCGTGGTCCTCATCAAGGAAGATCTAGGCCTGAATCCAGCTTCCGCGCTCAGCTCCTCCAAAGCCCGCATCTCAAGCTCCTTCTCGGCCATTTGCTGTTCCAGCGCCCGTCTAAAATCCTCTTCCTCGTCCTGAGCCATGGTCACTATGGGGCAGGGCCCCTGCGGTAAAGTCTAGTCCCTAATGCACTAATTTAGGGTTCGTGAATTGGCGATCAGTACTATAAAGTCAAACACACAGCACAACACAACACAACAGTCAAACGCACTCACCAGGTGGAGTCAGCGGAGTCACTCGGCAACCGCCGACGCACGATGCCGCGCGCGACGCACGCACACATGCGCGTACGCCACGCAGCGAAAGGGCCCGTCGACGCGTGCACAAGGTATGCAGCAGCGCGGACTCGCACCCGCCTGCGACACCAGCGCCACCGGCCAGATGCGCGCACTATTGGCGCGGACTCTAGCCCTGATGGCGCACTAGCGCCACACTACTGCGCAGACACTAACCCTAATGGCTCACTAGCGCCACACACTTTCCAACTGTCAATGTCACTTTGAGCGTCGGTATGTCAGACACAGCCGACAGCCAATGTCAATGTTACACAAATCACAAATAAATTATGTACAGACAAATAAGCGTCTATGTCGCGATCGGCAGCTGTCAAGTTAGAAACTGACAGCTGTCTAATGTCAAAGATAAATAATGGAACTATAGCGTCACTGTCGCGGTACTTGACAGATGTCAAATTAACAACAAAAAGGTAAATCAGACACAACACCCAAGCGTCACTGTCGCGGCCAGCAGCTGTCAGGCTGACAATGTCAAAGTGACGCTGTCGAGATGACAACGTCAGTTGCCAATGCCACCCACTGACAGCTGTCAAGTGTCACTGTCACTGTCTTTCCCACGCTCTCGCCGCCCGCGTGCACTTAACCACGTTTGAGGTTAAGTAACCTCAAAGGCCGAAAGTGCACGAATTTGGCTGAAGAGTCGTGAAAAACTGAAGCACTATGATGCTGAAGCACTATAAAAAGTTGCTAAACACTTACTATTTTCCAATCCTGCCGAAACGGCTTGCTGACGCGTCCAATGTCGCAACACGTGCACTTCAAACACTTTGCACTTTAATCCACAGTTATTCACAATAAATACTCAAAATAGGCACAAATAACTGTATATATTCCATGCGTATACATCACAACGACTCGGTCGTGAAATAAAAACTGAAAAATTTTCAGGATTTCCGCTGCAAAGATTTTTAACGGCAGAGCACTCCGCGCACACGTCCGCACTCGACGAAAGCGAACGACGAAGTAGTAGCTAGGGACAGTCCCCTCCACCAACCTCATGGTCCCTCCAGCCATCTTGGCTATATGGACCGAATCACTAGGAGTTACGCGCCGTACTTGCGTGTGAGTAGCTAGGGACAGTCCCCTCCACCAACCTCATGGTCCCTCCAGCCATCTTGGCTATATGGACCGAATCATCAGGAGTTACGCGCCGTACTTGCGTGTGCTCTTTCCGGCGCGCACGTTGTAGACTCCCTCAATTGACTGTCCCGGCCCTCTCCCATTCTGGGCGGCCTTGCCGTCCTGGCGTGAGTGTCGCCTTTGCGACAGACGTCACAAATTACGCCTTCGTCGTCCGCTAGCGCTAGCCCAAGTTCTCCAGCCTGCTCCTGATTTTGTGCCAGCCACGCGCGAAGTCCCGGAGCCGCCGAAAGTTATCCTCCGTGGAGACAAGTTCGCGGTAGTATGCAGGCCCTTCTCCTTCACAGGTGAGCCCATTCAGCATCTTTTCACGCAGTTCCGCATACAGGGGGCACCTCCACAGAGCGTGGTCACGACTTTCATCTTCTTCTCCGCAGTAACAAAGGCTATCCTCACACAGCTTCATATCACATAGTCTATTCCTAAAGCATCCGTGGCCAGTCAGAATCTGAGAAATTTCGTAGTCCGGCTCGATCCAGGTTGCCCTGAGGCGAGCCGACACTTCCGGGAAGAAACAGAACAGGTCCCTACCCTTTTCCTCGCCTTCCCATTTCTGTTGCCATGAGGCAACAGTCTCCTCGAAAATTTTCTTACTCTCGACCCTGAGCTCCTTCCTGTCAAGGTGTCTCAGCTCGTCTATCCTGCCAGCACGTTCCACCTCCAAATCCGCAGGTAGCACCCCCGCCAAAACGGGTAGTGCCGCGGTGCTGACTGATCGGTAGGCCTTGGTGAGAAGCACCAAGGCCGAGCGCTGTGTACGTCGCAGTACGCCCCCCACCATGTTGATGGCCACGCGTCTCCACCAGCATCCAGCCGCGTACGTCACAACTGGGACGTACGCACCTCGATACAGGACTTTAAGAGCCCTGTACCGAACCCCCCAGGATGAGGCCGAGACACGCGACATCTTTCCGTACGCTGCTGCGGCCCGTTCCCCCACAGACAGGGCATGCTCCCTGAAGCTCTGACCTGAGTCCACTACCACACCGAGCACTTTTGTAGACGACGTTCCCTTGACTGCAGCCCCGCTGAGCCGAATCACCGGGGGACGGCCAGGCAGCTTCCCCTTCAATGTCATTGTAAATGACTTGCCGGGGGAGAAGCCTAGCCTGTTTCTGGTCCCCCAATCCGAAATAAGTTCCATGGCGCATGAGGCCGAGGCCTCTATGCCGGCGCGGGTGTTCGACTCAACAAGGACTGTTACGTCATCTGCGTACGCTACGAGTTGGACTCCATGCGGGTATGGCAGCAGAAACAGGTCATCCATGAGGAGGTTCCACAGAGAGGGTCCCAACACCGAGCCCTGCGGACACCCCATGGTGGAGGTTTTCCACATGACCTCGCTGCCGACGAAGAAGCCGACCCTTCGGTCGGTGAAGTAGCTCACCAACATCCGATAGATGTTTGGTGGGCATCCTCCGTTCTTCGCCTTCAACAAGATCATGGGCCACCACGCGTTATCAAACGCCCCCGATATGTCCAGGAACACAGCCTGGACGTACTTCGATTCGCTTTCAGACACCACCGTCTGAATAGCCCGAAGTGCAGTCAGCGTAGACCTACCCCTGGTGAACCCATGCTGGCAGGATGACGCGGTGCGCAAGATGTTAGGAGCGCAGCGTAGCATCACCCGTTCCAGGATCTTGCCCAACGTCGAGAGGAGCGTGACGGGGCGATACGCTTTAGGATCAGTCGGTGGTCGATCATTTCCTTTCGGAATGACGACCAGTCTCCCGTCCTTCCACGCATCTGGAAAGGTGCCCTCTTCCACGCAAAGACCAAATAAACGCGATAGCTCGGAGCCAGCTGCGCGGCACACATGTTTTACCATGCGTGCCGAAATCCCATCTCTTCCCGGAGCTGTGCTGGGTAATTCCCGGACTATTTTCTCTAACACTTCCAACGATGGGGGAGCCGCATCCCGACCCGAGGGAGCGCAGGCCGCCATGAGTCTAACTCGTCTGTGATAGACGGTGTCCGTAGCGACGTCATCGTCCGGACACAGCGCGTGAACGAGGGTCCTCATGGCGGTGCGCGCGTCCCCAGCGTAACCCTCAATATATTTTATACCGTTAATAACATTGGGCGGCGGCCTCAGACGCCCGCTCGCCGCTCTGTACGCAAGACCCCAGGGGTCTTGGTTACCCGTGTCAGCCAGTTCCCGGAAGAAGTCGGATTGCGCCTTCCCCATCATAGCCTTATATTTACTACGGCACTCATGATAGTAATCTTTCGCACTTTCCTCCCATTCCCCCATACCTCTCTTTCTATTCACTTGCCACACTTTCCTAGCTTTATTAGTCCTTTTACGCATGGCCTCCAGTGCTGGAGACCACCATTCATATCCTGATGCACGCCTCCTTGTTCCGCCTGTACCACAACATTCAATCGCCGTTCGCACAATAATGTTTGTGAACACCTTGCTTACCACATTTGCAGATTTACTCCAGTTCACACTGCCCACCCGCTCGTGGATTAGGGTCTGGAACCGTTCCCAGTTCACACCGCGTTCCCGAAACCTCAGAGGAGCCTCCGACGACTCCGATGCCCCGGCGTGTTGGCGGGATACAGCAATTGAGAATGTGATCAGCCGATGGTCGCTGTTGCTGGAGTCCTCGTGTACTGTCCAGTCACCTGTGCGCAGTCCCCCCGCCGTCAAAGTGAGGTCTATGTTAGACTCCCCGTTCTCGGTGAGGAATGTAGCGGGTTGCCCTGGCCTATTCTCAATGTAGAGTCTTCGTCCGGCGATGAAGTCCTCCATTTGTTGGCGCTTGTAGGTGACATTTGCTCCTCTTCCCACATAATTCCTCTCTGGACAGTACCACATGGGCGAATGGGCGTTGCTGTCTACGCCCACTAACACCTTCTTCCCACGCAGAGCATCCAAGACCGCACCAAGGTGTTGCAGGTGCACGGAGATATCGTCGGCGTACTGGAAGTAGGCACAAACAACGTGGATATCAGGATATACGTGACACACAAGGCAGTGGTTGTTGCTCAGGTGTCGCAGGATCATAAAAGGCAGGTCCAGCCTAGCTGCAAAAAGGCCGCACTTGGGATCGTTGCCAACACGGAGGAGGTTCTCTGGGGGTCCACCTAGTTGATCCCCGAGGTATGGCTCCTGTACCAGTACGAGATCCAGGCCTGCGTCCGCAGCGATGGAGTGAAGTTCCGCCGTGTTGGCTGCCGATCCCTGCAGATTCAGTTGACCTACCCTTAATGCGCTGGTGTGTCGTCTATCCATAGTTGGTGCTGGAGATAGCCCGTTGCTCTGCGTGCCTCCTCGCTGGACAGTCCCTGTGGTTCGTTTTGTGCGCTATTGCCGATCCTTTCCTACCGAGTTTTCTGCACGTGGCGCAGCAGGTTTCCGTTGCCTGGCACTCCTCAGCTTTGTGTCCATCCACACCGCATTTGCCGCAGGTCATCGATGCAGCCCTGCAATACTTCTCCGGGTGCCCGTGCATCTGGCATTTCCGGCAACAGGTGACGTCTACGAAGTCGTAGACGTCGACTACGTCCCACCCAATGTAGACTTTGCCCCGATCTATTAGAGTCTTCCGCATTGCCGGCGTGCACTCGCAGATCCACATACGCCTATTGTTATATCTGTTCCTGCTGAACATAGGCTTTACCTTTGCCTGCACCTCCTCAAGCGTGCCGTGTTCCTTTCCGTGTTCCTTTAGGTTCTGCTCGTATAACTCAGCCATGAACTCCTCCGCCTTCAGGTCCCCGTTCACGCTTGACATGGACACCAGCGGCCTCTTCTCTCTGGGTTCCGCCACGCGCAGAGTCGCCGGCACCGCCGCCCGCAAGGTCTGGGCATCGTTTGCGCCGGTAGTCTCCACTAGCAATCCCGCGCCGCCAGTTCGTCTCACCCCGTGGACCTTGATTCCCAGGTTGGCAGGGTTGATGGAATTCTGCAGGACCTTTTTCGTGTCGGACGCCGTCTTCAGGACTTCCTTCTGGTCCTCTGCAGGGTATACCGCCACTACTGGACCGACGCGTCTCGGAATGGGCGACGGATCATGATACCTGCCCGTCCGTATAGCCCTCGAGTAGCTCACCAGTTGTTCCTGCTCAGACAGCCCCACTGCTACCTCCGCTTGGCGCTCCACAGCTCTGGTCTCCGCTACCGCCAGCCGCGCGATGAGGGCCGTAATGATGGACCCGGCTGATGCGACGTGCTGCCCAATCCCCGCGATCTCCTCCTTATTGAGCTTGCTGGTCTTGCTGCGGACCATCTCCATGATGCCAGTTGTTGCAGCATTGGCCTGGTCCGCGATGATCAACAGGTCCGCAGTTGACAGGCCCGAGGTTACCGTTGGTGTTGGAGTTTCCATTGACTTCGCTACCGTAGGTGTTGCTAATCCTGCTGAGAGGCCCGCGGTCAAAATGCCCGCCACTGGTGGTGCCGCTGTCTTACGAAGGGTTTGTACTTTTCGCCTGACCGCTTCCTGCACCTCTTCTGGCGAACACAATGGCCGTTTTCCAGAGGATGCCAGCGGGGGAGGCAGCTGTTCCCTCGGTGGCGGCGATGTCGCCATCGTCATCGGAGTGCTGAACAGCCCCGGAGGGGTGCGCAGCAAGGAGGCCCTCGGTCTGAAGCCCGCTTCTGCACTCAATTCCTCGAGCGCGCGCAGCTCCTGTTCCTTCTGCTCCATTTGCTCGTCCAGAATTCGGCGGAAGTCGTCGGACTCGTCGTCCGCCATGATGGATAGGGGGGTGAAGCCCCCTACCCCAAAATGTTTAAAAACTTTTTAAACGTCCAGAGATAGTCACTACCAAGCACTTTATCACGATAGTCACTTATATAGTTAATCAAAAATTACTAAATGGAATGATCTCACCACTCTTCACAGCCGCGTAGAGGACGGCGCGCCGTCGACGACGGGCGTGCGATATCGCGCGAAATCGCGCGTTACCGCGCGCAGGCCGCGCGCAGAATCACGCGCCGCCGCAGCAGCACCGCGCGCAGCACGCACGCGCACTACAGGCGCGCAAATGCGCCGGCGGGCAAACTCCAAAGCGCGCAAAGTCGAAGGCACACGATCTCCCACCCTACTAGCACACTAGCGCCACGGGACGTTTTCGCGCACTGAGCGCGCGGACTGTGTCCCTGATGGCACACTAGCGCCACCCGAGTACGCGGACTGTAGTCCTTATGGCACACTAGCGCCACACTACGCAATTGTCAACGTCACTTTAATTTAAGCGTCCTGTCGCAGTCAATGTCACCAGGCGACAACTGTCAGTATGACGGATCAAACTGACAGCCGTCTATTGTCAATAATATAGCACAATTAAAATCAAACAACGTCACTGTCGCGGATAACAGCTGCCAGGAAGACAAAGTCAAACTGACGCTGTCAAGATGACAACGTCAGCTGCCAACGCCACCCCTGACAGCTAGCAAGTTTTAGCGTCAATACCGCCACTAACACAATGTCACACCACGTGCACTTAACCCCAGTTGAAGATATATACCCTCAAATGTGGAAAGTGCACAATTTCGACTGAAAAGTTGTAAAATCAGCCGATTAACTGCACTGAAGCACTGTAAAAAGTTGCCAACGACTTACGTTTTACTTTTAAATTGTTTTATCCTGCCGAAGCAGCTCGCCAACGCGTCCAATTTCGCCACACGTGCACACCAACACTTGGCACTCAAATCCACATAATTTTACTATAAATACACTGAATTGTACAATAATAACTGCATATAACCGAAGCTAACACCCTCGGTAACACGGTCGTGTAATAAGAACTGAAGAAATTTTCAGAAATCCGCAGAAATAATTTTTTCAAACGGAGCACTTCGCGCACACGTCCGTACACTGCGAGAGCGAACGACGAAGTAGTAGCTAGGAACACCCTCCTCCAAACCCAAGGTCTTCCCAGCCTCGCGGCTATTAAGACCTAATCAGGGGAGATGCGCGCCCTACTTGCGTGGGCTCTTTCAGGCGCGCACTTTGTAAACTCCCACAATACTGTCCCGGCCCTCTCCCCATTCAGGGGCGGCTACAAGCGATGAGCCGCGATTGCGGCAGACAACACACCTACGGCTTCGCCGCTCGCTCGAGTCGTGCGTTGCTAATCCTGCTGTATGCGTTGGGTCTTGATGTCTTCGACGCGTGCCGCTGCTGAGTCTTCATGCGCGTCTTCGGTTTATGCTCCATTTTCCAGCCTAGTTCTTCGCGCGTGCCAGCTGTAAGCGAAGGCTCTAAGAAGTCGGAAGTTTACCTCCGAGGAGACGAGGTCACAGTAGTAAACCGGTCCCTCCTCCGCCCGAACGATACCACTGAGCATTGTTTCCCGGTCAGAGCTATAGAGACTGCAACTCCAGAGGACATGATGCAGTGTTTCCTCTTCTTCCCCCCCACAGTAACACAGCGGGGTCTCCACGAGTGTCATCCCATGTAGCCTAGCCCTAAAACACCCATGCCCCGTCAGAATCTGTGAGACCTTGTAGTCAGGCTCGACCCAAGTTGCCTTGAGCCGAGCCAACACATCCGGAAAGAACCGATAGAGGTCCCTACCCTTCGCCTCCTCATCCCATCTCTGTTGCCAGGAGGCAACAGTCTCCTCCGAAATTTTGCCCTTCTCTGTCCTGAACTCCGTCCTGGATAGATGCCTGATGCTGTCCACCCTACCCGCTCTCGACACCTCAAGGTCGGCGGGCAAAACCCCGGCCAATACAGCTAAGGCTGCGGTGCTCACCGAGCGGTAAGCTTTGGTCAGAAGGACCAGTGCCGGTCGTTGTTTCCTCAGCAGAGCCGAGCGAACCACATGGGTGGAAACCCGCCTCCACCAGCACCCTGCCGCGTAGGAGACTACCGCGACGTACGTTCCCCGATACAGCACCTTAAGGGCGCTGTAACGTATCCCCCACGACGCGGCCGAGACCCGCGACATCCTGCCAAAGGCCGAAGCAGCTCTCTCACCAATACTCACCGCATGCTCCCTGAAGCACAGACCTGTATCAATCACCACACCCAGGACACTGGTCGAAGTCACGCTTTTGACTGATATACCCTCGAGCCTTATCGTGGGGGGTCGGCCCGGCAGCCTGCCCCTCAAGGTCATAGAGTATGACTTTGAGGGGGAGAAGCCGAGGCGATTGCGCACCCCCCACTCACTGACCAGGCCTAACCCTTGAGAGGCCAGGGACTCGATGCCTGCCCGAGTGTCCGACTCGATAAGTATGGTTACGTCATCGGCGTATGCGACCAAGGAAACACCGTCTGGGTATGGTAACTGAAACAGATCGTCCATAAGTAAATTCCACAATGCTGGTCCCAACACGGACCCCTGCGGGCATCCCATTGTGGATACCTTCCACGCAGATCTACCCCCAACGAACAGTCCCACTCGACGGTGCGTGAAATATGAAGAGAGCATGCGGTAAATATTAGGGGGACAACGTCCGCGCTTCGCCTTCAACAATATCATCGGCCACCATGCGTTGTCAAATGCTCCCGATATGTCCAGGAAAATAGCCTGGACATATTTGGCCCGACTGTTCTGAACGGTCGCCAGTATTGCCCCAAGTGCGGTGGAGGTTGACCTACCCCTAGTGAAACCATGCTGACTAACGGAAGACCCCTGGAAAGTGCCCGGCGCACACTTCAGCATCACGCGCTCCAGAATTTTGCCCAGGACAGAGAGGAGCGTGATGGGGCGATACGCTTTAGGATCGGACAGGGGCCTACCGTTCCCTTTAGGGAGAACGATAAGTCTGCCGTCCTTCCACGCATCTGGAAAGGTGCCCTCATCAACGCATTTTCCGAAAATTCGCGTCAGCTCGGAGCTAGCTACGGGCCACGCATGTTTGACCATGCGGGCGGTGACTCCATCGATTCCCGGAGACGTGTTAGGAAGGTCCTTGACTATGCCCCACAGATCCTCCGATGATAGAGCAGGCGCGTCCGAACCGGTGGGCGTGCAAGCCGCCACCACTCTCACCGTACGGTGGTATGGCGAATCTATATTTAAATTGTCGTCCGGACACAACGCGGCGACCAACTGTGTCATGGCGGCTCCCACGTCCCCCGATTGACATTCGAGGTACTTTACGCAATTGAGAACATTTGGGGGAGGGCGTCTCCTCCCGCTCGCGGCCCGATAGGCAAGTCCCCAAGGGTCCTCATTTCCCGTACCAGCTAATTCCCGAAAAAAGTTGAGACGCGCATGCTCCATCATCTCCCTATAGCGACGTCTGCAAACGCGAAGCTCGTCCTTCAGGGCTTCAAGGGCGGGGCCAATAAGAGACCGGCGCTTCGCGGTTTGACAGGCGCGACGTGCCCTGTTGTGGGCCCTTCTAGCCCCGTCAAGGGCGGGGGTCCACCACTCGTAACCCCTAACCCTCTTGGCACTGGTGACAGTGCCGAGGGTCCTCTCAGCTATCTGACCTATGAGCCTCGTGATGGAGCAACCAAGTTGATTGGCTCCCTGCGAGAGGTCTATCCCACCAATGCCCTCGTGAATCTCCGAACGAAAGAGCTCCCAATTCACCCCACGCTCCCGAAACCTAGTTGGCTCTCCCGACTCCCCAGGCGATGATGCAGTCTGGATGTTCCCCCCGACGTACATGGAGATTAGGCTATGGTCGCTAATGCTGGAGTCCGGGTCCACCTTCCAGTTGGAGATTCGCACGCTCCCTGTGGTCATCGTCACATCGATGTTGGAGTTGCCATTGGCGGTACAAAAGGTTGGCGGCTGGTCCTGCGCGTTGTGGACGTGGATTCCGTGGGTGGCGATGAACTCCTCTACTTCCCGGCGGCGAGCAATTCCTGCGTTTCTGTCTCCCACCAAGTGCCTCGGGTCAGAGTGCCACAACGGGGAGTGAGTGTTGGTGTCCGCGCAAATCAATACTGGACGTCCTCGTAGTTCCTCCAGGACCCTGCGTAACATCTCCAAGTAGGGGTCCACCGGGTGGGAGTACTGGAAGTAGATACTTACTAGTACCAGTCCATCCGGTGTGCCTGTATCCAGGTGGGCGACCAGGCAGTGAGTCGTAGAGAGATGATGTAAAAGTGCGCAGGGAAGGTCCGATCGCGGCAGAAAGATGCCGGCCATGCTGTTCATTCCAGCCGGTAGAAGCAGGTGAGGGTGGTTTTCTGTGTCCGACAGGTGCGGCTCCTGTATCAGGATAACGTCGAGCGAGCTTTCCCTCGCTATCTGCGGTAGTTCGGCGGTTGCGCCCTCGCAGGATTGCAGGTTGAGCTGCCCGACTTTTAATGCTGTTGATTTGGAGCTAGCCATAGTTGACCCTATTTAGCTCCCGCTCTTCAGCGTATTTCCGCGCGGGGCATTCGCGGGCATTGGTAGAGTGGTCATGTGCGCCTTTCCTCCCGAACTTCTTACACGTCGCGCAACAGCGAGTCTGCGACTGGCACTCGTCATTTTTGTGGCCATCAGTGCCGCATAGCCCGCAGGTCATGGAGGCAGCCCGACAGTATTTTTCCGGATGCCCGTAATTTTGGCATCGACGACAGCAGGTGACACCCAGGTAGTCGTTCACCTCCACGACCTGCCAACCGATATAGACTCGACCAAGCTCGATGAGCGTCCTCCGGAGCGGTGGTGACGCCTGGCATACCCACATACAGCGGTTTCCGCGTCTATTGCGCCTGTAGAGGGGGCGGATCTCCTTCGTCAGCCTCTCCTTGCTCCATTGCGAGTCCTTTAAATTTTGCTCCCATAGGTCTTCAAGAAGATCCTCAAATTTTCCATCCACATCTGCACCCACCAAGGCTATAAGTGGTTGCCTGTCCTTGGGCTCTTCCGCTCTGAGGGTTGGCGGGATCGCTCTTTTCAGAGCCTCTGCGGCGGAGCTCGATCCCGTCTGGACGACCACACCACTGTTACCGCATGTCCGCATTCCCACGATGGTCACTCCAATTTCCCGTGGATTAATGGCATGCTTCAGGGCCACTCGCGTTTCCTGGGCCGTCTTCATTATCTCCCGCTGGTCCTCTGCCGGGTAGATGGCGACAGCTGGCCCGGGGCGAGGAGGGATGCGCTTGCGCTCATCCTCATATCGCCCGAGTTTCAGCAGCCCGGCGAACGTCGGCGTCTGCGTCTGCGCCAGCGTCTGTGGTTCTTCGGCCATGGTTTGGGGGGGGCGAGGGGCCGAGCGAGCAACACGGAGCTCCTCCTCGGCGGCGGCGAGCCGGGCAATCAGCTGGGTGACCACGGAGCTCACCGTGCTGACCTGTAACCCTATTTCGGCGATCTCGTCTTTATTAAGCTTGGACGTTTTGGCCCGAACACATTCCATTATCCCGACCGTGGAAGTGGTTGCGAGTGAGGCCAATTCAGTCAGTGATCCAGCCCCCTGGTTTCGGCCCGGCTCGGGTGGCTCCAGTGCGTCATTCCCGTCCTCTTGCGTGTCCTTGCGGGCAGGGGCCGGTGATTCGGGCAAGCTATAATTCAAGATACCTGCTACGGGGGGCGGCGCCTGCTTGCGTAATCCCTGCACCTTTCTCCTTACTGCTTCCTGGATCTCCTCGGGCGAGGTTAGCGGGCGTTTTCCGGGCATCGAAGTTGTAGGCTCCTGCGACGGGGGTGGGGGGGTAGCAAGCGGGGTGCTGAACAAGCCCGGAGGAGTCCTAAGCAGCGACGATCGGGGGCGAAAGCCTGCCTCTGCACCTAGCTCCTCCAAGGCGCGCATCTCCAGCTCCTTAGCCTCCATCTGCTCCTCAAGGAGCTGACGAAAGTCGTCCTCCTCCCCACGGCTCATGGCCACGGGTAGGAAGCACCGTACAGTTAGTCAATATCACACCTACTTTAAGTTCCACACAATAGTTTTTACACAAGGATAGTTCACTCACTGATTGTTTAAAAAGTTCCGAATTAAGATGGACTCACCGCTCGTCCGCTGCAGGTGAAGGCGCGCAGTCGGCGACGGACGCGCGGTATCGCGCGAGGTCGCACGTCACCGCGCGCAGGCCGCGCGCAGTGTCACGCGCCGGCGCAGCAGCGCCGCGCGCAGCAAGGCAAATGCGCAGGCACGCAGACACCAAGGCGCGCAAAGTCGAAGGCGCGCAAACTCCTACCCCGCTAGCACACTAGCGCCACGGGCCAGTCTCGCGCACTAGGCGCGCGGACTGTAACCCTGATGGCACACTAGCGCCACGCAGGCGCGCGGACTTTAGTCCTATTCGCACACTAGCGCCACACACACAATTGTCAACGTCACTTTAATTTAAGCGTCCTGTCGCAGTCAATGTCACCAGGCGACAACTGTCAGTATGACGGATCAAACTGACAGCCGTCTATTGTCAATAATATAGCACAGTTAAAATCAAACAACGTCACTGTCGCGGATAACAGCTGCCAGGAAGACAAAGTCAAACTGACGCTGTCAAGATGACAACGTCAGCTGCCAACGCCACCCCTGACAGCTAGCAAGTTTTAGCGTTAATACCGTCACTAACACAATGTCATACCACGTGCACTTAACCCCAGTTGAGGATATATACCCTCAAGTGTGGAAAGTGCACAAGTTCGGCTGAAAAGTTGTAAAATCAGCCAAATAACTGCACTGAAGCACTGTAAAAAGTTGCCAACGACTTACGTTTTAGGTTTTCTAGCCGAAAAACGGCTCCACGGCGCGTCCAATATCGCTATGCCCTCACATACACTGTCACCACTTATTTACACAGTTATCCACAGTATTTCAGCACAATCTAACACATAAACTATATACAAATGGAGCTATGCACCACTATAACACATTCGTGTAATAAAAACGAAATTTTTTTCAGGTTAGACCCGAAAAAATATTTTATAACACGGAGCGCGACGACACACGTCCACACCGTCCGAGAGCGAACGGCGAAGTAGCTAGGGACACCCTCCTCCAAACCCAAGGTCTTCCCAGCCTCGCGGCTATTAAGACCTAATCAGGGGAGATGCGCGCCCTACTTGCGTGGGCTCTTTCAGGCGCGCACTTTGTAAACTCCCACAATACTGTCCCGGCCCTCTCCCCATTCAGGGGCGGCTACAAGCGATGAGCCGCGATTGCGGCAGACAACACACCTACGGCTTCGCCGCTCGCTCGAGTCGTGCGTTGCTAATCCTGCTGTATGCGTTGGGTCTTGATGTCTTCGACGCGTGCCGCTGCTGAGTCTTCATGCCCGTCTTCGGTTTATGCTCCATTTTCCAGCCTAGTTCTTCGCGCGTGCCAGCTGTAAGCGAAGGCTCTAAGAAGTCGGAAGTTTACCTCCGAGGAGACGAGGTCACAGTAGTAAACCGGTCCCTCCTCCGCCCGAACGATACCACTGAGCATTGTTTCCCGGTCAGAGCTATAGAGACTGCAACTCCAGAGGACATGATGCAGTGTTTCCTCTTCTTCCCCCCCACAGTAACACAGCGGGGTCTCCACGAGTGTCAT
This sequence comes from Miltochrista miniata, assembly GCA_933228765.1. Classification (NCBI taxonomy): domain Eukaryota; kingdom Metazoa; phylum Arthropoda; class Insecta; order Lepidoptera; family Erebidae; genus Miltochrista; species Miltochrista miniata. The sequence goes on from OW121772.1 coordinate 15,035,489, forward strand.
CCCATGTAGCCTAGCCCTAAAACACCCATGCCCCGTCAGAATCTGTGAGACCTTGTAGTCAGGCTCGACCCAAGTTGCCTTGAGCCGAGCCAACACATCCGGAAAGAACCGATAGAGGTCCCTACCCTTCGCCTCCTCATCCCATCTCTGTTGCCAGGAGGCAACAGTCTCCTCCGAAATTTTGCCCTTCTCTGTCCTGAACTCCGTCCTGGATAGATGCCTGATGCTGTCCACCCTACCCGCTCTCGACACCTCAAGGTCGGCGGGCAAAACCCCGGCCAATACAGCTAAGGCTGCGGTGCTCACCGAGCGGTAAGCTTTGGTCAGAAGGACCAGTGCCGGTCGTTGTTTCCTCAGCAGAGCCGAGCGAACCACATGGGTGGAAACCCGCCTCCACCAACACCCTGCCGCGTAGGTGACTACCGCGACGTACGTTCCCCGATACAGCACCTTAAGGGCGCTGTAACGTATCCCCCACGACGCGGCCGAGACCCGCGACATCCTGCCAAAGGCCGAAGCAGCTCTCTCACCAATACTCACCGCATGCTCCCTGAAGCACAGACCTGTATCAATCACCACACCCAGGACACTGGTCGAAGTCACGCTTTTGACTGATATACCCTCGAGCCTTATCGTGGGGGGTCGGCCCGGCAGCCTGCCCCTCAAGGTCATAGAGTATGACTTTGAGGGGGAGAAGCCGAGGCGATTGCGCACCCCCCACTCACTGACCAGGCCTAACCCTTGAGAGGCCAGGGACTCGATGCCTGCCCGAGTGTCAGACTCGATGAGTATGGTTACGTCATCGGCGTATGCGACCAAGGAAACACCGTCTGGGTATGGTAACTGAAACAGATCGTCCATAAGTAAATTCCACAATGCTGGTCCCAACACGGACCCCTGCGGGCATCCCATTGTGGATACCTTCCACGCAGATCTACCCCCAACGAACAGTCCCACTCGACGGTGCGTGAAATATGAAGAGAGCATGCGGTAAATATTAGGGGGACAACGCTTCGCCTTCAACAATATCATCGGCCACCATGCGTTGTCAAATGCTCCCGATATGTCCAGGAAAATAGCCTGGACATATTTGGCCCGACTGTTCTGAACGGTCGCCAGTATTGCCCCAAGTGCGGTGGAGGTTGACCTACCCCTAGTGAAACCATGCTGACTAACGGAAGACCCCTGGAAAGTGCCCGGCGCACACTTCAGCATCACGCGCTCCAGAATTTTGCCCAGGACAGAGAGGAGCGTGATGGGGCGATACGCTTTAGGATCGGACAGGGGCCTACCGTTCCCTTTAGGGAGAACGATAAGTCTGCCGTCCTTCCACGCATCTGGAAAGGTGCCCTCATCAACGCATTTTCCGAAAATTCGCGTCAGCTCGGAGCTAGCTACGGGCCACGCATGTTTGACCATGCGGGCGGTGACTCCATCGATTCCCGGAGACGTGTTAGGAAGGTCCTTGACTATGCCCCACAGATCCTCCGATGATAGAGCAGGCGCGTCCGAACCGGTGGGCGTGCAAGCCGCCACCACTCTCACCGTACGGTGGTATGGCAAATCTATATTTAAATTGTCGTCCGGACACAACGCGGCGACCAACTGTGTCATGGCGGCTCCCACGTCCCCCGATTGACATTCGAGGTACTTTACGCAGTTGAGAACATTAGGGGGAGGGCGTCTCCTCCCGCTCGCGGCCCGATAGGCAAGTCCCCAAGGGTCCTCATTTCCCGTACCAGCTAATTCCCGGAAAAAGTTGAGACGCGCATGCTCCATCATCTCCCTATAGCGACGTCTGCAAACGCGAAGCTCGTCCTTCAGGGCTTCAAGGGCGGGGCCAATAAGAGACCGGCGCTTCGCGGTTTGACAGGCGCGACGTGCCCTGTTGTGGGCCCTTCTAGCCCCGTCAAGGGCGGGGGTCCACCACTCGTAACCCCTAACCCTCTTGGCACTGGTGACAGTGCCGAGGGTCCTCTCAGCTATCTGACCTATGAGCCTCGTGATGGAGCAACCAAGTTGATTGGCTCCCTGCGAGAGGTCTATCCCACCAATGCCCTCGTGAATCTCCGAACGAAAGAGCTCCCAATTCACCCCACGCTCCCGAAACCTAGTTGGCTCTCCCGACTCCCCAGGCGATGATGCAGTCTGGATGTTCCCCCCGACGTACATGGTGATTAGGCTATGGTCGCTAATGCTGGAGTCCGGGTCCACCTTCCAGTTGGAGATTCGCACGCTCCCTGTGGTCATCGTCACATCGATGTTGGAGTTGCCATTGGCGGTACAAAAGGTTGGCGGCTGGTCCTGCGCGTTGTGGACGTGGATTCCGTGGGTGGCGATGAACTCCTCTACTTCCCGGCGGCGAGCAATTCCTGCGTTTCTGTCTCCCACCAAGTGCCTCGGGTCAGAGTGCCACAACGGGGAGTGAGTGTTTGTGTCCGCGCAAATCAATACTGGACGTCCTCGTAGTTCCTCCAGGACCCTGCGTAACATCTCCAAGTAGGGGTCCACCGGGTGGGAGTACTGGAAGTAGATACTTACTAGTACCAGTCCATCCGGTGTGCCTGTATCCAGGTGGGCGACCAGGCAGTGAGTCGTAGAGAGATGATGTAAAAGTGCGCAGGGAAGGTCCGATCGCGGCAGAAAGATGCCGGCCATGCTGTTCATTCCAGCCGGTAGAAGCAGGTGAGGGTGGTTTTCTGTGTCCGACAGGTGCGGCTCCTGTATCAGGATAACGTCGAGCGAGCTTTCCCTCGCTATCTGCGGTAGTTCGGCGGTTGCGGCCCTCGCAGGATTGCAGGTTGAGCTGCCCGACTTTTAATGCTGTTGATTTGGAGCTAGCCATAGTTGACCCTATTTAGCTCCCGCTCTTCAGCGTATTTCCGCGCGGGGCATTCACGGGCGTTGGTAGAGTGGTCATGTGCGCCTTTCCTCCCGAACTTCTTACACGTCGCGCAACAGCGAGTCTGCGACTGGCACTCGTCATTTTTGTGGCCATCAGTGCCGCATAGCCCGCAGGTCATGGAGGCAGCCCGACAGTATTTTTCCGGATGCCCGTAATTTTGGCATCGACGACAGCAGGTGACACCCAGGTAGTCGTTCACCTCCACGACCTGCCAACCGATATAGACTCGACCAAGCTCGATGAGCGTCCTCCGGAGCGGTGGTGACGCCTGGCATACCCACATACAGCGGTTTCCGCGTCTATTGCGCCTGTAGAGGGGGCGGATCTCCTTCGTCAGCCTCTCCTTGCTCCATTGCGAGTCCTTTAAATTAGCTAGGGACAGTCCCCTCCACCAACCTCATGGTCCCTCCAGCCATCTTGGCTATATGGACCGAATCACTAGGAGTTACGCGCCGTACTTGCGTGTGCTCTTTCCGGCGCGCACGTTGTAGACTCCCTCAATTGACTGTCCCGGCCTTCTCCCTTTCTGGGCGGCCTTGCCATCTTGGCGTTGGTGTCGCCTTTGCGACTAACAAAACCCGGTACGCCTTCATCGCTCGCCTAGGTCCTTCCCTCGATCTCCAGCCTACTCCTAATCCTGTGCCAACCGTGCGCGAAATCCCTCAACCGCCGAAAGTTATCCTCCGTCAATACCAGCTCGCGGTAATATGCAGGCCCCTCACCCTCCCAAGTGAGCCCATCAAGCATCCTATCTCGCTGTTCCTTATAAAGGGGGCACCTCCACAAAATGTGGTCACGACATTCATCCTCTTCCCCGCAGTAGCACATGCTGTCCTCACATAGCGTCATGTCACACAACCTTTTACGAAAACTTCCATGGCCAGTCAAAATCTGAGAGGTTTCATAGTCCGGCTCGACCCAAGTGGACTTGAGGCGAGCCGACACGTCCGGGAAAAAACTAAAGAGTTCCCTACCCTTTTCCTCACCTTCCCATTTCTGTTGCCATTTGCCAACAGTCTCCTCCGAAATTTTTCTGCTCTCGACCCTGAGCTCAATCCTGCCGAGGTGTCTCACGTCGTCGATTCTGCCAGCCCGTTCCACCTCGAGGTCCGCCGGCAATACTCCCGCCAAGACCGGCAGTGCCGCAGTACTGACCGATCTATAGGCCTTCGTGAGAAGCACTAGGGCCCGACGCTGAGTACGCCGTGGGCTTTATTAGCTAGGGACAGTCCCCTCCACCACCTCATGGTCCCTCCAGCCATCTTGGCTATATGGACCGAATCATCGGGAGTTACGCGCCGTACTTGCGTGTGCTCTTTCCGGCGCGCACGTTGTAGACTCCCACAAATTGACTGTCCCGGCCCTCTCCCTTTCTGGGCGGCCTTGCCGTCCTGGCGTAGATGTCGCCTTTGCGACAGACGTCACAATCACGCCTTCGTCGTCCGCTAGTGCCCGCCCTCGATCTCCAGCCTTTTCCTGATTTTATGCCATCCGTGCGCGAAGTCCCGAAGCCGCCGAAAGTTATCCTCTGTGGAAACGAGTTCGCGGTAATATGCAGGACCCTCCTCTTCGCGGGTGAGCCCATTCAACATTCGGTCACGCAGTTCTATATACAGGGGGCATCTCCACAGAATGTGGTCCCGGCATTCGTCTTCTTCCCCGCAGTAACATAGGCTATCCTCGCATAACTTCATATCACTCAGTCTTTTCCTAAAACATCCGTGGCCTGTCAGAACCTGAGAGATTTCGTAGTCCGGCTCGACCCAAGTGGCCTTGAGGCGAGCCGACACGTCCGGGAAGAAACAGAAAAGTTCCCTACCCTTTTCCTCACCTACCCATTTCAGTTGCCAGGAGGCAACCGTCTCCTCGAAAATTTTTCTACTCTCGACCCTGAGCTCCTTCCTGTCAAGGTGTCTTAGCTCGTCTATCCTGCCAGCGCGTTCCACCTCTAAGTCCGCAGGTAGCACCCCCGCCAAGACGGGAAGTGCCGCGGTGCTGACCGATCGGTAGGCCTTAGTGAGAAGCACTAAGGCCGGGCGCTGTGTACGTCGCAGTGCACCCCCCACCACGTAGGTGGCCACGCGCCTCCACCAACATCCCGCCGCGTACGTCACTACCGGGACGTACGCACCTCGATACAGGACTTTAAGAGCCCTGTACCGAACCCCCCAGGATGAGGCAGAGACGCGCGACATTTTCCCGAATGCTGCTGCAGCCCTTTCCCCCACAGACATTGCATGCTCCCTAAAGCACTGCCCTGAGTCAACCACCACACCGAGCACTTTGGTAGACGCCGTTCCCTTGACTGCAACCCCGCCGAGCCGAACCACCGGAGAGCGGCCAGGCAGCTTCCCCTTCATAGTCATTGTGAATGACTTGCCGGGGGAGAAGCCCAGCCGGTTCCTGGATCCCCAGTCAGAAATTAAGGCCATGGCGCATGAGGCAGATGCCTCAATGCCGGCTCGTGAATTCGACTCTACGAGAATTGTTACATCATCTGCGTACGCTACGAGATGAACTCCGTGTGGGTATGGTAGCCGAAACAGGTCGTCCATGAGGAGGTTCCACAGAGAGGGTCCCAACACCGAGCCCTGCGGGCACCCCATGGTGGAGGTTTTCCACATGACCCTGCTGCCGACGAAGAGACCGACACGTCGGCCAGTGAAGTAACTCACCAGCATCCTATAGATGTTTGGTGGGCACCCACTGTTCTTCGCCTTCAACAGGATCATGGGCCACCACGCATTGTCAAACGCCCCCGAGATGTCCAGGAATACGGCCTGTACGTATTTCGCTTCGCTATCAGACACTACGGTCTGAATAGCCCTAAGCGCAGTCAGCGTCGATCTACCCCTAGTGAACCCATGCTGGCAGGATGACGTTGCGCGCAAGATGTTGGGAGCGCAGCGTAGCATCACCCTTTCGAGGACCTTGCCCAGCGTCGAGAGGAGCGTGACGGGGCGATACGCTTTAGGATCGGTTTGTGGTCGATCATTGCCTTTCGGAATGACGACCAGTCTGCCGTCCTTCCACGCATCCGGGAAGGTGCCCTCTTCAACGCAACGACCAAAAACACGCGATAGCTCGGAGCCAGCTGCGAGGCACACATGTTTTACCATGCGTGCCGTGATTCCATCTCTCCCCGGAGAAGTGCTGGGCAGTTCCCGGACTATTCTCTCTACTACTTCCAGCGATGGGGGAGGCGCATCCCTTCCCGTGGGTGCGCAGGCTGCCATGAGCCTGACCTGCCTGTGGTAAGCAGTGTCCAGGTCAGCGTTGTCGTCCGGGCATAAGGCGTGGACCAAAGTCTTCATGGCTTCCTGCGCATCCCCGGCATATCCCTCTAGGTATTTTATCCCCGTAATAACGTTGGGTGGCGGCCGAAGTCGCCCCGTTGCTACTCTATAGGCCAGTCCCCAGGGGTCCTGGTTGCCCGAGTTGGCGATTTCGCGAAAGAAGTCGGACTGCGCCTTCCCCATCATAGCCTTATATTTACTGCGGCATTCATGGTAATACTCTTTCACTCCGTCCTCCCAAACCCCCATACCTCTCTTTCTAGCTACCTGCCACTCTTTCCTAGCTCTGTTCGTCCTTTTACGCATGGCATCCAATGCTGGAGACCACCATTCATATCCTGATGCACGCTTTCTTTTACTGCCTGTACCACAACATTCAATAGCCGTTCGCACAATAATGTCCGTGAAGGTCTTGCTTACCACGTTCGCTGATTTACGCCAGTTCACACTTCCCACCCGCTCGTGGATGAGGTCCTGGAACCGTTCCCAGTTCACACCGCGTTCCCGGAACCTCAGAGGCTCCTCCGACGGCTCCGACACCCCGGCACGTCGGCTAAGGCCAGCAATTTTGTAAGTGATAATCCGATGGTCGCTGCTGCAGGCCTCATCGTGGACCGTCCAGTCTTCTACAGTTAGTCCGCCACTGGTCAGCGTGAGGTCGATGTTCGATTCTCCGTTGTCGGTGCTAAATGTCAGCGGCTGTCCTGCTCTGTTGTTGATGTGCAGTCTGCGGCCGGCGATGAAGTCTTCCATTTGCTGTCGTCGGTATGCCTCACTGGATCCCCTTCCGGTGTAGTTTCTCTCCGGACAGAACCACGCTGGTGAGTGCGCATTGGAGTCCACGCCTATGAGGACCCTCTTTCCTCGGAGTGCATCCAAGACGGTCTCTAGGTGTTGTAGGTGGATTCCAATGTCATCCCGGTATTGAAAATAGGCGCTGATGACGTAGATGTCCTGGTCCAGATGGCACACCAGGCAGTGGTTGTGGCTTAGGTGCTCCAAGATCGTGATGGGTAGGTCCAGTTTGTAGGTGTATAGGCCACATTTCGGGTTGTCGCCAACACCAACGAAGTTGCCCTGTGGTCCACCCAGTTGGGATCCTAGGTAGGGTTCCTGTACGAGGACTAGGTCCAGGCCCATGTCCTTCCCAATAGAGGACAACTCCGCTGTGTTGCTTGCCGAGCCCTGCAAGTTGATCTGGCCTACCCTTAAAGCGCACGTGCGACCTCTACCCATAGTTAGTATTCGCGATGGCTCGCTCCTGGGCGTGCTTCCTTGCTGGGCAGTCCTTATCGTTGGTCCTGTGCGCTATGGCCTGGCCCTTTCTTCCCAGCTTCTTGCATGTGGCGCAGCAAGTTGTCGAAGCCTGGCACTCGTCCGCTTTGTGTCCGTCTTCTCCACATTTCCCGCACGTCATCCCGCTGGCCCGGCAGTACTTTTCTGGGTGACCATGCATTTGGCACCTCCGGCAGCATGTGACATCCACATAATCGAACACCTCGATCACATCCCACCCGATGTAGACCTTCCCTTTGTCTACCAAGTGTTTCCTGGTTTCCGGTGTGCACTCGCAGACCCACATTCGCCTATTATTGTACCTCGATCTGCTGAAGGCGGGACGAATTTTAGTTTTAAGCTCGTCCAGTGTACATTGTTCGCTAAAGTTCTGCTGGTGGAGTTCGGCCAACAGTTCTGCCTCCTTTATGTTCCCGTCCACCCCCATCAGCGATACAAGTGGGCGGCGCTCCCTAGGTTCCGCTACTCTCAACGTGGCTGGTACGGCTGACTTCAGTACTTGTGCGTCTCTAGTGTTGGTGGTTTCCACAAGTACTCCTGCGCCTCCTGTGCGGCGCACGCCATGGACCTGTATGCCCAGCTCTGCGGGGTTGATTGCATTTCGGAGTACCTTTTTCGTGTCCGCAGCCGTTTTAAGGGTATCCCGCTGGTCTTCCGCCGGGTAGACTGCTACTACTGGTCCCATTCGCCTGAGCATCGGAGATGGCGAGGTGTTCCTGCCCGTCCTGATGGCGTTGGCGTAGTCGGTCTGCCCTCGGTGTTCCGTTGGTTGCGGAGCCGCAATTGGCGCTGCCTGCGCCGATTCGAGAGCCCGCCTTTCTGCTACGGCAAGTCGCGCTATTAGTGCCGTGATGATCGACCCTGCCGCCGATACGTGGAGCCCTATGCCTGCTATTTCCTCTTTATTCAGCTTGCTAGTTTTGCTTTTGACCATCTCCATGATACCGGTGGTTGCGGCGTTGGCCTGGTCCGCGATATCTATAAGGTTCGCCTTCGATAAGCTCGTCACTTCGGGCATGGTCCTTTCAGTGGTCCCTGTGATGGCTGGTGCCGCTACGGTGCTGGTCGAGGGGGCCGCGGTAAGAATTCCTGCCATAGGTGGTGCCGCAGGTTTGCGTAGGCTCTGCACTCTGCGCCGGACCGCTTCCTGGACCTCCTCTGGTGAACTCAGGGGTCGTTTTCCGGCTGCCGGCAACGGGGGAGGCAGTTGCTCCCTCGGTGGCGGCGACGTCGCTAGCGGGGTGCTGAACAGCCCCGGAGGGGTGCGCAGCAAGGAGGCCCTTGGTCTAAATCCCGCCTCTGCACTCAGCTCTTCGAGTGCCCGCAGCTCCTGTTCTTTTTCTTCCATCTGCTCGACCAGGATTCGGCGGAAGTCATCGGACTCATCGTTTGCCATGGTTCATGGGGGGGTTGAGCCCCCTAACCTAATATATCAACACAATGGCACAGAAACAAGTATAGGGGGTTCGTGAATTAGGATTTGGCCACACAAACACACACCACAGGTTCTACTCACAAGGTTTAGTCTAATAGACCATCAAAAGTTTAAGCTCCTAAGAAATAGTTATGGAACGGACTCACCGATAACTTCCGGTCGCCGACGCAAGGTGTCGCGGGCGACGCACCTACGTACGTCACGCGACGTGGAGGCCCGCCGGCTCGCGCGCAAGGCGCGCAGGCGCGCAGCCCAGAGGAGCGCAAACTCCAAGGTGCGCAAACACGCACCCGAGTAGCACACCAGCGACACCAACACAGTTTGCGCACAATGCGCGCAAACTGACACCCTGATGGCTCACTAGCGCCACCCACCAGCGCAAACGTCACTGTCACTAAGCGGCAGCTGTCAGAATGACAAGTCAAATCTGACAGCCGTCTATTGTCAATGGAGCACACACACAACACAATAACGTCACTATCGTTTCAAGCGTCAATGTCGCCGGCGGCAGCTGTCAGAGTGACAGGTCAAACCGACAGCCGTCTAAAGTCCAAATGTTACAGAAATAAACGATAAAGCACACAAACAAACGTCACTATCGCGGAAGGCAGCCGTCAAGTTGACAGTGTCAATATGACAATGTCGTCTACCTGACAGCCGTCAAGTGTCACTGTCACCCGCCACGCTCCCTGCCGCCTACCTTGGCCCTCGACCAATTTGAGGTTATATAACCTCAAAGTTGGTGGACAACCTGTGCTTGGCAGAAAAGCGTGGTTTCACTACAACACTAAATAATGTTCAAGTGTACTTACGGCGGTGATGTTCCCGGGTCTCCCGGCCTTTCAGCTCCGATCCTAGGGTTCCTGGACACCAACCACACTGAACGAATGTTTCCACGTGCACTCACAATTAAAAATCACTGTTTTTACACGGTAATCTTATAAACTGTTACAAAATAAAAGATAACACAACTAAAACAAACCCGGCGCTATAACTTAGAGCAAGAAATAGCACTTCAGGTCGCGAAATTGCTGAAAAATTAATTTTGCAGCAGAGAGCACTTCGCGCACACGTCCGCACTCGACGAAAGCGAACGACGAAGTTTAGCTAGGGACACCCTCCTCCAAACCCAAGGTCTTCCCAGCCTCGCGGCTATTAAGACCTAATCAGGGGAGATGCGCGCCCTACTTGCGTGGGCTCTTTCAGGCGCGCACTTTGTAAACTCCCACAATACTGTCCCGGCCCTCTCCCCATTCAGGGGCGGCTACAAGCGATGAGCCGCGATTGCGGCAGACAACACACCTACGGCTTCGCCGCTCGCTCGAGTCGTGCGTTGCTAATCCTGCTGTATGCGTTGGGTCTTGATGTCTTCGACGCGTGCCGCTGCTGAGTCTTCATGCCCGTCTTCGGTTTATGCTCCATTTTCCAGCCTAGTTCTTCGCGCGTGCCAGCTGTAAGCGAAGGCTCTAAGAAGTCGGAAGTTTACCTCCGAGGAGACGAGGTCACAGTAGTAAACCGGTCCCTCCTCCGCCCGAACGATACCACTGAGCATTGTTTCCCGGTCAGAGCTATAGAGACTGCAACTCCAGAGGACATGATGCAGTGTTTCCTCTTCTTCCCCCCCACAGTAACACAGCGGGGTCTCCACGAGTGTCATCCCATGTAGCCTAGCCCTAAAACACCCATGCCCCGTCAGAATCTGTGAGACCTTGTAGTCAGGCTCGACCCAAGTTGCCTTGAGCCGAGCCAACACATCCGGAAAGAACCGATAGAGGTCCCTACCCTTCGCCTCCTCATCCCATCTCTGTTGCCAGGAGGCAACAGTCTCCTCCGAAATTTTGCCCTTCTCTGTCCTGAACTCCGTCCTGGATAGATGCCTGATGCTGTCCACCCTACCCGCTCTCGACACCTCAAGGTCGGCGGGCAAAACCCCGGCCAATACAGCTAAGGCTGCGGTGCTCACCGAGCGGTAAGCTTTGGTCAGAAGGACCAGTGCCGGTCGTTGTTTCCTCAGCATAGCCGAGCGAACCACATGGGTGGAAACCCGCCTCCACCAACACCCTGCCGCGTAGGTGACTACCGCGACGTACGTTCCCCGATACAGCACCTTAAGGGCGCTGTAACGTACCCCCCACGACGCGGCCGAGACCCGCGACATCCTGCCAAAGGCTGAAGCAGCTCTCTCACCAATACTCACCGCATGCTCCCTGAAGCACAGACCTGTATCAATCACCACACCCAGGACACTGGTCGAAGTCACGCTTTTGACTGATATACCCTCGAGCCTTATCGTGGGGGGTCGGCCCGGCAGCCTGCCCCTCAAGGTCATAGAGTATGACTTTGAGGGGGAGAAGCCGAGGCGATTGCGCACCCCCCACTCACTGACCAGGCCTAACCCTTGAGAGGCCAGGGACTCGATGCCTGCCCGAGTGTCCGACTCGATAAGTATGGTTACGTCATCGGCGTATGCGACCAAGGAAACACCGTCTGGGTATGGTAACTGAAACAGATCGTCCATAAGTAAATTCCACAATGCTGGTCCCAACACGGACCCCTGCGGGCATCCCATTGTGGATACCTTCCACGCAGATCTACCCCCAACGAACAGTCCCACTCGACGGTGCGTGAAATATGAAGAGAGCATGCGGTAAATATTAGGGGGACAACGTCCGCGCTTCGCCTTCAACAATATCATCGGCCACCATGCGTTGTCAAATGCTCCCGATATGTCCAGGAAAATAGCCTGGACATATTTGGCCCGACTGTTCTGAACGGTCGCCAGTATTGCCCCAAGTGCGGTGGAGGTTGACCTACCCCTAGTGAAACCATGCTGACTAACGGAAGACCCCTGGAAAGTGCCCGGCGCACACTTCAGCATCACGCGCTCCAGAATTTTGCCCAGGACAGAGAGGAGCGTGATGGGGCGATACGCTTTAGGATCGGACAGGGGCCTACCGTTCCCTTTAGGGAGAACGATAAGTCTGCCGTCCTTCCACGCATCCGGAAAGGTGCCCTCATCAACGCATTTTCCGAAAATTCGCGTCAGTTCGGTGCTAGCTACGGGCCACGCATGTTTGACCATGCGGGCGGTGACTCCATCGATTCCCGGAGACGTGTTAGGAAGGTCCTTGACTATGCCCCACAGATCCTCCGATGATAGAGCAGGCGCGTCCGAACCGGTGGGCGTGCAAGCCGCCACCACTCTCACCGTACGGTGGTATGGCGAATCTATATTTAAATTGTCGTCCGGACACAACGCGGCGACCAACTGTGTCATGGCGGCTCCCACGTCCCCCGATTGACATTCGAGGTACTTTACGCAATTGAGAACATTACGGGGAGGGCGTCTCCTCCCGCTCGCGGCCCGATAGGCAAGTCCCCAAGGGTCCTCATTTCCCGTACCAGCTAATTCCCGAAAAAAGTTGAGACGCGCATGCTCCATCATCTCCCTATAGCGACGTCTGCAAACGCGAAGCTCGTCCTTCAGGGCTTCAAGGGCGGGGCCAATAAGAGACCGGCGCTTCGCGGTTTGACAGGCGCGACGTGCCCTGTTGTGGGCCCTTCTAGCCCCGTCAAGGGCGGGGGTCCACCACTCGTAACCCCTAACCCTCTTGGCACTGGTGACAGTGCCGAGGGTCCTCTCAGCTATCTGACCTATGAGCCTCGTGATGGAGCAACCAAGTTGATTGGCTCCCTGCGAGAGGTCTATCCCACCAATGCCCTCGTGAATCTCCGAACGAAAGAGCTCCCAATTCACCCCACGCTCCCGAAACCTAGTTGGCTCTCCCGACTCCCCAGGCGATGATGCAGTCTGGATGTTCCCCCCGACGTACATGGTGATTTGGCTATGGTCGCTAATGCTGGAGTCCGGGTCCACCTTCCAGTTGGAGATTCGCACGCTCCCTGTGGTCATCGTCACATCGATGTTGGAGTTGCCATTGGCGGTACAAAAGGTTGGCGGCTGGTCCTGCGCGTTGTGGACGTGGATTCCGTGGGTGGCGATGAACTCCTCTACTTCCCGGCGGCGAGCAATTCCTGCGTTTCTGTCTCCCACCAAGTGCCTCGGGTCAGAGTGCCACAACGGGGAGTGAGTGTTTGTGTCCGCGCAAATCAATACTGGACGTCCTCGTAGTTCCTCCAGGACCCTGCGTAACATCTCCAAGTAGGGGTCCACCGGGTGGGAGTACTGGAAGTAGATACTTACTAGTACCAGTCCATCCGGTGTGCCTGTATCCAGGTGGGCATCCAGGCAGTGAGTCGTAGAGAGATGATGTAAAAGTGCGCAGGGAAGGTCCGATCGCGGCAGAAAGATGCCGGCCATGCTGTTCATTCCAGCCGGTAGAAGCAGGTGAGGGTGGTTTTCTGTGTCCGACAGGTGCGGCTCCTGTATCAGGATAACGTCGAGCGAGCTTTCCCTCGCTATCTGCGGTAGTTCGGCGGTTGCGCCCTCGCAGGATTGCAGGTTGAGCTGCCCGACTTTTAATGCTGTTGATTTGGAGCTAGCCATAGTTGACCCTATTTAGCTCCCGCTCTTCAGCGTATTTCCGCGCGGGGCATTCACGGGCGTTGGTAGAGTGGTCATGTGCGCCTTTCCTCCCGAACTTCTTACACGTCGCGCAACAGCGAGTCTGCGACTGGCACTCGTCATTTTTGTGGCCATCAGTGCCGCATAGCCCGCAGGTCATGGAGGCAGCCCGACAGTATTTTTCCGGATGCCCGTAATTTTGGCATCGACGACAGCAGGTGACACCCAGGTAGTCGTTCACCTCCACGACCTGCCAACCGATATAGACTCGACCAAGCTCGATGAGCGTCCTCCGGAGCGGTGGTGACGCCTGGCATACCCACATACAGCGGTTTCCGCGTCTATTGCGCCTGTAGAGGGGGCGGATCTCCTTCGTCAGCCTCTCCTTGCTCCATTGCGAGTCCTTTAAATTTTGCTCCCATAGGTCTTCAAGAAGGTCCTCAAATTTTCCATCCACATCTGCACCCACCAAGGCTATAAGTGGTTGCCTGTCCTTGGGCTCTTCCGCTCTGAGGGTTGGCGGGATCGCTCTTTTCAGAGCCTCTGCGGCGGAGCTCGATCCCGTCTGGACGACCACACCACTGTTACCGCATGTCCGCATTCCCACGATGGTCACTCCAATTTCCCGTGGATTAATGGCATGCTTCAGGGCCACTCGCGTTTCCTGGGCCGTCTTCATTATCTCCCGCTGGTCCTCTGCCGGGTAGATGGCGACAGCTGGCCCGGGGCGAGGAGGGATGCGCTTGCGCTCATCCTCATATCGCCCGAGTTTCAGCAGCCCGGCGAACGTCGGCGTCTGCGTCTGCGCCAGCGTCTGTGGTTCTTCGGCCATGGTTTGGGGGGGGCGAGGGGCCGAGCGAGCAACACGGGTGACCAGGGAGCTCACCGTGCTGACCTGTAACCCTATTTCGGCGATCTCGTCCTTATTAAGCTTGGACGTTTTGGCCCGAACACATTCCATTATCCCGACCGTGGAAGTGGTTGCGAGTGAGGCCAATTCAGTCAGTGATCCGGCCCCCTGGTTTCGGCCCGGCTCGGGTGGCTCCAGTGCGTCATTCCCGTCCTCTTGCGTGTCCTTGCGGGCAGGGGCCGGTGATTCGGGCAAGCTATAATTCAAGATACCTGCTACGGGGGGCGGCGCCTGCTTGCGTAATCCCTGCACCTTTCTCCTTACTGCTTCCTGGATCTCCTCGGGCGAGGTTAGCGGGCGTTTTCCGGGCATCGAAGTTGTAGGCTCCTGCGACGGGGGTGGGGGGGTAGCAAGCGGGGTGCTGAACAAGCCCGGAGGAGTCCTAAGCAGCGACGATCGGGGGCGAAAGCCTGCCTCTGCACCTAGCTCCTCCAAGGCGCGCATCTCCAGCTCCTTAGCCTCCATCTGCTCCTCAAGGAGCTGACGAAAGTCGTCCTCCTCCCCACGGCTCATGGCCACGGGTAGGAAGCACCGTACAGTTAGTCAATATCACACCTACTTTAAGTTCCACACAATAGTTTTTACACAAGGATAGTTCACTCACTGATTGTTTAAAAAGTTCCGAATTAAGATGGACTCACCGCTCGTCCGCTGCAGGTGAAGGCGCGCAGTCGGCGACGGACGCGCGGTATCGCGCGAGGTCGCACGTCACCGCGCGCAGGCCGCGCGCAGTGTCACGCGCCGGCGCAGCAGCGCCGCGCGCAGCAAGGCAAATGCGCAGGCACGCAGACACCAATGCGCGCAAAGTCGAAGGCGCGCAAACTCCTACCCCGCTAGCACACTAGCGCCACGGGCCAGTCTCGCGCACTAGGCGCGCGGACTGTAACCCTGATGGCACACTAGCGCCACGCAGGCGCGCGGACTTTAGTCCTATTCGCACACTAGCGCCACACACACAATTGTCAACGTCACTTTAATTTAAGCGTCCTGTCGCAGTCAATGTCACCAGGCGACAACTGTCAGTATGACGGATCAAACTGACAGCCGTCTATTGTCAATAGTATAGCACAGTTAAAATCAAACAACGTCACTGTCGCGGATAACAGCTGCCAGGAAGACAAAGTCAAACTGACGCTGTCAAGATGACAACGTCAGCTGCCAACGCCACCCCTGACAGCTAGCAAGTTTTAGCGTTAATACCGTCACTAACACAATGTCATACCACGTGCACTTAACCCCAGTTGAGGATATATACCCTCAAGTGTGGAAAGTGCACAAGTTCGGCTGAAAAGTTGTAATATCAGCCAAATAACTGCACTGAAGCACTGTAAAAAGTTGCCAACGACTTACGTTTTAGGTTTTCTAGCCGAAAAACGGCTCCACGGCGCGTCCAATATCGCTATGCCCTCACATACACTGTCACCACTTATTTACACAGTTATCCACAGTATTTCAGCACAATCTAACACATAAACTATATACAAATGGGGCTATGCACCACTATAACACATTCGTGTAATAAAAACGAAATTTTTTTCAGGTTGGACCCGAAAAATTATTTTATAACACGGAGCGCGACGACACACGTCCACACCGTCCGAGAGCGAACGGCGAAGTAGTTTTAGATTTAGCTAGGGACAGTCCCCTCCACCAACCTCATGGTCTTATCAGCCTCTTGGCTATGAAGACCGAATCATCAGGAGTTACGCGCCGTACTTGCGTGTGCTCTTTCCGGCGCGCACGTTGTAGACTCCCTCAATTGACTGTCCCGGCCCTCTCCCTTTCTGGGCGGCCTGGCCATCTTGGCGTTCAATTCCCATCTTGGGATACGTTCACGAAGAACAGGCGACTTCGCCGTTGAGTTAATGTCCAAGGTCTAACTGGAACCGAATGTCGTGCCACGCGTGCGCAAAAGTACGAAGGAGTCTAAAGTTTGCCTCCGAGGCGACGAGATCTAGGTAATGAACTGGGCCCACCCACAGCCGCTCCAGGCCACCGATCATTCGGTCGCGAATGTCGTCGTATATAGGACACTCCCAGAGAACGTGATCCAGCGTCTCGTTCTCTGCACCGCAGTCACAGTCGCTGCTAGGCCTCAGCGCCATGTCGTGGAGCCTTTTTCGGAAGCACCCATGTCCCGTGAGGATTTGCGACACTTTGTAATCAGGCTCGACCCAAGTTGCCCTGAGGCGAGCCACCACGTCCGGGAAAAACCGATGTAGCTCCCTACCCTTGCCCTCACCTTCCCATCTCTGTTGCCACGCGGCAACAGTTTCATCGTAAATTTTGCATCTCTCGGTCCTGAAAGCCACCCTGTCGAGGTGACGAACGTCGTCCAACCTGCCAGCACGAATCACTTCCAAGTCTGCCGGCAGAACCCCAGCAAGTACCGGGAGCGCTGCCGTGCTAACCGACCGATACGCCTTGGTCAGCAGTATTAATGGCGATCTCTGACCCCTCTGCAACGCACTTCGAACCATGTGTAAGGTCGCGCGCCTATACCAAAACCCCGCGGCGTACGTTACAATAGGTACGTATGTACCTAGGTATAGGGTCTTAAGGGCCGTATACCTCACGCCCCAGGTTGGGGCAGAGACGCGCGACATTTTCCCGTATGCAGCTGCAGCTTTCCCACTCATGGTCTCCGCGTGCTCGCGAAAGCTAAAGTTTGAGTCAACTACCACCCCCAGGACTTTGGTCGACGCTACGTTTTTGACTGAGGCACCGTTGAGTCTGACAGTCGGCGGTCGGCCGGTCATCTTCCCCCTCAGTGTCATAGAGTATGACTTGAGAGGGGAGAAGCCCAGCCGGTTCCGAACACCCCAGTCTACTATTAAATTTAGGCTAAGTGCAGCCACAGATTCCACGCCAGCTCTCGTGTCAGACCCAATGATGACCGTAACATCATCGGCGTAGGCGACCAGCTGTACCGTGTCCGGGAATGGCAGCAGAAACAAATCGTCCATGAGCAAGAGCCACAGTGAGGGACCTAAGACTGATCCCTGCGGGCACCCCATAGTTGCTGTCTTCCACGTGACCCTGCTTCCAACAAAGAATCCCACACGTCTTTCGGTAAAATAATCCACCAACATCCGATAGATGTTGGGGGGACAACCACGGTTCTTTGCCTTTAGCAGGATCATTGGCCACCATGCGCTGTCAAAGGCCCCAGAGATATCCAGAAACACTGCCTGTACGTACTTACTTCTACTGGCTTCGACTGACTCCCGAATGGAGTGCAGGGCCGTCAGGGTCGAGCGTCCGCGCGTGAATCCGTGCTGACAGGGTGAAAGGTCGCGCGAGATGGAAGGCGCGCATCTAAGCATCACCCTTTCCAAGATTTTTCCCAGGACAGAGAGGAGCGTGATCGGGCGATACGCTTTGGGATCAGACAATGGCTTATCATTGCCCTTCGGCAGAATGACAAGCCGCCCGTCCCTCCACGCATCCGGAAAGGTGCCCTCCTCAACGCACTTACCAAATACGCGGGCAAGCTCAGCGCCTGCAACGTGCCACACATGTTTGACGATGCGCGACGTGACTCCATCGATACCCGGTGCCGTAGCAGGAAGATCCCTGATTATTTGTCCCAGCTCATCGCGGGAAAGAGGGGGGGCATCCTGGCCGGGCGGGGGAACCGCCGCTAAGTGGCGAACCTTACGGTGGTAGATACTATCGCTAGCCGCGTCGTCATCCGGACATAGAGCGTGAACAAGTGCTCGCATAGCGTCCCCCACGTTTCCCGCATGTTCCCCTGCGATAACAATATCATTGACCGTATTGTGCAATGGCGGTCGGAGCCTACCAGTGGCAGCACGATATGCGAGCCCCCATGGGTCCCTGTTACCCGTCTCACAAACCTCTCTGAAAAACTTCAGGCGCGCCGACTCCATCATGCTGATGTACCTACGGTGTTCGCGGTTGTATAAGGTTTTCAGAGCTTCGCATGAGACCCCGTCCCCCCTACGCTTTGAATTTTGCCACGCACGTCGGGCCCTATTGTTAACTCTGCGCATGTTATCGAGAGCTGGAGTCCACCACTCATAGCCCTTGCCCCGTTTTGGTGCACCCGTCCGGCCAAGGCACTCCGACGCCACAGACACGATAAGACCCGTCAACGACCGCGCCACCGTGCTCGCTGATTGATGCAGGCGGAGGTGCCCTATACGTTCGCGAATACGCGACTGGAAGTGAGCCCAGTCCACACCCTTCTCCCGAAATCTCAGAGACTCCCCCGACTCCTCCGGCGTAGGATGTTGACGTCTTAATCTTCTTGAACCACGCACGGAGAAAACTATCAATCGATGATCACTGCTACTGGCGTCCGGGCACACCCGCCAATCTTCCACCGTCGCGCCACCCTGAGAGAGCGTGACATCGATGTTCGACTGTCCATTGGCTGTGCTAAAGGTGAATGGCTGACCCTCGACGTTGTGGACCCGCAATCCTCTGGCGACGATGAAGTCCTCGGCTTCCTCTTTCCTGCTTGCCACCTCGTTGCCCCGGCCGGTATAATGTCTCGGCAGCGAGTGCCACAGTGGAGAGTGCGCGTTGACGTCGGCACCCACAATTGTAACCGATCCACGCGATGAATCCAGTACTCGGCCGAGATGTTCCAGGTGCGGCCCGATGTTCTGGGAGTACTGAAAATACGCACTCACCACCGTGACGCCCGTACCGAGATCGCAGACAACGCAGTGGGTGTTCGTCAAGGACGTCTTCAACAGGACGGGCAGGTCATTGCGCGCCAGGTAGATAGCAGCCATGCTGTCGCTTCCGCTTGGAAGAAGTAGCCGCGGATCATCCCCTCCCGTGTAGGGTTCCTGTACTAGGACAGCGTCAAGTTTGTATTCGCGGCATAAGGTGGCAAGCTCCGCGGTGGCCGCCGCACTGCCTTCGGTGTTCAACTGCCCCAGCGTGAGGTCCCCCGGGCAGCTAATCATAGTTAATGCGTTTGAGCTCCCGTTCTTCCGCGTACAAACGCGCCGGACACTCACGGGAGTTGGTAGCGTGGTTAGATGCACCCTTGCGTCCAAATCTCTTGCACGTTGCGCAGCACTTTGTCGTCGATTGGCACTCGGTAGACTTGTGGCCTTCCTCACCGCAGTCGGAGCACACCATGCTCTTGGCTTTGCAATATTTAAACGGGTGTCCGTATTGATGGCACCTTCTGCAACAAGTTACCTGGACGTAATCATTAACATGGATGACGTCCCATCCCGCGAACAGCCGTTCCTTCTCCAGTAGGCGTCTTCTCATGCCGGGGGTCACCTGACAGATCCAATTTGCGCGGTTCCCATTCCTCATGCGCCTAAAGAGTGGGCGCACCTCCTTGTTAAGCGTCTCCAGAGTGATGTCGGTCCCCTCGAAGTTCAGTTCTGCCACATCTTTAATAAAATCTTCAAACTTGGAGTCACCATCGACTCCTACGAGAGATAACGTAGGAAACCGGTCCTTGGGCTCCGTCGCCCTAAGAGTGGGAGGGATTGCCTTTCTGAGCGTCTCTGCCGATGTCTCCGACCCTGTCTGCACGACTATGCCTCCATTGCCGCAAGCACGCACACCGTGAATTTGCACTCCTAGTTGTGTGGGGTTGATGGCGGTCTTGAGGGTTTCGCGGGTGTCCTGCGCCGTCCGTATCTTCTCCCGTTGATCCTCGGCGGGGTAGATGGCGATGGTTGGCCCCATACGTGGTGGAATAAGGCGAGGCTCCGCGTACTTGCCCAGTCTAAGGACCGAGTTATAACTCGGGGCTCCGCCCGATGGTGGCGGCCATGCGCCGTAGTCCCGCGTCGCTGCTTCAATATTGCCACTCCCAGCGGATTTCAGCTCCAGAATGCAATTTTTGCTTTCAGCCTCTGCCAGTCGTAAAGCCAAGTGCGCCACAATTGAAGCTATTCGCTCGGTGCACGCACCAATAGCCGCTATTTCGTCCTTATTTATTCTCGACGTTTTTGCCCGGATCGAGTCCATAATGCCCCTTGTCTGAGTAGCCACTTCTAGTTGGAGCATGCTCGCTGTTGCCGAGCGGAGGTTATCGTTGATTGCCTCATCACGTGGCACCTCGGTTGGCTGGGGCGTCACCACTAATGCTTCGCGGTCTTCTCCGGGCGTCATTGTTAGAATTCCCGCAACTGGAGGAGCGGCCTGCTTACGCTGGCTCTGTATTTTCCTACGCACCGCCTCCTGAACCTCTTCTGGGGAGCTCAAGGGACGCTTCGTCGCTGGAAGGGGAGGCGGAAGCTGCTCACGGGGCGGAGGGGGCGAGGTGATGGGGGTGCTATACTGGCCCGGCGGTGTGCGCAAGAGAGAGGCTCGCGGTCTAAACCCAGCTTCGGCGCTCAGCTCCTCCAGTGCCCGCATCTCCGCCTCCTTTTCCTCCATCTGCTGGATGACGATTCTCCTAAACTCTTCTTCTTCCTCCTGGGACATCTCAGCAGCAGGGGTCTATTCAATAAGTTTGCAAGTAGTCCTAAAGGGGTTCGTGTATTAATCACTTGCAACAAAACAGTCACACAGAGTCACACTCAGTCGCACAGTCGCACCAAAAAGTATTATAGTCAGTCACTAGCGGTAATACAAAAACAGACTCACCCAGGTGGTCGCCGACGCGCGATGCCGCGCGCAACGCACATACGTACGTCACGCAGCGAGAAGGCCCCGTCGACTTGCGCGCCGCAAGGCCCACAGGCGCGCAAGGCGCGCTAAACCCGCAGGAGCGCAAATTCCAAGGCGCGCAAACAAGCACCCAAGTTGCGCACCAGCGACACCAAAGCAGTCCGCGCACAGCGCGCGCCAACCTGCACCCTGGTGGCACGCTAGCGACACCAACGCAATTTGCGCACAGTGCGCGCAAACTTGCACCCTGGTGGCACACTAGCGACACCAACACAAGTCGCGCACGGTGCGCGCGAATCTATACCCCGTTGGCACACTGGCGCCACCAAGCAATACAATAATAAACGTCACTGTCGCCAAGCGGCAGCTGTCAGAATGACGCGCCAAATTGACAGTCAAGGTACACAACACAACACAAAACGTCACTGTCGTATAAGCGTCACTGTCGCAGGCGACAGCTGTCAGAGTGACAGGTCACAACGACAGCCGTCTAAAGTTAATTGTTACAAAAAAGAGTAAATAGTCGAACACACAAAACAAACCGTCACTATCGCGGCTAGCAGCCGTCAGGTTGACAATGTCAAATTGACGCTGTCAGGATGACAACGTCAACTGCCAACGCCACTCCCCGACAGCTGTCAAGTGTCACTGTCACTATCACAACGTTCTCGCCGCCCGCGTGCACTTAACCACGTTTGAGGTTAGATAACCTCAAAGGCTGAAAATGCACGAGTTTGGCTGAAGAACCGTGAAAAGTTACTGAAGCACTATAAAAAGTTGCTCAAGACTTACGGTTCATTTCTAGTGTCCACAAACAGATCACCGGCACGACGAATGTCGCGACACGGCCGCACAAACTTCCACCTCACAATTTCACCGTTGTTTCAGGCGGTTGCACAAATTATTCACAAAAAACATAAAAATATAACAGTATATAGCTGCACCAACACGGTCGCGTAATGAAAACTGAAAGTTTTTCAGGTTTACCCCGAAAAAACAATTTTAATACACGGAGCGCGGCGGCACACGTCCTCACTGTCCGAAGTCGAACGGCGAAGTCATTTAGCTAGGGACAGTGGGAATCTCGTTAATCCATTCATGCGCGTCACTAATTAGATGACGAGGCATTTGGCTACCTTAAGAGAGTCATAGTTACTCCCGCCGTTTACCCGCGCTTGCTTGAATTTCTTCACGTTGACATTCAGAGCACTGGGCAGAAATCACATTGCGTCAACACCCGCGAGGGCCATCGCAATGCTTTGTTTTAATTAGACAGTCGGATTCCCCTTGTCCGTGCCAGTTCTGAGCTGACCGTTGAACGGCGGTCGTACAGAACCGCATCGATCGCGCACGAGACGAAACCGACACGGCCTTACGGCTAGGAAGATCCGCGGAAGGCCGGAACGCGGGTCCGGATTCCGCCCTAACGCCCCGAGAGACGCTAGAGCATCGCCCAGGCCCGGCACCGGCCGCATCCGCTTCCCGTCCAAACCCGACACGCCCCGGTCCTCAGAGCCAATCCTTATTCCGAAGTTACGGATCCAATTTGCCGACTTCCCTTACCTACATTATTCTATCGACTAGAGGCTCTTCACCTTGGAGACCTGCTGCGGATATGGGTACGAACCGGCGCGACATCTCCACGTACATCCCTCACCTGAATTTTCAAGGTCCGCAGAGAGTATCCGGACACCGCCGCAAATGCGGTGCTCTTCGCGTTCCGAACCATATCTCCCTTCTATAGGATTCCATGGAACTCGAACGCTCAGGCAGAAAAGAAAACTCTTCCCGGACCTCTCGGCGGCGTCTTCAGGCCACTTTGGGTTACCCCGTCGAACACTCGCTATAAAAACGAGGGAACGATTATTGAAACGGTTCCGCTGCCGGGTTCCGGAATAGGAACCGGATTCCCTTTCGCTCAAAGGGCGTTATTTATCCTTTCTATACAGAAACTGTATAATAGCACTGTCCAAATAGAAAAAAACACGCCACATCGACATAAGATTTCTCCTTGAGCTTAGGATCGACTGACTCGCGAGCAACTACTGTTCACGCGAAACCCTTCTCCACGTCAGTCCTCCAGGGCCTCGCTGGAGTATTTGCTACTACCACCAAGATCTGCACCGACGGAGGCTCCAAGCGGGCTCACGCCCAGACCCTTCTGCGCTCTCCGCCGCGCACGTCCTACTCGTTACGGCTTAATGACGTCACAAAGAACGTCGCACATGCCCGTAACGGTAGTGTATAGGCAAAACGCTTCAGCGCCATCCATTTTCAGGGCTGGTTGCTTCGGCAGGTGAGTCGTTGCACACTCCTTAGCGGATTCCGACTTCCATGGCCACCGTCCTGCTGTCATGAGCGACCAACGCCTTTCATGGTGTCCCATGAGCGTTTTTTAGGCGCCTTAACACTACGTTTGGTTCATCCCACAGCGCCAGTTCTGCTTACCAAAATTGGCCCACTTGGCACCGTCATCAGATCTCCGGCTTCATCGTTCGAGTAAGCCGGAGTACTCACCCATTTAAAGTTTGAGAATAGGTTGAGGTCGTTTCAGCCCCAATGCCTCTAATCATTCGCTTTACCGGATGAGACTGTTCAAATCGACGCCAGCTATCCTGAGGGAAACTTCGGACGGAACCAGCTACTAGATGGTTCGATTAGTCTTTCGCCCCTATACCCAGTTCCGACGATCGATTTGCACGTCAGAATCGCTACGGTCCTCCATCAGGGTTTCCCCTGACTTCGACCTGACCAGGCATAGTTCACCATCTTTCGGGTCCCAGCATTTATGCTCAGAGCGCGCCTACATTCACGGATTGGAAACGAGACGCCTCGGGAGTGCGAGAGATCGACCTAGATCGACGCTCCATCCTCCCTGAGCGCGCGGCAAGCGCACGCCTTCACTTTCGTTACGCCTTTCAGTTTTATTATCTCAATGACTCGCATACATGCTAGACTCCTTGGTCCGTGTTTCAAGACGGGTCCTGCGAGTGCCCGAAACTGAATCATCGCAGACAGAGACGCGCACAGTCCGAGACTGCACGGCTGCAACAACAGACGCGCCGCACTCACGTCCGCGCTAAGGCGGTACGCAAGATACGACGTTGACTTGCGTCGGGCCGGACGCGTTGTAAACGCGTGCGCGTTTCGTCAGAACTACCGTCCGACGGCCGGTCGGCCACCGTCGCGGTCCCAAAAGACCCCGTGAAGGGCCCAATGGGGCTCCCGAACGGCGCTTAGACCGACATCGAACGGGTCGCGATGTATTTACTAAGAGAGAAGTGCACGCCGTCCGCGGACGTCTCCAGACGCGCGCCGTGCACGCCGACCGAGGCCGACGACATCGAAACGCGCGCCAGTACGCCGCGGAATGACGATGAATCTCTCCGTTCGTTCATTCGAGTTTCGCAGGTTTACCCCTGAACGGTTTCACGTACTCTTGAACTCTCTCTTCAAAGTTCTTTTCAACTTTCCCTCACGGTACTTGTTCGCTATCGGTCTCGCGGTAATATTTAGCCTTAGATGGAGTTTACCACCCACTTAGGTCTGCACTCTCAAGCAACCCGACTCTAAGGAGAGTCCCTCTCGCCACGGTCCTCCGTCGCTACGGGCCTGGCACCCTCTACGGGAAAACGGCCCCGTTCAAGACGAACTTGGACAGGAGTGACCGCGACGAGAAAGCGGAACCTACCGAACACCACATCTCCAGCCGTCTGAGAAACGGCTGGACTCAGTGCTGGGCTTCTTTCCTGTTCGCTCGCCGCTACTAAGGAAATCCTAGTTAGTTTCTTTTCCTCCGCTTACTAATATGCTTAAATTCGGCGGGTGATCCTCCCTGATCTGAGGCCAACGATAAAAATATGAGGCAGACGCGATATCCGTCAGCGTTACGACGACGCAACCGTTACGACGTTACAACATACACAAAATATGTTGTATAACGACGAGAACGACGACGGCGTCGATGCGCTCTTCGGACGTCGAGTCCGCCTACTGTAATTTGCTAACGCACTATCAACGACGATACAATACGTACACACGCACACAGGACGTGCTATTGCACACACACGCACACGCTTAAAGCAAACTACCTCTTTTCGCCCAACGTCTCGCACGAAGAGTCGAGCGCTACCGGAGAGACTTGGAGGCGCGCTGGCGCGCCATACCCGCTTCATAACCGGCAGAACAATCGGTCGTTGCCGCACATACGTGCGCTAACGTCTCTGTGTTAAGTGTCGTATGATCATCATCGAACGACGTTATTGTATTTAATTTACAATATTTAAACGGACCGCGCGACGCTTGCGTGCGAGCTAACGCACACAAACGCTTAACGGAGCCGTCAGATGCGTACAGATTGAACAATACGCAATGTGGCGTTATTATTTTATACAGCCGGCCCTCAGACAGGAGTGGTCCTGGATGTGTCTCCACGGACCGCAATGTGCGTTCGAAATGTCGATGTTCAAATGTGTCCTGCAGTTCACACTATGACGCGCAGTTAACTGCGTTCTTCATCGACCCGCGAGCCAAGTGATCCACCGTCCAGGGTAATAGTTTATAATGTATTAACCCCAACAACACAAGTTGCATGGATACAATAATGAAATGTTACAGAAAATTAAAAAGAAAAAAATAATGATAAAAAAATATAAAAAAAAACGAACAAGCATCGCCCACCGCAACGGGGGGACGCTCGTTCGAAGTTCGATCTTAACGAACGCGCTCGAATTCGACTCGTGGTGCGGATTTTTCAACCAGTCTACGTCGAATCAATACAAGCGCGACGCGAGAAACAGACCAACAACAATAGAGTTATAGAATATTTACAGACCCTTGATTACGAGGACACGGAAGGGCTGTTGGAAATTTTAAAATAATAGGATATTGTCGTAGCATAATTATAAGCATAATTATTAGCATAATTATTATTATTTATTAACTATTAATTTAATTTAATTTTATTTACTTTAGACTTGTATTCTGGAACTGTTACACGTCAGACATCCTATTATAACTTAGATACTTGAAATGTAAAATAAAACAGAACAGGTGTAGTCTGAAACACAGGTTTTTTTAAAACCTAGATCAGATAAAGCGCTACTATACAATGGAACCAAATAGCATTACTGACTGACCATTCGCTAAATTTCGTGGAAAATTGTAAAGTAATTGCATTCTACTTTAAGATTTTATAAAATAGATATAAGCCTATATTGTAATCTTTTTGTAAACAATTTTTGAAATAAATATTATTATTATTATTATAACAATACACCGTCGACCAGCACAACAACGCAAACGCGTAGCAGGCACAGAGGACGTACCGTCAAAGGCATCAGTCTAGTGTTCTCTATTAAAAAAAAAAAAAAAAATATTACGCAAAATAATCACCACCCACTAGTTTGTGGGATAGAAGGCTATTTCTCCTGGTTGCTTAAATTTGATGGTCACACGCTTATATTTTCTATACCGTATGAGTTAGAAAGAAATGTTTTAAAATAGTGGATAAAACAGCTATTAAGCTATAAAATACATGAAATTTGTTGCAATAGAAGTAAATATTCATACCAAAAATTAACACGAAAGGTCAAAATCGGGGTCATTTTTCGCATTCTACTCGTGTCACACTTCCCGATTCAGTTAAACATTTGGTTACTGCTTCACCAAATTTCCATAAATTTTGAAGTTACATACACTAAATTCACCGTAATAACATACACTACACACACAGTATTACAAAAAAAATCTTCTAACTATTATTTAGAACTTAAAACACAATATACATAGGTCACACGAATCTAGGTACTCTAAATTTGCGTAGTAAACGGTTTACTGTTGACCAAAACGACCGCCCCAATAACAAAACTCAACTTAACTGAACGTTATTCGAGCTCGGGCATCGCGAGAGTGCAACGTGCAACTCCTGGCTCCTTAAGAAAAAAAAATATCAGTAATTTTCTACATTTGACACTTAATTCGAGTACTTTTCGTGGGTGACTTTTTGTACATTGTATAATAGCTATTGAAGTCAGAGTTTATTCATCGAAACCGCAAATTAATTGAGATATTTATGTAGTATTTGATTTAAAACGTAACGGCTAAACTTTGTCGGAATTTAAAAAAAAGCTATGTTTTCGTTACCTTCGTGTCACATCCTTCGTGGCGTTTTACCCACGAAGGTGAGTTTATGCCACGAAGGTGATCTCTGACTAGTTTCAGTAAGAGAGGTACTCTTTTAGATTCGTATTGTAGTAGATATGTAGCGGAATAATAGTAGAACAAATAAGTAGGTACCTACAATCATGGCAAAGGACAGAGCAATACCTATAACATTCCGTGTGAAGCCCTTTTATAGGAGTAGAAATCCCACTGGACATTATGCCAGATCCAAACCGTCTAAAACCCCCATTGTAGCTACTTACCCGTCTAGTATTAGGCGCCCCGGGCAACTCCTTAGAATGATGTATCAGGGTACCCGACAGGCTTAGGCTATCACCGTGGCCTCGCCTACGGGTTCGGGTGTTATCTTGCGTCTTTTGGGTTAGTTCAGATGCTTTTCCGCTTCTTGAGGCGTGCGGCATGCTAAGAACTTTTGAACAAAGACGCAATGACCTTCGCGTCCAAGTCTCAAGAAGAAATCCTGGGAAAGAGTCATGCCACCTAAAGCTTAATCAAGGCACCTACTACCTTATACTTAATATCAACTTAAATACATTTAGGTATCTAGTACTCGTCGAGTTTTCCGGCAAGGCGGTTTGTGACTACTCTCGAGAACAACTTGTAAACATGGCTAAGGAGTGAGATGGGTATATAATTCTTCAGCAAGGTCTTGTCACCTTTTTTTGAAAAACAGAGCCACCGCACTCCCGCTCCACGCTTTAGGTGTTTGTCCCTGTTGGAGGACGGAATTAAAGAGACTCGTCCGCTCTTTGAGAACTAGAGTCCCGCCAGTTTTAAGAAGCTCAGTCGTTATTCCGTCCTCTCCAGGGATTTATTGGTTTTTAGTTGTTCGAGAGCAGCCCTGACCTCGCCCTGGTCAATATCCAGAATGTCTTCGGTATAGTGGCGCATTAGTGGGGCTCTGTGGTCACGGTCGCTAGGTCCCGTCGGTCTTTTTTTCCGTGATGCATACCTATAGTTCTCTGTAGAAGCTCCTAACTTCTTCGAGAATCTCGAGGTCTCGGTTTTGCCACCCGCTGTCTTCAATTTTGTCAGTCGAGGTCTTCCGAGCTGTTGGGCAAAGACTTTAGTACCCCAATTTTGTGTGATCGCTGCCTCTACGATGTTGGTGTTATAACGTCTGAGGTCGCGTCATAGCAGCTTTCGGATTCTGATGTTTAAATCTCTCTGGTCTGACGAAGACCAAAAGTAAGCAAAAGTAAGTATGCATAGATTTTTATTTTTTTATTGAGGTTCGCAAACTGGATTCTCGGCAACACTATTCAACATCGCTCATTTAGACTCAGTTCAGCCGAGAACTCAGTGCGAACACAGCATGCATCCTAATTTTCGCACTTCAATGAAATGTAGATGGCGTTTCCCGTCTGATTCTCATGAGCTCGAGGGTCTCGGGCAAAAGCTGGGAACACCTATTTTTGCTTTTTTTCCAGACTGAAACCTTCGGGACACTTGTTGTAGCGTCCTGACTACAGTGTCGGCCTTATCGTGATCGTTGCCAGTGGTTTCCAGCAGATCGAAACGATTTTGAAGCTCCAATTGAAACTTCTCGGCACACAAAGCTATTTGGAGCGCAGTAGGTCGGAGAGTAGGCTTCATCATCCGGACCCTTTCGACGCGGAATTCTAAATTCAGAGACGCTCTGACGAGTCGGTGATCATTTCCGGTATTAAACCTGTTGATCACAGAGACATCTTCTCCAAATATACACCTCCTGTCCGACATGATGAATTTTATCTCGTTCCTTGTGACTTTGTTGGGGCTTCGCCAAGTCCACCTTCTATGGGGTTTCTTCTTAAAGAATGAGTTCATCAAGAAGAGCCCCTGAGCCTCAAGAAAGTTGATAAGCATACTGCCCCGCGGCCCCCGGTCATTTCTACGCCCAACACCAAAAAGTCCGATTTTCGTTTCACCGCGTTCTTGTACTTTGACAGTGAAGTCCCCTATCATAACATTGTAGTGAGTCTTGCCAGTACCGTGTAATGCTTTCACCACGTCCCCGTACACGGTCTCAACTGCCTCGTCAGTGCTTCTCGAAGTTGGGGCATAGGTACACCTGAATCACCTTCAGGGAGTCCTGTTGGTAAGTCTCAGTATTACGTATGCTACCCGAGGCGAAACACTCTTGATCTCCACAATGCTGCTAACGAGTTCCTTTTTCACCGTAAAGCCGACATCGCCCTCGGAAGAATGTCTTCCATCACCTTCCCGAAAGAAGAATAGGTCACCCGACCCAAGGGTTAGCGTGTCCTCCCCCTTTCTTCGGAATTCGCACAACACCAGTATGTGCTAGTTTATGCGACCCAGTTCTACCTCGAGTTCGGTGAGCCGATCGTCCAGCCGCAGAGTGCTTCCATTATAAGTAGCGAGGTTCGGACATTCTCACACAACATCATCTAGCCCAAATTAAGACAATATAAGCTTATGCTATGGGATCTAGACAACTGATAATTTGCCACTTTGTGCCAAAGAGATGTACTGTGTTATTTCTATAATATAATGGTTCCAGAATAACTTTTACGTCAAAAGCATGTGTAGGTATAGGATCTGGTAATTGTTTTTAGTTAAGTAGCTGTTACCATATAACTATTCGGCAGAACTAACTTATAATTTGTACTTAAATAATCAATATCAATACATATAATAAAATCGTAACAGGTCGCTGTCTGTACATGGAAGATAAATAAGAAAAAATATTATAGGGGGGCTTTATGAACGCAATGGAACCCAAAACGATGATTTTTAGAATTTTTGTCTGTTTGTCTGTATGTCTGTATATCTGTTTGTCTGTACGGTTGTGCACGCTAATCTCAGTAACCGCTCAACCGATTGCAATGCGGTTTTTTTTATTGTGTTGAAGTTTGCTCCAGTTAACATTTAGCGTTTGTTTTATGTAAATCGGTTTAGAAATAAAAGAGTTATAACACTTTTAAGAATCAGATATTTCGAAAATTTTAATTGTAGGGGTTTCTTTGAATGTGAGTGAACCTAAACTGGCGTGTTGGCTTAATCATAAAAGAGCTTAATGATTAAGACTATTTTTAAACAATTCAGTCCGCGCCGAAGGCGTGGACTGAATTGTTTCAAAATATACTTAATCATTAAGCTCTTTTATGATTAAGCAAACAGGGCAGTTTCAGACGCTGCTTGATGACTCTGATGAAGATATACCTTTCCTTTCATACACCTTATGTGACGTAAACGAAGTTGCGGGCTCAGCTAGTGATTAATAATGTCTGTAAAGCTACTGCGTCACCTTCGTGGATCGTCGCGTCACCTACGTGGGATCAAATAATTCAAAACCTTATTCTTCCAAATCTGACTCAAAATTTAACTTGTTGACTTATATATGTTACTTAACTTAACAAACGCTTTGTGTTTGTTTAAAAAAAATGCTAAAATCATCAGTATTTAAAATTTACCATGAAGGTGACGATGAGAATCGTAAAAAGTAGAAATAGCCAGAAGATCTCGCATAATATTTTTAATGTTTTGGATATCATTTGGTTTGAAACTGAAACGCAAAACGTCTCTGTTTTAACACGTTAATGATCCTTCCGCAGGTTCCCCTACGGAAACCTTGTTACGACTTTTACTTCCTCTAAATGATCAAGTTTGGTCAACTTCCCAGCAACGCCGACGGCCGTGAAGCCACCGCGTGTCGGTCCGAAGACCTCACTAAATCATTCAATCGGTAGAAGCGACGGGCGGTGTGTACAAAGGGCAGGGACGTAATCAACGCGAGCTTATGACTCGCGCTTACTAGGAATTCCTCGTTTATGGGGGATAATTGCAAACCCCAATCCCCAGCACGAAGGAGTTTCAGCGGGTTGCCCGGGCCTCTAGGCCAGGGAGAACATGCTGATTCCTTCAGTGTAGCGCGCGTGCGGCCCAGGACATCTAAGGGCATCACAGACCTGTTATTGCTCAATCTCGTGCGGCTCGAAGCCGCCGGTCCCTCTAAGAAGAATTTTAATACGTCGCCAGTGAGTTGCGTGAACGGAGTCACGCACACCTAAATGACGACGCCTATTTAGCAGGCTAGAGTCTCGTTCGTTACCGGAATTAACCAGACAAATCGCTCCACCAACTAAGAACGGCCATGCACCACCACCCACCGAATCAAGAAAGAGCTGTTAATCTGTCAATCCTTCCGGTGTCCGGGCCTGGTGAGATTTCCCGTGTTGAGTCAAATTAAGCCGCAGGCTCCACTCCTGGTGGTGCCCTTCCGTCAATTCCTTTAAGTTTCAGCTTTGCAACCATACTCCCCCCGGAGTCCAAAATCTTTGGTTTCCCGGAAGCTGCCCGCCGAGCCATCGTAGTAACGTCGGCGGATCGCTAGATGACATATTTACGGTTAGAACTAGGGCGGTATCTAATCGCCTTCGAACCTCTAACTTTCGTTCTTGATTGATGAAAACACCTTTGGCAAATGCTTTCGCTGATGTTCGTCTTGCGACGATCCAAGAATTTCACCTCTAACGTCGCAATACGAATGCCCCCAGTTATCCCTATTAATCATTACCTCGGAGTTCTGAAAACCAACAAAATAGAACCGAGATCATATTCTATTATTCCATGCACGAAATATTCAAGCAGCATTTTGAGCCCGCTTTGAGCACTCTAATTTGTTCAAAGTAAAATTGTCGGCCCACCTCGACACTCACTGAAGAGCACCGCGATAGGATTTTGATATTGAACCGGCGTATTACCGCCGGCTCACCGACGATATGCTCCGCAGACGTGTCAGTATCACCGCGGATGCGGTGCACCGACAGCGCGGCGCACAAATGCAACTACGAGCTTTTTAACCGCAACAATTTTAGTATACGCTATTGGAGCTGGAATTACCGCGGCTGCTGGCACCAGACTTGCCCTCCAATTGTTCCTCGTTAAAATATTTAAAGTGTACTCATTCCGATTACGAGGCCTCGTAAGAGTCCCGTATCGTTATTTTTCGTCACTACCTCCCCGTGCCGGGAGTGGGTAATTTGCGCGCCTGCTGCCTTCCTTGGATGTGGTAGCCGTTTCTCAGGCTCCCTCTCCGGAATCGAACCCTGATTCCCCGTTACCCGTGACAACCATGGTAGTCGCAGAAACTACCATCGAAAGTTGATAAGGCAGACATTTGAAAGATGCGTCGCCGGTACTGGACCATGCGATCGGCAAAAGTTATCCAGATTCATCAAAATTAACGACTTCGGACGCGAGGCCCTCCGCCGATTGGTTTTGATCTAATAAAAGCACTCATCCCATCACTGGTCAGAGTTCTGATTGCATGTATTAGCTCTAGAATTACCACAGTTATCCAAGTAACTGAGTAAGATCTAAGGAACCAAAACTGATATATTGAGCCATTCGCGGTATCGCCTTAATACGGCTTGCACTGAGACATGCATGGCTTAATCTTTGAGACAAGCATATAACTACTGGCAGGATCAACCAGGGAGCTTCTGAACAGAACGCAAAGACTCGTTGAGACAACTGAAGTGGGCGTTATCATTTTATTGAAAAAATAAACACACCCGGCTCCATCCGTACTCGCCAAAATCTTCACACTCGGTCCCGCGCACCGACGATCGTATTACGTCGGCTAGCAAACGGGAGAGCTCTCAAAATGAATTGAAATTTTTTAGCTAAACACGCGAACGTTTGAAACGGTTATATCTCAAACAACGTTAAACGCGCTGCGCGATAGCATTTTAGAGTTGATATACAAATAAATTTGTATACAAAATCTCCAATATTGAACGTTCACAAATCGAGACTCGTTCACGTTTATATAATTGTTTGACACATACGAACAACAAATTCGATTCCGCCCGGAATCTATAGAGCCGACTCGCATTCAATTATGAATATTGTTAAAAGTTTCAAAGGAACGCTTAATAATCACACGGACACGAACGTAAGTTACGATCCGTCGTTCCACACAGTTCAATAAAATATTCAAAGTAGTTGATATAATAATGCGTAAAGCGAGCATAATGTGCAGCGGGAGAGAAGACGACCAAAAAAGTCACACTCTAAATCTCACCACCGTGATTTTTACACTCGCCAGACACACTGTCATTCCATAATACTTTGAATACACAAATTTTCCTCACGGAACACGTCCGAAGCCGCTGTATTTGTAAACGAACTCAATCGGATACTCAACAACAGCACCGTACGCATATATACGCCGAACGTATGCGTATACCGTCGATCACTTTTCAACCGGGTGGATGATGGCGCTGGTGATGTGCAAGTTATTTTCTTCGTTTCGGGAGACGGTGATGGTCGTGGTGGTTTGTGTCTGATGGCATGGAGGGACCGAAGGGATGGAGGTAGGTGTAAGGAGTGGGGGGGGGGGCTGTGGGGGGCGGGGAGAAATTCAATTGGATGTCGATTAATTTTGTAAGGGAGTGAGTGTGTGATTGGGGCTAAGGGAATAGAGAAATACAGACCCTGTGGGGTGGGTGGGGGTTGAAATCACACACATAGGGAGGAGGGGGGGGGGGGGGGCTTTTGTAAAGGAGTGATGGTGGCTTAGAGAATAGAGAAACACCTGAAGGGATGGGCGGGGTTTGAATGGAAATTGGAAGAAGAAGGGGGGGGGGGAGCAGGACACGGTTGCCTAGCCCCAACTCTCGGTGTGTGTAACCTAATCTAATATAAAAAAAATAAAAACAATAGGGCGAAGCGTTGAATGGGCTTTGGGGGGGGGGGGGGGGGATTAGTGGGGAGAGGTTTGTTGTGTGGCCGGTTTTTTGTCGTGGCGGTGGTGGTGGTGGTGGTGGTGGTGGTGGTGGTGGTGGTGGTGGTGATGGTGGTGGTGGTGGTGGTGGTGGTGGTGGTGGTGGTGGTGGTGGTGCAAGAGAGGTGTGTGCTACTGTAAGCGAAAAAGAGACAACTTCGCGCGGGTGCTATTATTATACTAACCACCCTTACTGATCAGATTGTAAAACACGGCTCTTACCGTAGCATGTTGTGGCCTTAGTACATAGGTATTACTGGAGATGAAGTATGACGCGAGGGCGGTCTTGTGGAGCGACACGTACAAGACTGTCAATTCATTTTTCTATGATGCGAAATGTCTTAAGTATTACGTCTACGCCGAGCGCCACACAGGTGCCATAAAACATTATAATATTATTTTAACAATAATATATAGTAGTAATCATTTTTTAACTATATTGCCTAACGATACCACCGAATTTATACTTTTTGTCATGTACGGTCCCGGTCGTGTATTAAATATGTCTGGCGTGATAAAGTTATTGCTATGACGGTCGTGTATTAAATCAATGTCGACCGGCCGTCGCCTCGTACAAGACTGTCAATTCAAAGGTGCCATTATAATATTATTTTAACAATAATATATAATAATAATCATTTTTTAACTATATTGCCTAACGATACCACCGAATTTATACATTTTGTCATGCATGGTCCCGGTCGTGTCTGGCGTGATAAAGTTATTGCTATGACGGTCGTGTATTAAATCAATGTCGACCGGCCGTCGCCTCGTACAAGACTGTCAATTCAAAGGTGCCATTATAATATTATTTTAATCCCGGTCGTGTATTAAATATGTCTGGCGTGATAAAGTTATTGCTATGACGGTCGTGTATTAAATCAATGTCGACCGGCCGTCGCCTCGTACAAGACTGTCAATTCAAAGGTGCCATTATAATATTATTTTAACAATAATATATAATAGTAATCACTTTTTAACTATATTGCCTAACGATAATACCGAATTTATACTTTTTGTCATGTATGGTCCCGGTCGTGTATTAAATATGTCTGGCGTGATAAAGGGGGGGGGGGGGGGCACCGTTGCCCACCTGATCAAAAGGTGCGCTACTGTAAGTGAAAACGCGACAACTTCGCGCGGATGCTAATTATTCAACAACCTTACAGATGGTAAAACACGGCTCTCACCTTATCGTACCATGTTGTGGCCTTAGTACATAGGTATTACTGGAGACGGTACTGGGGGAGTATTACGCGAGGGTGGTCTTGTGAAGTTTACATAGGTCTTACTGTGTAGCATGTGGCCTCAGTACTTACTTAGCACTGACTGAGACTGACTGACTGACTGACTGACGTATAGTACCTAAATCTAACCTACTTCCAGATGACTTAGAAGGGTGAAATTTGAACGTAGGAAAAAATCCAAAATTAAAAAAAAAGTTTAAAAAAAGGGGCGGCCCAGTTTTCATTGTATCAGTACCACCGAATTTATAGTTTTTGTCATGTATTAAATAATTATGTATCATAAGTCGTATAAACTCATTTGGTGTAATTTCATTTTATTATCGTTCATATGATATATAATCAACGTGAGGTGTACCTATGTTGATAATTATAATTTCTTTACATACAACATTTATTTATTGTAAAACATAATTAGTATAACGTTGTTTGATATAACGTTTATCTACTCTGATACTATAATACAAAGATTATAAAATTGAAATCAATACTCTTATGACAAACATTACGCACAGGCCAAAAAAAAAGTTTTATTACGATACAGGTCTTGTATGGACACCTATATCATAATAAAACTTTTTAATCATTACGATACACCATAAACAACCTCCAACTGGAAAAAGAAGTTTGAACCTCTACTTTAAAAAAAAATTGGGCCTCCGCAGCCTGAAAAAAAAAAAGAAACACGCATGCGCAATCGATGTTTGCGCCTTGGCGCCAACATTTTACATTTAAATTAAACAAAGTTTGGTTTTGTTTGTAAAATAAATTACCTAGTTTTTGTGTAAAAACAAGTCTTAAAGCGAGGATGGTGGTAATTGTACACCACCAGACATTCTGGAAACTGCGTCAAACATGACCATGAACATGTTACCGGCGAAATCAAGGAGCAACTTTAGAGTAGATAAAGTAGTGTATGACACTGTACATAACTTGGTCTTATAACACTCGTGTTATAAGAACCCTTATTATGCAACAGTGTCATAAACTACTATTATGTAATCGATATTGATGATTTGATCTAACGTTAAAAGCCCCTAACGATTAATATGTATAAAAATCGTCATTGTGGTTAACATCTCGACTCAGAGTACCCCGACTTGGATGGGTTAGGTTAGAAGGCTAAGGCGGGAGCGAAGCGGAGCGGAGCTCCCGCCTTAGTCTTCGTGGTTATTTTTTTTTTTAAACCACTCAGAAACAGTTATGTCAAACGATATTTTAATAAAATTATATCAATCGTTTATTATAATTATTAACTAATTGTTCTTGGTGGCTTCCGTTGTTATATGTTGTAGTAAATATGAGAGATTTTGTTGTTATATCATCTACTAAAGTTATTGGTATTTCGGTCGTGTATTAGTATTATTAACAATGTCGTTGTGCCGTCGCCGCGTACAATATTACGTGGTAATATACTCTTATTTTATACGTAACAATACTATTATATTATATTGTTGTAATAATTTTAAAGTTATCATCTTGCCTAGACATATTTACCATACCACCGAACCGATTATACTTTTGTCATGTGTTGTCCGGTCGTGTATTAAATATGGCTGGTGTGTTAAAGTTATTGCTCTTTCGGTCGTGTATTAACATGTGAAGAAAAAAAAAATGTCGTTGTATCCGAGAAAATGTTGGATTGTTCGTGTATTAAATCGAATCGAAAATTTCACAAGTCCTCGTAGAGGACTTGTACTTTTTCACTTGTACTTGTACTTCCACGAGCATACGCTCGTCGTATACCATATCCACCCGAAGAACCCGGCGGCGGCGGTCACAACTAACGCGACATACACCAGATTCGTGAATATGTATACGGTTAAACAACAAAATCATCGTCCTCGGACGAATCACCTGGCGTAGGGCTGAGTCTCAACAGATCGCAGCACGACGCTGCTCTACCGAGCACAACACCCCGCCAGGAACGGAAGTCGTCTACAGACTATTCCGAGCCCCGACATCGAACTGAGGTAGATTCGGACCTTCGGACCCGTGATGCACGCGTTAAACGGACAGCATCGATCTCCGCGATCCAAATGGGCTTCGACGTCGCACCTCACGAGGTGAAGCGCGACTAGTAAAGTCACATTGTTTAGAGCCTCCCGACTCTCGGGGCTCCACAGTGAGCATATCCTTGCCGGATTCGGCTAGGCTGGCTTCGGCCTTAGAGGCGTTCAGGCATAATCCCGCGGATGGTAGCTTCGCACCACCGGCCGCTCGGCCGAGTGCATGAACCAAATGTCCGAAACTGCGGTTCCTCTCGTACTGAGCAGTATTACTATCGCAACGACAAGCCATCAGTAGGGTAAAACTAACCTGTCTCACGACGGTCTAAACCCAGCTCACGTTCCCTTTTGATGGGTGAACAATCCAACGCTTGGCGAATTTTGCTTCGCAATGATAGGAAGAGCCGACATCGAAGGATCAAAAAGCAACGTCGCTATGAACGCTTGGCTGCCACAAGCCAGTTATCCCTGTGGTAACTTTTCTGGCACCTCTTGCTAAAAACTCTTTATACTAAAGGATCGATAGGCCGTGCTTTCGCAGTCCCTATGCGTACTGAACATCTGGATCAACTTCGTCGTTCGCTTTCGTCGAGTGCGGACGTGTGCGCGGAGTGCTCTCAGCTGTGAAAAATATTTTTCAGCTTTTCGCGACCTGAAGCGCTATTTCTTGTTGCAGGCTATAGTGCTAGGTGTGGTGTATTTGTTTTGTGTTTAATTTTTGTAACAATTATTGGAATTATTGTGAAATAACAGTGATTTTAATCGTGAGTGCACGTGTGAACAGGCGTTCAGTGTGGTTGGTATTCAGGAACCCTAAAATCGGAGCTGAAAGGCCGGGAGACCCGGGAACATCACCGCCGTAAGTTAACTTTAACATTGTTACAGTGTTTCAGTGAAACCACACTTTTCGGCCAAGCACAGGTGCTTTGCCAACTTTGAGGTTATATAACCTCAAATTGGTCGAGTGCCAAGGTGTGCGGCAGGGAGCGTGGCGGGTGACAGTGACACTTGACGGCTGTCAGGTAGACGACATTGTCATATTGGCACTGTCAACTTGACAGCTGCCGACCGCGATAGTGACGTTTGTTTGTGTGCTCGTTATCTTTATTTTATGTACCAATTGAACTATAGACAGCTGTCAGTTTGACATGTCACTCTGACAGCTGCCGCCCGCGACATTGACGCTAGATACGACAGTGACGTTGTTGTGTTGTGTTGTGTGTGCTCATTGACATTAGACGGCTGTCAGATTGACCTGTCAGTTTGACCTGTCAGTTTGACAGCTGCCGCCTAGCGATAGTGACGTTTGCTTGGGGTGTGGCGCTAGTGCGCTATCAGGGTGTGAGTTTGCGCACTGTGCGCAAACTGTGTTGGTGTCGCTGGTGCGCCGCTCGGGTGCGTGTTTGCGCACCTTGGAGTTTGCGCTCCAGTGGCCTGCGCGCTTGCGCGCCTCGCGCGCGCGCCGGCGGGCCTTCACGCCGTGTGACGTACATACGTGCGTCGCGCGCGACACCGTGTGGCGACAACCGGAACTCTGGTGAGTCTGCTCCAGTATTATCCCTTTGGACTTGAACTATTTAATTGGACTTGAACTATTTAATAAACCGTGTACCCTTTTGAACAGCTAGTGTGGTGTATGTGTGTGACCTCATTGTTCAACTAGATACTTTAATTCACGAACTCATTTTGCGTACTTAGCGTGTGAAAACATCCGGGCAAGGGGGGCCTAACCCCCGCGCTCATTATGGCTAGTGACGATGGCGAGGAGTTTCGCAGGATACTTGACGAACAAATGGCCGAGAAGGAGCAGGAGCTGCGTGCGCTTGAAGAGCTGAGCGCAGAGGCGGGCTTTAGGCCAAGGGCCTCATTGCTGCGTACCCCGCCGGGCCTGTTCAGTACCCCGTTAACGTCGTCGCCCCCACCCAGGGAGCAGCTGCCTCCTCCATTACCAGCAACAGGGAAAAGACCACTGAGCTCGCCAGAAGAGGTCCAGGAAGCAGTACGGCGCAGGGTTCAAAGCCTAAGAAAACCCACGGCACCACCCATGGCGGGTATCCTCACCGCGGCCCCCTCGACCAGCACCACTGCAGCAACAGCCGCCACAGGGAGCGCGGTGACTTCCACCCCACTGGAACCAACGGGCCTATCGACGGCAAACCTGTTAGAGATCGCTGACCAGGCCAATGTGGCAACTACAGGAATTATGGAGATGGTGAAGAGTAAAACCAGCAAACTCAACAAAGAGGAGATTGCGGGCATAGGGCTTCATGTATCAGCGGCCGGGTCCATCATCACGGCTCTGATAGCGCGACTGGCCGTTGCAGAGAGGCGGGCTTTGGAGACAGCGCAAGCGGCGCCTGCTGCACCAGTGCAACCACTCGAACATGGGCAGGTAGACTACGCAAACGCCATTAGAACAGGCAGGAACGTTTCGCCATCCCCCATGCCCAGGCGCGTCGGACCGGTAGTGGCCGTATATCCGGCGGAGGACCAACGGGACACCTTAAAGACAGCCGCTGACACCAAGAAGGTTCTCCGTAAGGCTATCAACCCCGCTGAGCTAGGTATCCAGGTACACGGTGTGCGCCGCACTGGAGGGGCAGGACTTTTAGTGGAAACAACAAGCACAAAGGATGCTCAGGTGCTCAGGTCTGCCGTCCCAGCCACACTGCGAGTGGCGGAACCGAGGGAAAGACGCCCAGTGGTCTCGCTGATGGGGGTAGATGGGGATATCAAAGAAGGAAAATTGTTGGACGACCTCCATGAGCAAAACTTCAGCGAGCAGTACACCCTGGACGAGCTTAAAACAAAAATTCGCCCCGCCTTTAGCAGATCACGGTACAACAATAAACGAATGTGGGTCTGCGAGTGCGCACCTGAGGTCAGGAAATACCTGGTAGATAGAGGAAAAGTGTACATCGGATGGAACGTGATCGATGTATACGATTACGTAGACGTTACGTGCTGTCGGAGATGCCAGATGCATGGTCACCCGGAGAAGTACTGTCGGGCCAGTGGAATGACATGCGGGAAATGCGGAGATGACGGGCACAAGGCGGACGAGTGCCAGGCCTCAACGACCTGCTGTGCCACCTGCAAGAAGCTGGGGAGAAAGGGCCAGGCTATCGCACATAAAACCAACGACAGGGACTGCCCGGCAAGAAAGCACGCACAGGAGCGAGCCATTGCCAACACAAACTATGGCTAGAGGTCGTACATCTAACATCAGGGTAGGCCAGATCAATCTGCAGGGATCGGCAAGTAACACCGCGGAGTTGCCCTCTATAGGAAAGGACATGGGCTTGGATCTAGTCCTCGTGCAGGAACCCTACCTGGGATCACAGCTGGGTGGACCACAGGGCAACTTCATCAGTGTTGGTGACGCACCGAAATGCTGCCTATACACACATAATCTGGACCTACCCATAACGATCCTGGAGCACCTCAGTAACAACCACTGTCTGGTTTGCCACTTGGACCTGGGCATCTACATTATCACTGCGTACTTCCAATACAAGGACGATATCGGAGTACACCTGCAACACCTGGGCGCAGTCTTGGATGCTCTCCGAGGGAAGAAGATCCTTATAGGTGTGGACTCCAATGCTCATTCACCGACGTGGTTTTGCCCGGAAAGGAACTACATCGGAAGGGGACGCAGCGAGGCATACCGTCGGCAGCAG
The DNA here is from genome assembly GCA_933228765.1 of Miltochrista miniata. NCBI lineage: Eukaryota > Metazoa > Arthropoda > Insecta > Lepidoptera > Erebidae > Miltochrista > Miltochrista miniata. The sequence goes on from OW121772.1 coordinate 15,076,329, forward strand.
ATGGAGGACTTCATCGCCGGCCGCAGACTACACTTAAACAACAAAGCAGGACAGCCGCTAACATTCAGCACAGATAACGGTGAGTCGAATATCGACCTCACGCTGACCACCGCAGGATTGATAGTTGAGCATTGGACGGTCCACGAAGAAACCAGCGGCAGCGACCATAGACTGATTACGTACGAGATTGCAGGCTCTGGCCAGCGTGCCGGGGTGGCGGAGCCGTCGGAGGAGCCCTTGAGGTTCCGGGAACGCGGTGTGAACTGGGAACGGTTCCAGGCACTCATCCACGAGCGGGTGGGAAGTGTGAATTGGCGTAAATCAGCGAATGTGGTAAGCAAGGTCTTTACGGACATCATCGTGCGAACGGCAATTGAGTGTTGTGGAACAGGCAGCAGAAGAAAGCGTGAGTCGGGATATGAATGGTGGTCTCCAGCATTGGAGACCATGCGTAAAAGGACGAACAAGGCAAGGAAAGAGTGGCAGGTAGCTAGAAAGAGAGGTATGGGGGACTGGGAGGACGGAGTGAAAGAGTACTATCATGAATGCCGCAGTAAATATAGGGCTATGATGGGGAAGGCGCAGTCCGACTTCTTTCGGGAAATTGCTAATTCTGGCAACCAGGACCCCTGGGGACTGGCGTACAGAGCAGCAACGGGGCGACTCCGGCCGCCACCTAACGTTATTACGGGGATAAAATACTTAGAGGGATACGCCGGGGATGCGCAAGAGGCCATGAAGACTTTGGTCCATGCCTTATGCCCGGACGACAACGCTGACCTGGACACTGCATACCACAGGCAGGTCAGGCTCATGGCGGCTTGCGCCCCCCCGGGAAGGGATGCGCCTCCCCCATCGCTGGATGTGATAGAGAGAATAGTCCGGGAACTGCCCAGCACTTCTCCGGGAAGAGACGGAATTACGGCACGCATGGTAAAACATGTGTGCCTCGCAGCTGGCTCCGAGCTATCGCGTGTTTTTGGTCGTTGCGTTGAAGAGGGCACCTTTCCGGATGCGTGGAAGGACGGCAGACTGGTCATCATTCCGAAAGGCAATGGTCGGCCACAAACCGATCCTAAAGCGTATCGCCCTGTCACGCTCCTCTCGACACTGGGCAAGGTCCTCGAAAGGGTGATGTTACGCTGCGCCCCTAACATCTTGCGCGCCACGTCATCCTGCCAGCATGGATTCACCAGGGGTAGATCGACGCTGACTGCGCTTCGGGCTATTCAGACCGTGGTGGCTGATAGTGAAGCAAAATATGTCCAGGCCGTATTCCTGGACATCTCGGGGGCGTTCGACAACGCGTGGTGGCCCATGATCTTGCTGAAGGCGAAGAACAGTGGGTGCCCACCAAACATCTATAGGATGCTGGTGAGTTACTTCACTGGCCGGCGTGTCGGTCTCTTCGTCGGCAGCAGGGTCATGTGGAAAACCTCCACCATGGGGTGCCCGCAGGGCTCGGTTTTGGGACCCTCTCTGTGGAACCTCCTCATGGACGACCTGTTTCAGCTACCATACCCACACGGAGTTCATCTCGTAGCGTACGCAGATGACGTAACAATTCTCGTTGAGTCGAACTCACGCGCCGGCATCGAGGCAACTGCCTCATGCGCCATGGCACTAATAGCAGACTGGGGATCCAGGAACCGGCTGGGCTTCTCCCCCGGCAAGTCATTCACAATGACCATGAAGGGGAAGCTGCCTGGCCGCTCTCCAGTGGTTCGGCTCGGCGGGGTTGCAGTCAAGGGAACGGCGTCTACGTCGTCGGATCACCGATATATTCGGTTCGACGTCTCCCCTCCACCTAACCTGCCGCCAGCAATCGCGAATCCCCCGGAACCGCGTTGGGCACTCCATCGCCTTGATCGGGAGGCTCTCCTGGAGGCGGCCATCGTGCAGGCCTGGATTCCGACAGCGGACAGGCCTGTCGATGTTGATACCGAGGTGAAGTGGTTCGGGAGAGCCATGTCGCACATCTGCGATACGGCGATGCCCAGGGCTAGGCCCAGACCGGCGAGGAAACAGGTGTACTGGTGGACGTCGGAAATCGCGCAGTTGCGCGCGGATTGCGTTACCGCGCGCCGCCGGTACATCAGGTTCCGCCGGAGACATCGTCGCCCAGATGATGCGACAGCCCGAGAGACGGAGCTCTATGATGGGTACCGGGAGGCCAAAAGGGCCCTCCAGACGGCCATCAACCGGTCCAAAAAATTGAGCCGCGAAAAGCTGATGGAGACTCTGGAGCGAGACCCGTGGGGGCGCCCGTACCTTATGGTAAGGGGCAAATTACGCCCTAAGGCGCCCCCACTGACCCAGAGTCTCCAGCCGGAGCGGCTGGAGGGGGTCCTGGACTCCTTGTTCCCGTCGAGAGCGGAGGAACACATTCCTCCGCGCATGGCTCCGTCTCAGGCGCCCAACGCGGAAGGCAGCGAGAACGACGTGCCCGTGGTCACCGAGGGTGAGTTAGGGGCGGCTATACTGCGGCTTAAATCCCGCTGAAACACCGCCCCTGGACCCGACGGCATTCCAGGCCGGGCGTGGGTCCTGGCTCTCGAGGAGCTTGGGCCTCGACTAGTTGGGCTCTTTATGCATGCCTCGAGAAAGGCCAGTTTCCCAAGGTCTGGAAGACAGGAAAACTGGTCTTGATTCGAAAGGCGGGGCGGCCGGCAAACTCCCCATCAGGGTACCGGCCGATCGTGTTGCTCGACGAGGTGTGCAAGCACTTTGAGCGCATTATTGCACAACGCCTCGTCGGGCACCTCACACGCGTGGGGCCTGATCTGGCGGATAGCCAGTTTGGCTTCCGTCAGGGACGCTCCACCGTGGACGCGATCATGCGCATTAGAGGCCTGACGGAGGAAGCAGTCTCACAGGGTGAGGTGGTGGTGGCGGTGTCTCTCGACATCGCCAACGCATTCAACACCTTGCCCTGGAGCTGCGTCAGGGAGGCGCTTATCTATCATGGAGTGCCTCCCTACCTCCGTCGAATTGTCAGGGCTTATCTCTCCGAGAGAGCCATAACTTACCCGAGCTGGCTAGGGCCGGCCGGCGAGATGTGTCGTGCGGTGTTCCACAGGGATCGGTTTTAGGGCCGCTCCTGTGGAACATCGGTTACGACTGGGTGCTGCGTGGTCCGTTACTCAGAGGGGTCGGCGTAACGTGTTACGCCGACGACACCCTCGTTACGGCGCGGGGAGCAACGCACCGTGCCGCAGCACTTAAGGCCACGGCAGGGGTTGCTCAGGTCGTGGGTCGGATTCGGCGGCTGGGTCTCGAGGTCGCCCTTCACAAATCCGAGGCTCTGTGCTTCCACGGACCTCGGATGGGGCCACCTGCGGGATCCAGCCTACAGGTAGGGGGCGTCAGCATCGGCATCGAGCCCTCGATGAAGTATTTGGGGCTCGTACTCGATGGCCGGTGGAACTTCGGACGTCACTTCCGAAGTTTGGTCCCGAAACTGAGGGGAGCATCTGCCGCACTCGCGCGGCTGATGCCCAACATCAGGGGACCCAACACTCCCTACAGGAGACTGTACCTGGCGATCGTGCGAAGCATGGCCCTTTACGGGGCTCCCGTATGGGCGGAGACCCTGACGGCCAGCAATGTGGCTAGACTGCTGAGCCCGCAGAGAGTTATGGCCGTCAGGGTGATAAGAGGATACCGCACGATTTCCGGTGAGGCGGCATGTCTCCTGGCCGGGACCCCTCCATGGGACCTGGAAGCGAGAGCCCTTGCGTCACTGTTCAGATGGCGTAAGGAGGCGCTGGAGCGGGGCCAAAGGCCTGCGTCTCGAGAAATCGAGGCCCAGCGGACCCTGCTCCACCAGGAAACCGGGGAGACATGGAAGGTGCGACTTGAGCAACCAAAGGGGGGATTCGCCACAATCGCGGCCGTCAGCCAAAAAAAAAAAAAAAAGGTAGGTATACACATTTGCAAAGAAACCCGTTTAGTATCATGTTAAAGTCCAGAGATCCAGATCGACTCAGCACTTTACCGAAGATATCCCAAACGTCAGCCTGTGCGAGATTAGTATGGGCCTGAAGCAGCTTTAAAACAGCAAGGTACCAGGAGACGACGGAAATATACTGCAGAGCTTCTAATGGCAGTTGGCAAACCGGTTCTTAAGGACATACAGAAGTTATTGAACTCCGTCATACTCGAGTGTAAAAAGCCACAGGTATGGAACAGGAGTGTGGTGGTTCTCTTCTTCAAAAAGGGCGATAAAGCCTTATTGAAGAATTACAAACCATCTAAATTTTATAAATAGCTCAACATACCTACACGCGCATTTTTATTTAACTTTAACGGTTCCATTTATTTAGTGGTCGGTATTAGGTGTCTCATAAACGGTATTAGGCACACGCCCTATATTTTGGATCGGTAATAGGGACATGGCCCCTTTTTTCTTTTAATCCATATTTAATTTATTAAGTAATTTTTTATATACTGTATCTATACATGACTGAAAAGTACGATAGTTTCAGTACTTGAAAAACTATTTTTGTTGACGCCACATATTAAGAATGTGCTTATTTTTTGGACATTAATCTCAACGCCGCTTAAACTGGCGGTAATAGGTGCGTTTACGTTAATATATCTTGCACCAAATTTCAGTCAGATCCGTTCAGCCGTTAGAGCGTGAAAGAGTCACAAACATCCACACATGCACACGTCTACACATTCACTAACTATAAATATTTATTTTTCCCACAATTTTGCTCGTAATAAACCTACAGGAACCAAATGGCTTACCCGGGACTCCTGGTTTTAGGCAATGGTAGGGCGCTATGATTTCATTCAGTCATCCTGCATAGCATCTATGAGGGATTTCCACACGCAAAAAAGGGATAAGTCTAAAAATTGTGCCACTATCATAGTACAAAAGAAGTTAATTTTATTTAAGAGATTTGTTTTATTTTTAACCCCCGACGGAAACCCGGACGGGGTGTTATAAGTTTGACGTGTGTGTGGGTGTGTGTGTGTGTGTGTGTGTGTGTGTGTAAGTCTGTCTGTGGCATCGTAGCTCCCAAACGGATGAACCGATTTTAATTCTGTTTCTTTTGTTTGAAAGATGGGTTAGGGGAGAGTGTTCTTAGCTATGTTTTATAAAAATCGGTTCAGCCATTTCAAAGATATGAGGGGTGAAAGTGGGGATGAAAAATTAAATTTGTTCAAATATACCCGTGTTGGGTATCAAATGAAAGGTCATAACTTATACATCACGATATCGCAAGTTGTATGAAAATCGGATGAGTGGAATGTATTTCTAATTCTGTAACCGCACCCCGCGCAATTCGCATTGGTTCTGAATAATTGTTGATAGACTATACGTATGTTGATATTAAAAAACCCCTATAAAAAGCATGAAATAAAAAATTAAATTAAATATTTAAAAAACCCCCGACTCACAAAAAAAGAACAATAAAAAAACCTGTAAAAAGTAAAAAGATAACTATTATATTATGACCTATCTACCCTAAGTATTGAACCTTTATTATTATTATAGGTAGCTATATTATTTACGTATTCATATTGTTAACTAACAGTTTGTCTCGTCGGGGACCGCTCACCTAATCATAACCTAAACGTGCGTCTGTCTCTATATAGGTATAGAGCGGTCCCCCCGACGAGACTAACTGTTACTTAAAAATATGAATACGTAAATAATATAGCTACCTATAATAATAATAAAGGTTCAATACTTTGGGTAGATAGGTCATAATATAATAGTTATCTTTTTACTTTTTACAGGTTTTTTTATTGTTCTTTTTTTGTGAGTCGGGGGTTTTTTAAATATTTAATTTCAATATCTTGTTTGGTCGTATCCATCCATACTATGTTACTCCTAATTTTGTTTCACTGTTTGGCCCATCGCATTTTTATCTTCTCCATAATGTTATTTTTTTTTCTAATTTGTAATGTACCTAGGTAGGTATTCTAAATGCAGCATACTTTTTAACTGTACCTAACGAATTGTAAAATTCATACATCAGAATAATTTACGATTGACATCCCAAAAACGCAAGAGTCACGAAGAAAACTAATTATAGTAGTCAAAATAATAAGTAGTGCGTAGGTAGATATTGTGTATCTAGGGTTTTTTTGTACCTTCCTAATTATATCAATAGAATTTTAACCCTTTTATTCAAGTTTATGAGTCTTAGCTACCTTTGTTAAGATTTACTTCAAGTGTAGCTTTTATTGTTCACCCAATATGTACCTACTGATAATTTTAATAGAATTTGAAGTGTCTGCAGTTTTTTTACATAATTAATTGAAAGTGACGGATTACACGCTGCTTGTCACAATCGCGATTCGTCGTAAGCGCAGTTCGACATAATACGCGATTTGACACCAACGCTATAGGTCACAAACGCAGTTCGCCACCACCGTTTGTCTTAAACGCAATTCGTCACACACGCAATTCGTCACACACGCATTTTGCCATAAACGCAGTTTGTCACTCGATTTTTCTTAAACAACAAAAAAAATAACCACGAAGGCTAAGACGGGAGCTCCGCTCCGCTTCGCTCCCGCCTTAGCCTTCTAACCTAACCTATCCGAGTCGAGGTACTCTGAGTCGGGGTGTTAACCATTCTCTTATTATGGCTAACACCTCGACTCGGATAGGTTTTTTTTTCATAACCATTCAACACCAACGTGTCCCATAACCCGCTAATAAGCGAGGCAACAGATTTTTTTATCATTCTGCGCTTTTACCATTTTGCTCCTTTAACATTTTGCTCTTTTACCATTTTGCGAGTGCTTACCATTTTGCGCTTTGAACGTTATGCGCCCCAAGGAAATTTAGGTGGATCGTGACAAATCCCGTTTATGACGAACTGCGTGTATGGTGAACCGCGTGTATGACGAAAGGCGATAGTGACGAACAGCGTATAAGACTAATAGCGAATGTGTCGAATTGAGTAAATCAGATCGCTGATGACCAACTGCGTATAAGACGAATCGCGTTTGTGACAAGCAGCGTGTAATCCGCGTGGTGGATCGCTCCAGTTGCGACCGTCGCCGGCTTCTTAGCTTCGTTGGTCGCCGCTGTCTCGGCGAACGTTTTTCGCGGGCGCGGAGTGGGCGATGGCGTGGCGGGTGACGTGAGTTTCTTAGCCGCGTTGATTGCGGCCAGGTCCTCGAACGTCATTCGGGGGCGGCTAATCTCCATTGGGGAGACTCTTCCGGGTGGCAGCTGATCTTGAGCTTCGATCGTCGGCCATGGATGGTATCGGTGACCCCCAAAGTTTTGGGGGGGATCTTTATATAAACTTTTAGGAAACCAAACACTATCTTGAATTTAAATCGATGAGCGCCATCTGTTGGTCCCTTTTTGTACTGAAATCTTAAAATTATTTTGTTAAATTCATGATTAATCAAGTATTTGTTTACACGATTGTGTGTAAAAAAAAAATCAAAATAATTTACCCAATTGCCTGGACATATTAAAAACTAGCTGACCCTCGCAACTTCGTTAACGCCACATAAGGTGTATGAAAGGACACGTATTTTTTCAACAGACTCATGGCAGCGTATGAAACTGCCCTGTTTGCTTAATCATAAAAGAGCTTAAAGATTAAGTCCATTCTAAAACAATTCAGTCCACTGAATTATTTTACAATAGACCTAATCATTAAGCTCTTTTATGATTAAGCCAACACGCCAGTTAAGATTTAAAAGAATCCTTCAATTCTAGGTTTTGCAAAAGTTGAGATGTCCCTAATTTCTGAATCACAGAATTGGCAACATTGAAACTTGTATGAAACAATCCTTAGAGTACTCACTTTATAATACTGAAAAAAGTTTTAGAATCAGTCCACGCATTCAGAAGTTACAACTAAAAAACCGTTTTGTCTTTCATCCCCTCTCACTAAGGAACTGCGCAAAATATCAGGTTCAAAAGTATCCTAGAACCTTCCTCGGACTATAAGCTCAAAATGTATCAAGTATCATTCAAATCGGTTCAGTAGTTTCGGCGTGATACTTATTCGGGATACAGACAGACAGACAGACAGACATGAAAATTTTAAATTACATTTTCGGCTTCAGTATCGATTAGAGAACGCCCTCCAATTAAAATTTATAAAATATCTTCCATGTACAGACTCCCGACCCTCTACAGTTTTATTATATGTATAGACTAGCTGACCCTCGCAACTTCGTTTACGTCACATAAGGTGTACGAAAACGGAGGGGAGCTTCTTCATGAGACTCATCAAGCAGCGTGTGAAACGGCCCTGTTTGCTTAATCATAAAAGAGCTTAAAGATTAAGTCTATTCTAAAACAATTCAGTCCACGCCTTCGGCGCGTACTGAATACAATAGCCTTAATCATTAAGCTCTTTTATGATTAAGCCAACACGCCCGTTTAGATTTACCCTCACATTCTAAATAACCCTAGAATTCTAGGTTTACCGAAAGTTGAGATGCCCCAAATTTCTGAACTAAATAACCCTCAATTTTGAAAATAGTGTGGAATAATGCTTAAAGTACTCCCTTTCAGAAACCAAAAAAATATTTGAAATCGGACCACGCAGTGAAAAATTATAGCTATAATAGTAGATTGTTCACCGAGGGTGGAAAGAATCAATTCCCGAGGTATTTAGACGCCCGAGCGCAGCGAGGGCGGCTATAGTCCGAGTCGGAATTGATTCTTTTACCCGAGTTAAACACTCTACTTTTCATTTCAAATACCTACGAGGAAAATAAAACTAATAATAAGATTCAAACCTTACCATAAAAGATTATTACCAATTGTTTTGAATTCTGTTACAGATAAATAATAACAACTACATTATGTCGACTTTTAAAATTTTAAATATGGAACCCACCGCGTAATTGTTGCAGAGATTACCGGCCACATACACGTACAATATTATTGACTCAATAATATTGCCACAATATTTATTTCCATCCTAATATAGTCTGTTCAAACCATAGATTTAGAATTTTTTAGAAGCGTGCGAGCGAGACCTCATTATCCATAGCACTTAGCTCGAGAGGAAAAGAGAAAGCAAATTGTGTACTCAAATGTCAGTATTTTGAATCGCTGAGCCCGCTGGGATCCTATGGCGGCTCTATGTTATTCATAATATCCAATAATCTGTAGTGATCTTACGATTAAAATAGAAAATTTTATATTTTCAACAATATTGTCGTGTTTAGTGTGTGAATAGGATATTACAAAACGCAATTATACGAAGAAAGACTCGTTTAACAGGTCATTTGTGACTTCGTTCATTCCATTTTTGACGTACATATTTTGCCGAATTGGATGTAAAATTTCACTGAAAGTTCAACTCATAACGTAGTTTATGCATTTTCCTTAATACATAACACAATATTTAATGTGTAAATGCATTTTTGGAAGATATATAAGGCAGAAATAGAAAGGGCTGTTTACAGTAAAATAGTCATGGGTAGGTATCGATAAGGATGTCGATAGTTCATTATAGTGACATTGCTACAAACAAACTTATCTGGATTTAATTTACTATAAATATGATTGATTTTTACTCGAACTGTGTTATTTAACCTTTTTTTTAGGGTTTTGTGCCTATCTATACATATAATAAAACTGTAGAAGGTCGGGAGTCTGTACATGAAAGATATTTTGAAAATTTTAATTGGAGGGCGTTCTCTAATCGATACTGAAGCCGAAAATGTAATTTAAATTTTTCATGTCTGTCTGTCTGTCTGTCTGTATCCCGAATAAGTATCACGCCGAAACTACTGAACCGATTTGAATGATACTTGGTACATTCTGAGCTTATAGTCCGAGGAAGGTTTTAGGATACTTTAGATCCTGATATTTTGATCGGTTCCTTAGGGAGAGGGGATGAAAGACAAAACGGTTTTTTTGCTGTAACTTCTGAATGCGTGGTCTGATTCCAAAACTTTTTTCAGTATTATAAAGTGAGTATTCTTAGGATTATTTCATACAAGTTTCAATGTTGCCAATTCTGTGGTTCAGGAATTAGAGACATCTCAACTTTTGCAAAACCTAGAATTTAAGGATTCTTTTAAATCTAAACTGACGTGTTGGCTTAATCATAAAAGAGCTTAATGATTAAGTCTATTGTAAAATAATTCAGTCCGCGCCGAAGGCAGAATGGACTTAATCTTTAAGCTCTTTTATGATTAAGCAAACAGGGCAGTTTCATACGCTCCCATGAGTCTGTTGAAATACCTGTCCTTTCATACACCTTATGCGGCGTAAACGACGTTGCGAGGGTCAGCTAGTTTTAATATAATATTTCCAAAATTTGTGATCCATTTTGAGTTGAATTTTTATAATTTTACTTCACTTAAGGTACTCCACGCCACACCGGGATGTTTGCTGTACAAGGCGCAGATTAGCCTCTGCGTCGAATACTGTTCTCACCTTTGGGATGACTGTGCGAGGTACTTACTGGACGCGCTTGGCGCTATGCAGAGACGTGTTATCCGATTTCAATTATAGGTTGTCCTAAGATGACGGTAAGCCTCGAGCCGTTAGCGCAGCAAAGAACCATAGCGTCCTTGGCTGCCTTCTACTGAATGTATCACGGCGAATGTTCTGAAGAGCTCTTCAACCTGATCCCACCATCTCCTTTCCGATTCCGAACAACACGTCGGGCAGAGGTGCCACTCATATATAGCGGAGAGAATCTTCGCCAGAACTGAGCGTTTCAAAAGATCGTTCCTCTGTCGAACTACAAAATCCTGGAACGACCTGCCCCCACATGTGTTTCCCTCATTTTACAATCCTGGGTTCTACAAGCGGAGCGTGAAGAGGCGCATCATAGGGTCGCCAACTTGAGGACTACTGTCAGAAGTCTTGTGTGCTGTAAGCATGGCCCCCATTCGCTAGATGCGCCACGGCTTTCCATTAGTTTCCATCAGTGGCGACGTGAATTTGGCGAGGTTAATATATTTAAAAAAATCTACGAGTAATATCTTTCATTGTTACTAGGGTTCAATAATAAATGAGTTTCTAGGTTTCGTATTATGATAAGAGTTGGATTTTTAGTAAAATTTCAAATTTAATTGGCAAAATATATATGTACGGCAACAATGCAATGTACGATGCCATAAATTACATGTTAAAAGTGTATTTTCACATTCACACACTGAATCAAAATTCGTAAAATCACTACAGAATTTCTAATATTACGAGTTACCCCATATAATCCCATTTTTACTTTTTCATAGTCGATTACATTCAAATTAACAATTTATTCCCCAAAACAAGAAGTTGGAGATGAAACTTCTAAGCACTTTGTGTGCTTAGAAGTTTCATTTTCATTCCATCCATTTATACAGATACTTTTATCGATAACATAGGTGTGACCATTCAACAACACTATTTAACCCACACATAGATCTTTCATTTTTGGTCTCGTCTTCAGTTTGACACTGTTCATCTTGTACATTCTAAATCTATGGTTCAAACCTCAATATTACCCATACACGGTCAATTTATTGCTATATTGATCAATATTATTGTACGTGTATGGGGCCGGAAGAAATTTTCGCTAAGTTCACACTGGCTGTTTGGAAAGTCGCATGGCCGCAGCATTTTTTTAATTTTTTTTTACACAAATCTCTTCACTATCACAGCTGACCTGTCAGCAGTTCTATTTTTAAAGTTCATTCCGGCCCTTGGGTGGGAAAAAATTTGTATGAGTTTTTCCCTCCCTAGGGAGGGAAACAGCATTTTCCACCCAATAGTCAGATCAAGAAAACACTATTTTCCGAGTATGAGAAATGAAATAGTAGATTGTATAACAAGGGGGCAAAATAGTATTTTTACGGCGAGGGCGCTACTTTGAATCACGAGCGAAGTGAAGGATTCTAGAATAGAATCCCGAGCATAGCGAGGGATTCTAACGTAGAATCCTGAGCGCAGTGAGGGATTCAAAGTACACCGCCCGAGGGAAAAATAATTTGCCCTCGAGTAATATACTCTACTTTTCATTCCCATTCTATGAGAAAAAATAAGTTTTGTTCGACGTAGTTACCTTCTACAGTTATTGTTCCAGGAGTTTATAGATTGTCACTTTCATAACTTGACGTAGAACTTATTATATTTGCAGAATACAATAAAATATGTTTACCGATTACCAGAATATTAATAATGACGAACACGAACAGATAAATGGCGCTGTTTAGTTTTTTTTTAGTTAGCTCAGGACACTGCGCTGTTCAGCCAACACTTACCAGCCAGTAATTCATACAATTTGCGTTCGATTTCTATGAAATTTTCAAGTTCCAAATTCAAATCCTTTGCCGCCCGCTAAAAAGCTCTTAACAGAAAAGAGCTATTTTGCGCCCCGTTATCGTGGTGCAAAGTGATTCTTTTCGAATAGAAGGAATGAAAAACTATTTTGCCTTTCATCCCCTCTCCTGAAGGAACCGCGCAAAATATCGCAATTAAAAGTATCCTAGAACCTTCCTCGAATCATACGCTTGGATTGTGCCAAGTATCATTCAAATCGATTCAGTAGTTTTGGCGTGATACTTATTTGGGATACAGACAGACAGACAGACAGACAGAAAGACAGACAGACAGACAGACAGACATGAAAAATTTTAATTACATTTTCGGCTTCAGTATCGATTATAGAACGCCCTACGATTAAAATTTTGAAAATATCTTTCATGTACAGACTCTCGACCCTCAACAGTTATTTATTATAAGTACTAGCTGACCCTCGCAACTTCGTTTACGTCACATAAGGTTTGTGAATGGAGAGGTCCTTCTTCATCAGACTCATCAAGCAGCGTGTGAAACGGCCCTGTTTGCTTAATCATAAAAGAGCTTAAAGATTAAGGCTATTCTAAAACTATTCAGTCCCCGCCTTCGGCGCGGACTGAATTATTTTACAATAGTCTTAATCATAAAGCTCTCTTATGATTAAGCCAACACGCCCGTTTAGAATTACCCTCACATTCAAAGAAACCCTTGAATTCTAGGTTTTGCGAAAGTTGAGATGCCTTTAATTCCTGAACTACAAAACCCTCAACATTAAAACTTGTGTGAAACAATCCTTAAAGTACTCCCTTTATAACACTAAAAAAATTTTTGGAATCGCATCACGCGTTGAGAAATTACAACTGAAAAACCATTTTATCTTTCATCCCCTCTCCCGCAGGAACCGCGCAAAACTTTGGGATCAAAAGTATCCTAGAACCTTCCTCGGACTATAAGCTTCAAGTGTACCAAGTATCATTTGAATCGGTTCAGTAGTTTTGGCGTGATACTTATTCGGGATACAGACAGACAGACAGACATGAAAAGTTTAAATTACATTTTCGACTTCAGTATCGATTAGAGAACGCCCTCCAATTAAAATTTTCAAAATATCTTCCATGTACAGACTCTCGACCCTCAACAGTTTTATTATAAGTACTAGCTGACCCTCGCAACTTCGTTTACGTCACATAAGGTTTGCGAAAGGAGAGGTACTTCTTCATCCGACTCATCAAGCAGCGTGTGAAACGGCCCTGTTTGCTTACTCATAAAAGAGCTTAAAGATTAAGGCTATTCTATTAAGCCAACACGCCCGTTTAGAATTACCCTTACAATCAAAGGAAAACTTGAATTTTAGAGTTTGCGAAAGTTGAGATGCCTCTAATTCCTTAACTACAAAACCCTCAACATTGAAACTTGTGTGAAACAAATCTTAAAGTATTCCCTTTATAACACTAAAAAAAAATTTGGAATCGCATCACGCGTTGAGATATTACAACTGAAAAACCATTTTATCTTTTATCCCCTCTCCCGCAGGAATCACGCAAAATATCGGAATCAAAAGTATCCTAGAACCTTCCTCGGACTATAAGCTCCAACTGTACCAAGTATCATTCAAATCGGTTCCGTAGTTTCGGCGTGATACTTATTCGGGATACAGACAGACAGACAGACAGACAGACATGAAAAGTTTAAATTACATTTTCGGCTTCAGTATCGATTAGAGAACGCCCTCCAATTAAAATTTTCAAAATATCTTTCATGTACAGACTCTCGACCCTCAACAGTTTTATTATAAGTAAAAGATAGATAGATAGACTAGTAAACACTAGTTAAGTAAACCCATAGTTTTATGTAGGTATTATATTGATGGCACCAACTTCAATATTATATTGAATTAAATATGATAAATCAAAATACATATTACTTTGTGCTAAGTAAAATTTTATTTTTCAGGATTTGCTTGAAGTCGGTTTAATTTTTTATTGAAAAATTTTTTTTCATCATTTTAAGTGACGGGTGAATTGAAAAATATAGGTATCTATCTAGGTGAAAGTTCTCATCGATACAAATCAATCAAGCCCAAACACAAGGTAGCTGCTGTAAATCGTTAAGGAATTCCCTCGACTGTCTTTCGGTTCCATCATCAGATCGACTTCAGACATTCAGTAAATTGTAGTACCTTTAAGCACTGAATTAAAAAGTTAACAAACGCACTAGTTGTCCCTACAATTTTCGGTGGTTGCCTTCGATTTCTCCTGAATCTCATCATCAGATTCTGACCTGGTGAAATTGGGACCACCTCAGAAGTGAACTCTATCCAACAAAAAGCAGATTTGAAATTCGTCTATAATTGACGAAATATCCGTGCACATACATAAAACATTGAGAATTTCCTTTTTTTTAAGTCGGATCTATCAATCTAAGTGTAAAGTTCTCATCAATACAAATCAATCAAGCCCAAACACAAGGTAACTGCTGTAAATTGTTAAGGAATGCCCTCGACTGTCTTTCGACTCTATCATCAGATAGACTCCAGACCTTCATTAAAATGTAGAACATTAAAGCACTTAACTAAAAAGTTAACAAGCGCACTAGTTGTCCCTACAATTTTAGGTGGTTGCCCTCGTTTTCTCCTGGATCCCATCATCAGATCCTGACATGGTGAAAATGGGACCACCTCAGAAGTAAACCCTATTCAACAAAAAAAGAAATTTTGAAATCCGTCTATAATTGACGGAAATATCGCCTGACATACATAAAAAAAAATACATACAGACGAATTGAGAACCTCCTCCTTTTTTTGAAGTCGGTTAAAAAATCATCAATTTCTATCTTTTTATGTCCTAACTAGCTGACCCTCGCAACTTCGTT
Source organism: Miltochrista miniata (assembly GCA_933228765.1). NCBI lineage: Eukaryota > Metazoa > Arthropoda > Insecta > Lepidoptera > Erebidae > Miltochrista > Miltochrista miniata. The sequence continues at coordinate 15,091,447 of OW121772.1, forward strand.
TACGTCACATAATGTGCACGAAAGAATTTTAAAAATTATTTTACAATACCCTAAATAATTAAGCTCTTTTATGATTAAGCCAACACGCCCGTTTAGATTTACCCTCTCATTCAACGGAACCCTTGAATTCTAGGTTTGGCGAAAGTTGAGATGCCCCTAATTTCCGAACTACAAACCCCTCAATCTTGAAACTTTCGTCGAAACATTCTTACTGTACTCCCTGTCCAATACTAAAAAAATATTTGATTTCGCATCACGCGTTGCGAAATTACAACTGAAAAACCATTTTATCTTTCATCCCCTCTCCCGCAGGAACCGCGCAAAACTTCGGGATCAAAAGTATCCTAGAACCTTCCTCGGACTATAAGCTCGGAATGTACCAAGTATCATTCAAATCGGTTTAGTAGTTTCAGCGTGATACTTATTCGGGATACAGACAGACAGACAGACATGAAAAGTTTAAATTACATTTTCGACTTCAGTATCGATTAGAGAACGCCCTCTAATTAAAATTTTCAAAATATCTTCCATGTACAGACTCTCGACCCTCTACAGTTTTATTATATGGATAGACTATCCACCCATTTTTACGATCTTTCCTAAATAAGTATCACGCCGAAACTACTGAACCAAATTGAATGATACTTGGTACATTTCGAGCTTATAGTCCGAGGAAGGTTCTAGGATACTTTTGATTCCGATATTTTGCGCGGTTGTCCCGGGAGAGGGAATGAAAGACAAAATGGGTTTTCAATTGTAAGTTCTTAACGTGTGTGGTCCGATTTCAAATATTTTTTTAGTGTTATAAAGGGAGTACTATACGGATTGTTCCACACAAGTTTCAATATTGGGAGTTACCTATGTAGTTCAGTCATTAGAGACATCTCCACTTTCGCTAAACCTATTATTCAAGAATTCCTTTGAATGTAAGAGTCATTCTAAAATGGCGTGTTTACTTAGTCATGAAAGAAGACTACCGGTATTGTAAAATAATTCAGATTTTAGAATAGACTGAATCTTTAAGTTCTTTTCTGACTAAGCAAATAGGGCAGTTTCACACGCTCCTAGGCGTCTGATAAAGAAATACCTCTCCTTTCATAGACCTTATGTGACGTAAACGAAGTTGCGAGGGTCAGCTAGTCCTCAATAAATGTACTATTAAACTGTAAAATAATTTTCGAAATGCAACCAGTAGTTTCTGAGGTCCTAGGACAAACAAACTCTTAGCAACTTACTCAGTTTTATAATATTGTGAGCAAACCTTAAGAAACAGACAAATTAGGTTATTGTGAGCGAACCTTAAGAGGTAGACATATGCTGCCGCGGACTTTTTTTTAGAACTTTTTAAGAGAAACATAATTGTAATACACAATTTTTACGTATCTTTAACTATTTACGCAGCGTAGATACGCCTCGGAAGCTCTCAGGCGGTAAAAAATATTCCCCGTTTTCGAAACATTATTGATTGCTGCTTTGCCCCTATTCGTCTTAGCGTGATGTTATAGTCATCCTCAATGCCTATAGCCATCCTCAATAAATGGACTATCAAAATGTGAAAGAATTTTTGAAATCCAACCAGTAGTTCCTGAGATCCTAGCGTTCAACCATACAAACAAACTCTTCAGCTTTATAATATTAGTAAAGTAAAATAGATAGATAATCGATACTGAAGCCGAAAATGTAATTTAAACTTTTCATGTCTGTCTGTCTGTCTGTCTGTATCCCGAATACGTATCACGCGGAAACTACTGAACCAATTTGAATGATACTTGGTAGGTAGGTACACTCGGAGCTTAAAGTCCGAGGAAGGTTCTACAATTAAAATTTTCAAAATATCTTCCACTAGCTGACCCGCGCAACTTCGTTTGCGCCACATGAGAGTGAGAAAGAGAGAGGTATGGTATTAATATTTTGAGTACTATAATGTTTTCCGTTGCATTTGCCACCGTCGCGTCGCGTCGCTTGAATTCTAATGAATTGAACCGCAAATCTTCGTTTGCGTCACATGAGTGAGAGTGAAAAGGAAAGAGGTGTTAAAGTGGTATAGTGTTTCCCGTCGCTTTTATTTCCACCCATCCGTTTTTCGGTATGGAACTCATCGTGTGCGAGCCCGACTCGCACTTGGCCGGTTTTTATCGTTTAGTTGACTGGCTGCCACTGCAGACCAAGTTTACTCCCGTCGCATCGCTTTAAAACTTAATAAGAGGGTTATTGTAAGTGAACCTTAAAAGATAGGCATATGCTGTTTAGGACTTATTTTTATAACTTTTTAAAAGGAACAATTTTGTCATACACATTTTTTTCGTAACTTTAACTTATGCAGCGTCCGCAATGGGAGCTCTCAAAAGAAAGAAATAATCCCCGTTCTCGAAACATTATTCATGGCTGGTCCGCTCCTATTCGTCTTAGCGTGATGTTATATCGCCATTAGCCAGCCTCAATAAATGGACTATTAAACTGTGAAATATTTTTTGAAATTCAACCAGTAGTTTCTGAGATCCTAGAACAAACAAACTCTTCAGTCTCATTATATCGTGAGCGAATCTTAAGAGATAGACAAATTAGATTATTGTGAGCGAACCTTAAAAGATAGACATATGCTGTCGCGGACTTTTTTGTAGAACTTTTTAAGAGAAACAATTTTGTAATACACAATTTTTACCTAACTGTCACCATTTACGCAGCGTACGCCTCGGAAGCTCTCAGGCGGTAAAAAATATTCCCCGTTTTCAAAACATTATTGATTGCTGCTCCGCTTCTGTTCGTCTTAGCGTGATGTTATATAGCCTATAGCTAGCCTCGATAAAATCAAACTGTAAAAGAATTTTTGAAATCCAACCAGTAGTTCCTGAGATCCTAGCGTTCAAACAAACAAACAAACAAACAAACAAACTCTTCAGCTTTATAATATTAGTATGGATGTAAAAATATGTACTACAAAATTGTTTTTCTTAAAAGTTCTAAAAAAAATGCGCGATAGCATGTGTCTATCTTTTGGTTGGTGCACAATAACCATTTTAATGGCAATCAATTTTTTTCTACAATAATGCCACGGGATACCTCTTTCATAAACAAAATTGCTCTTAAAAATAATGCGACGGGAATACACGGGACGAGAAACCTTTCTCTCTCTTTCTCTCACGTAGTATTGAATAGTAACGACGAGACGCTACGGGAGTGAATGCGGCGGGAACAGGTAATACTCATTATTATGTGGCGCAAACGAAGTAGCGCGGGTCAGCTAGTGTTTCTAATAAAGAAATATTTAAACTGGAACAAATTTTGATAGGCTCAATCAACGAGTTTTAATGAATACCTACATAAATACACACGTATGGTCCAGAGACTTATCCTTGAAGGGGTGGGCAGAGGCATACTAAGTATATGTCCACATTTCTCTTTAGTTTTTAACCGACTTCAAATAAGGAGGAGGTTCTCAATTCGTACGCTATGTTTTTTTTTTTTTTTTTTGAAGTGAAACTTCTTTATCGGCGTTGGAAAAAAATTTGCGTCACGTCACGTCACGTCACGTCACGTCACGATTTTTGGTTACGCGCCATCTTTGTTCTGTTCCTCACCACGGTGGATTCGAATTAAGAGTACTTTATCCAGGGATAGCATGTCATTTAAGGGTTTTTGGACTTTGGACCTTGGTACTTTGGGTCTTTGGGACTTTGGAACTTTGGGACTTTGGGACTTTGGGACTTTGGGACTTTGGGACTTTTGGACTTTTGGATGGGACCTTGGTACTTTGGGTCTTTGGGCTTTGGGACTTTGGGACTTTGGGACTTTGGGACTTTTGGACTTTTGGACTTTTGGACTTTTGGACTTTTGGACTTTTGGACTTTTGGACTTTTGGACTTTTGGACTTTTGGACTTTTGGACTTTTGGACTTTTGGACTTTTGGACTTTTGGACTTTTGGACTTTTGGACTTTTGGACTTTTGGACTTTTGGACTTTTGGACTTTTGGACTTTTGGACTTTTGGACTTTTGGACTTTTGGACTTTTGGACTTTTGGACTTTTGGACTTTTGGACTTTTGGACTTTTGGACTTTTGGACTTTTGGACTTTTGGACTTTTGGACTTTTGGACTTTTGGACTTTTGGACTTTTGGACTTTTGGACTTTTGGACTTTTGGACTTTTGGACTTTTGGACTTTTGGACTTTTGGACTTTTGGACTTTTGGACTTTTGGACTTTTGGACTTTTGGACTTTTGGACTTTTGGACTTTTGGACTTTTGGACTTTTGGACTTTTGGACTTTTGGACTTTTGGACTTTTGGACTTCTGGACTTTTGGACTTTTGGACTTTTGGACTTTTGGACTTTTGGACTTTTGGACTTTTGGACTTTTGGACTTTTGGACTTTTGGACTTTTGGACTTTTGGCCTTTGGGACTTTGGGACTTTTGGACTTTTGGATGGGATCTTGGTACTTTGGGTCTTTGGGACTTTGGAACTTTGGGACTTTGGGACTTTGGGACTTTGGGACTTTGGGACTTTGGGACTTTGGGACTTTGGGACTTTGGGACTTTGGGACTTTGGGACTTTTGGACTTTTAGGCTTTTGGTCTTTTGGATGGGACCTTGGTACTTTGGGTCTTTGGGACTTTTGGATGGGACCTTGGGACTTTGGGACTTTGGGACTTTGAGACTTTGGGACTTTGGGACTTTGGGACTTTGGGACTTTGGGACTTTGGGACTTTGGGACTTTGGGACTTTGGGACTTTGGGACTTTGGGACTTTGGGACTTTGGGACTTTGGGACTTTGGGACTTTGGGACTTTGGGACTTTGGGACTTTGGGACTTTGGGACTTTGGGACTTTGGGACTTTGGGACTTTGGGACTTTGGGACTTTGGGACTTTGGGACTTTGGGACTTTGGGACTTTGGGACTTTGGGACTTTGGGACTTTGGGACTTTTTGACTTTTGGCCTTTGGGACTTTTGGACTTTTAGATGGGACCTTGGTACTTTGGGTCTTTGGGACTTTGGGACTTTTGGACTTTTGGATGGGATCTTGGTATTTTGGGTCTTTGGGACTTTGGAACTTTGGGACTTTGGGACTTTGGGACTTTGGGACTTTGGGACTTTGGGACTTTGGGACTTTGGGACTTTGGGACTTTGGGACTTTGGGACTTTGGGACTTTTGGACTTTTAGGCTTTTGGACTTTTGGATGGGACCTTGGTACCTTGGTACTTTGGGTCTTTGGGACTTTTGGATGGGACCTTGGTACTTTGGGTCTTTGGGACTTTTGGACTTTTGGACTTTGGGACTTCGGGACTTTGGGACTTTGGGACTTTGGGACTTTGGGACTTTGAGACTTTGGGACTTTGGGACTTTGGGACTTTGGGACTTTGGGACTTTGGGACTTTGGGACTTTGGGACTTTGGGACTTTGGGACTTTGGGACTTTGGGACTTTGGGACTTTGGGACTTTGGGACTTTGGGACTTTGGGACTTTGGGACTTTGGGACTTTGGGACTTTGGGACTTTGGGACTTTGGGACTTTGGGACTTTTTGACTTTTGGCCTTTGGGACTTTTGGACTTTTAGATGGGACCTTGGTACTTTGGGTCTTTGGGACTTTGGAACTTTGGGACTTTGGGACTTTGGGACTTTTGGACTTTTGGCCTTTGGGACTTTGGGACTTTGGGACTTTGGGACTTTGGGATTTTGGGACCTTGAGACCTTGGGACTTTGGGACTTTGGGACTTTTGGACTTTTGGCCTTTTCGACTTTTGGACTTTTGGACTTTTGGACTTTTGGACTTTTGGACTTTTGTACTTTTGGACTTTTTGACTTAATTTAAGGTGAGGTGAAAATTAAGTTTATGAAGAAGTTTCACTTCTTACGTGTGTACACTAAGTACACGCAATTTTTTTTTTGTATGTATGTTACGCGATAGCGGCGCCAATTATGGATGGATTTTGAAAATTCTTTTTTTGTTTGAAAGAGGCTACTTCTGAGGTGGTCCCATATCCAGGGTATCAGGATCTGATGCTGGGATCCAGGAGAAATCGAGGGCAACCACCGAAAATTGTAGGGACAACTAGTGCGATTGTTAACTTTTTGATTAAGTGCTTTAATGTAGGTACTAAAATTTAATGAAGGTCTGGAGTCGATCTGATGATGGAACCGAAAGACAGTCGAGGGAATTCCTTAACGATTTACAGCAGTTACCTTGTGTTTCGGCTTGATTGATTTGTGTTGATGAGAACTTTACACCTAGATAGAAATACTTTTCGGTCCACCCGTCACTTAAAATTAAAAAATAAAAATTTTAAATAAAAAATAGAACCGACTTCATACAAATCCTTAAAAATAAAATTTACCTAGCACATTGTAATATGTATTTTGATTTATCCGATTTTATTCAATATAATATTGAAGTTGGTGCCATTAATAATACCTACCTAAACCTATGGGTTTACTTGGCGCCGACTTCAATATGATGTTGAATAAAATCTGATAAATCAAAATACATATTACAATGTCCTAGGTAAATTTTATTTTTAAGGATTTGTATGAAGTCGGTTCTATTTTTTATTTAAAATTTTTGTCTGACGTAATTGGTGGTGTGCCACATTGCCATGTTGAAATGGACAGGCATACGTTGTTGTAGCTGCCCACTGTTTTCACGCCACAAATCGGTTTCCCCTCGGCTATAGATGTTTTACTTCAAAATCAGAACATATAATAAAATCGTAACAGGTCGCTGTCTGTAGGTACATTGAAGATATACCTATATAAGAAAAAAGTTTATAGGGGAGCTTTTTGGACGCAATAGAACCCAAAACAATGGTACCTATTTAGAATTTTTGTCTGTTTGTATGTTTGTGCACGCTAATCTCAGCAACCCCTCAACCGATTGCGATGCGGTTTGCTCCACTTAACATTTAGTGTTTGTTTCATGTCAATCGGTTCATAAATAAAAAAGTAAAATAAATCTAAAGACAATGCAGTGTACGAAGTCGCGGGCTACAGCTAGTATTTAGGTTTTAAATTTACAAACACTAATTTATTGACTGCAGATGTAACTTTGTAATTCTCTAAATTTTTGGGAATGGGATTACTTATGACTAAACGGACCGAAATTCCAGATTTTTTTAATATTTCCTCCTGCTACCATAGATTTAGAATTTTTCGCTACTCACATTCTAAATCTATGCCTGTTATACACTAAACACTACATTGCAATCTAAATTTGAAGGTTCTATGTCCACTAGAAGTAGCTTAGAATTTTGATGATCGGTCAGTCAGTGAGTGAGTGAGTGACTACGAATTTTTAAGCAACGTTGACTAGACTAGACTGACTACTAGTAAACTACCGGTTCAAACTGAACGAAATTTGAAATATACGGTATTTAAACGGAGTACACTGTCTTAGTAACAGAAAATTCAAACTAAAATAGCCTGAGAGGGGGGCCTTGAACCCATCAAGAAAAGATAGTAGGTAGGGTAAACCACTCAATTATTGGCACTTTTAGAATGAATTATTGGCACTTTAGTTAAGAGTATATTTCGAAAAATAAGGGAAACCTAGTTTATTTCCTTTGCGCTCGGTAAGACTAATTCGCAGTACGCCTAACTCGCGTTATAACTAGCCAAAAGGAGAAGTAGGCATAACGCGAATTAGACCTACTGCGATGTAGGCCAACAGCTAAATAGGTCAAAGAATAACTAGACCTACTGAGATTTAGTCTTAAGCCTCTTAAGTTGGGCTAAATATTTACATGTGACAAAGAGGTCAGCCCACCTGATGGAAGGCGGTCACCGTATTCTAGGGACATTTGCAAACCCAGAGTGAGGTGATTTTTTACGCTTAATGTCCGCCGACGTAGGGGTGGGAGTGGGGATGTGAGGATGGGAAGGGTGGGAGTGGCGCCCTAGGCACTGAGTTCTCCCCAGCGCACTGTGAACCAGAATCCCAATCTAGCTGGACAAAAAGGGTCGTCTCATTTCTATCATTCTTCTAATAAAAACAGTAGGTTATAAACCAGAGGCAACGATTCAGCCATTTTTTTTATCAAGTACCCTCTGATAATTTAATAATTTTAAATCGTCTCCGTACAAACGGGTTATTTACGATGAAATTATTCACTTTCTTGCGTGTAATGAGTCAGGTCTCGAGCTAAATACTAGAGATGATTGTGATAATTTTTATTATGCATCGAGAAGTAGAAGGTATGTTTTACATAATTCACAATAAATTTATTCTGAATACCTATTAATTAATTACTATTCACGTCAAATAAAATAAAAATTCTTAATTTTTTACGTTTTTCCGCATTTCATAGACCAGAAACTACTTGCCCCCTCTTGACCCCGGGCTAATTTTTATATATGAAAGAGCCACATATATTTACTTTCAAAAATAGTAATTTATAAGCGCCTCACGATAGCACAACTTTGATTTTATTGCAGAAAAGGAAGTGAAGGTATTGCGAAGGAAGTTTTTCTACCAGTTGTTAAACTACCCAAAAGACACTAAACGTTCAGGTCTATGCGATAATATAATGATGAGATTTAATTTAGTAAATATAACGGAGTAATCTGTGCGAAATATTTAAAAATAATTGCCGACTTTGTACGAACTTAGAAAAAAATGGGTTCTGTGTGGAAAAACTCAAAAAGGTTTTGAAACAAGGTCGATTGGTGTTAATTGGCTTTGAACCACTTGGCCTTAGACTCCAGAAATCAACAATTAGCTAAACTAATAGCTTTTGAACTCCACCGGGTTCCTGAAAAAAAACGAAACATGACTTTTCTAAGATTTTTTAATTTTTCTAACGAAATCCAATAAGAAAAGATGTTATTGGATTTCGTTAGAAAAAGTAAAAAATCTTAGAAAAGTCATGTTTCGTTTTTTTTTCAGGAAGCCGGTGGAGTTCAATTTTGTGTTAATTGTTGATTTCTGGAGTCTAAGGCCAAGTGGTTCAAAGCCAATTAACACCAATCGACCTTGTTTCAAAACCTTTTTGAGTTTTTTTTCAAAACCTTTTTGAGTTTTTCCACACAGAACCCATTTTTTTCTAAGTTTAAATTTAAAATTAAAGCACCTGGACTGCTTAGCAAATGTAAGTTTGCCCAGTTGTGATGACTCCAAATCATATGACGCTCACTGGGAGGGGAGGCGCCATACTGAGAGTTTTTCTTCTATCAAAGCGGACTCTTAAAAGTGTACGCTTAATACACACACGCTATATAAATGTGTATGTCTGAAGTTATGAGTATATGTTTTAATTTTTTGTATAAGTTCCATAGTGACAGTCGATTGCTTTTGTAGTGGTGTATATGAATATGATTTCCCCCTACAAAATGTGACAGACAGACATGTATGGGGTAAACATGCTATGGCTACTCCCCTTGTACCTACTAGTCGCATTGCTCTGTGCTCCGAATAAGTGTTGGAAAAAATTGTAAGCCAATATACCTAAGTAAAGTGGTCTCATTATATGTATTAATTTTGCTATCGTTTTATTTAATTTCCTTTATTTAGAAATAAGCATCCTAGCATAAATCTATTATATTAACACAAAACTACTGCCAAGACTAATCGAAAGCGGTGAAAAATCGATCTACATTACAGGGAAACCACAATTAAACTTATCTAAATCATCCAGTTTTACTTGACCTTCATACACATACGAAATATTTAATAACGGGCGTCAGCTTCAGTTGTATTTTTTTTAATATAATTATATGGGTTTTTGTTATTTTTAAATTCGTAATATACCACATTCTGTGGATATATAGCCGTAGGAACGTAACACAACTCTTAAATAATATTGTCCAGCTAGATTGGGATACTGGTTCACTGTGCAGCGATGCATCCCATTGCCGGGCGTCAGAGCGTAGGATTCGGGGTAATTTTTATAGAGGTTTTAGGTTTTCTTCCTAGCAACTCCATAGAGCCACCGTGCCCGTCTGTTGCCAGACGGGGTTACGGCTCGGCCGAACGATGGTCCTCATGGGACCGTGTACTATTGCCACTGATCGCTCAGTGGCGAAGTACTCGTCGCCCTGAGAGTTCTCCGCTAAGTAGGTACACTCTGCATAACAGAGCGCATGCGGAGAACTACAAACCGGCCATAAAGGTCCCCCCTCCTTGGTGGACTACTGGCCATGGGCTACGACGTGCGCCTCGCGCGAAGCCCATGTCGTCGTCCACGTTACCAGGATGCACCACGTGGAGGCTGTCCTACTCAGCACCCCTTCTTACGAGGGCTTACCCGGGGTTCACAACCATAGGCTGTTGGGCGTTACGTAAGGTTTTTTAGTCGGTAGGAGTCCAGCATAGCACTCATGATGGATTTTCCCTCACGTTAAAAAAAAGTACCTATAGATAACATGAAACTGATATTATTCATTAAAACGTCAAAATATCCTTACAGCTGCATGACAACGATTTCATCTATGTACAAATTAAGAATTCACCTCAATTAATATTTTAGGCATAACGCGATGTAGACCAACTAAGATTTAGGTATATGCCGAAGTAGTCCATATACGAAATAGACCAACAGCTATATAGGCATACAGCTAATTAGGCTGAAAGCGAATTGTAAATGACATTTAGACGTAACGCGAGTTAGGCACACTACGAATTAGTCTTACCGAGCGCAAAGGGTTTATTTCCTTTGCGCTCGGTAAGACTAATTCGCAGTACGCCTAACTCGCGTTATAACTAGTCAAAAGGAGAAGTAGGCATAACGCGAATTAGACCTACTGCGATGTAGGCCAACAGCTAAATAGGTCAAAGAATAACTAGACCTACTGAGATTTAGTCTTAAGCCTCTTAAGTTGGGCTAAATATTTACATGTGGCAAAGAGGTCAGCCCACCTGATGGAAGGCGGTCACCGTATTCTAGGGACATTTGCAAACCCAGAGTGAGGTGATTTTTTACGCTTAATGTCCGCCGACGTAGGGGTGGGAGTGAGGATGTGAGGATGGGAAGGGTGGGAGTGACGCCCTAGGCACTGAGTTCTCCCCAGCGATGCATCCCATTGCCGGGCGTCAGAGCGTAGGATTCGGGGTAATTTTTATAGAGGTTTTAGGTTTTCTTCCTAGCAACTCCATAGAGCCACCGTGCCCGTCTGTTGCCAGACGGGGTTACGGCTCGGCCGAACGATGGTCCTCATGGGACCGTGTACTATTGCCACTGATCGCTCAGTGGCGAAGTACTCGTCGCCCTGAGAGTTCTCCGCTAAGTAGGTACGCTCTGCATAACAGAACGCATGCGGAGAACTACAAACCGGCCATAAAGGTCCCCCCTCCTTGGTGGACTACTGGCTATGGGCTACGACGTGCGCCTCGCGCGAAGCCCATGTCGTCGTCCACGTTACCAGGATGCACCACGTGGAGGCTGTCCTACTCAGCACCCCTTCTTACGAGGGCTTACCCGGGGTTCACAACCATAGGCTGTTGGGCGTTACGTAAGGTTTTTTAGTCGGTAGGAGTCCAGCATAGCATTCATGATGGATTTTCCCTCACGTTAAAAAAAAGTACCTATAGATAACATGAAACTGATATTATTCATTAAAACGTCAAAATATCCTTACAGCTGCATGACAACGATTTCATCTATGTACAAATTAAGAATTCACCTCAATTAATATTTTAGGCATAACGCGATGTAGACCAACTAAGATTTAGGTATATGCCGAAGTAGTCCATATACGAAATAGACCAACAGCTATATAGGCATACAGCTAATTAGGCTGAAAGCGAATTGTAAATGACATTTAGACGTAACGCGAGTTAGGCACACTACGAATTAGTCTTACCGAGCGCAAAGGGTTTATTTCAGTTCGGTGTTGCCCATTATATAGTTGTAGGTATGCATTAAAAAGTAAAATAGCATTCTTTTTCTGTTCGAAATGGGCAAAATTACCTAAAGTGCCAATAATTGGAGGAGTGCCAACGATTGGGTGGTTTACCCTACCATAGAAATATTAAATACCTAGAAACCGTATCGCCTCGTGATCACTGCAACAAAAACTGTCGTACTAACGCATGCTTGTGTGCGTGAGCGTACTGTCTTACACACGCCTTGCGTCAGTGTGTAGTGACGCCGGCTAAAGAAATTTCCCATTTTTTTCGGGAAACTAATCATGCTAAAGTTTTGTTCTCAAGTGATCAAAAAATTGAAATAATTTATAAAATGGAATTAATTGTAATGTCTATCTGTATGATTTAATTAGACATTTTAGATGTTTCTAGATACGCGGAAACGTGTCCGGCCAAGTTATGTAAAAGAAACTGGCGATATTTACGTTAAGAGCTCTTTATAGCCCTCTACAAATTGAAACGTATTATCGCGAAAGATATATAAAAAGTATAGATACGTTACCCACACTGCGCACACATACACATACGTTTTTTCTCAACATGGTCCCGCCATTAAGGCAATAAGGGTAAGAATATAAATGATTTCTTTAATTTAAAGTATGCCAAGTTTCTCATTACTGAGTCAGAACAATTGTATACATTATGTCGATTTTCACTATTCTCGAATCACACTTGACCGTTTCCAAATTATTTATTTTACGTTTCTCTAATAATTTAGTTTCTAATTATTAATTTTTAATTCCTAATTCTTTACTTATTTAATTTGGGGAATTTTGAATTGGAAACTGGCAACACCAACAAAAATGCCAAGATGGAGTCGAATAAATTAGACATGCGTAAATAAATAGATTTCATAAAATTATGATAAGTTTCGAGTTACTTACCGACATTCCTGGCTGTTTTTAAATATTTTCTTTAATTTCGACACACTTTTATTGCACCTAACGACATTTTAAACAATAAAATTTTGTCACGTGACACAAGCTTTTTCCTTGACAGCAGAATGTGCACTGAATCAAAGAGAATACAATACTACACTGAATGGCGGATCGGCACATTGAGGCTAACAGTTATCCTCAAAAATTTTAGACGCTTTGCTGTCGTTCAATCACTATCTAGAGTTTACTCTATTATCTAAAGTAGGTACCTACGGCCGTGCCGCTCACCGTCGCGCAATGGCTCGACTTGGTGAGGGCACCTAAATCGTATCGACCCCTTAACTTTCAACGATTAATTTACCGTTTTCGTACCAACCTCATAGATGGGGCCTGAATTTCGATTCAAATTTCGCTGCTGGTTTACATACATACATATCATGATCACGCCTTTATCCCCGAAGGGGTAGACAGAGGCATATTATATGGGTCACGCCTTTATCCCCGAAGGGGTAGGCAGAGGCATATTATATGCCCACATTTCACCTTTGTATAATTTTGTCCCACGTAATAGGTGGTGAGCCGTATTGCCGTGTTTAAATGGACAGGCGCAGGTTGTGACTTCCTGCTGTTGAAATAAAGCCTTCAACTTAGCTTAACGACTGCCATTTTACTGGCAACCGGGACCAACGGCTTAACGTGCCTTCCGAAGCACGGAACTCACGGACACGGACCCCAGACTTGTTGTCTATTCACCATCACGGTAAACATTCGAGAAATCTATTGGAGGAACCGGCCTCGGAAGACGTGCTGTTTAAAAAAAAATGTGTGCGTGTACTAGTGTACACACGTAAGAAGTGAAACTTCTTCATAACCTTATTTTTCAAGCCCAAAAGCCCAAAAGCCCAAAAGTCCAAAAGTCCAAAAGTCCAAAAGTCCAAAAGTCCAAAAGTCCAAAAGTCCAAAAGTCCAAAAGTCCAAAAGTCCAAAAGTCCAAAAGCCCAAAAACCCAAAAGCCGAAAAGCCCAAAAGCCGAAAAGCCCGAAAGCCGAAAAGCCCAAAAGCCGAAAAGCCGAAAAGCTCAAAAGCCGAAAAACCCTAAAGCCCAAAAGTCCAAAAACCCAAAAGCCGAAAAGCCGAAAAGCCCAAGAGCCCAAAAGCCGAAAAGCCCGAAAGCCGAAAAGCCGAAAAGCCCAGTAAATTTAACATTCTAAATTAACAACACTTATGAGTGTACTTTTAGCCATAAAATACAGAATATCTGTGTATCGATCTTTAGAAGATCGATACACAGATAATTAATTATGTTGTGCCTATAAGAGTGTGAGTGAGGGGCTATACCAGTGTTTCCGGGAAGACTAGTGGCGCTTTAGCGAAGCGTAGACCTATGTAGTGAGTAAATCTTTGAATACTTACTTACTGACGGATCTACAGCGTCTGCATGTTTCCCTATGTGTGCATCCATGGGACCTTCAACTGGAGCGTGAAGAGGTGCACCATAGAGCCGCCGCTGCGGGCACCTTGAGGGCTACAGGCAATATTCTTGTGCACTGAGAGTGGCTCTTTATTTGCTAGATGTCGCAATGATTTTCCATAATATAAAATAGTAAAAATTTGGAATCTTGATACTTTTCCTCACGTAATAGACAGCGAGTGAGTTGCCGGCGGGCGTTCAACTTGGCTTAACGACTGTCCAGTTACTGTCAACCGGTACAAACGGCTAGGAGTCCTTTCCGAAACTCGGAAGCGCTGCAAAATGTTACAAAATGGTCACCCACCTGAGGAAAAGGACCATTCGTAGGGGAATGCAGTGATCTTTTTTTAGAAAATAGAATGTACTAAGTAAAAGGTTTTTAAAAAAAATATATTAATGTACCATTCATTAACATAGTAAATCAAACCCGCGCTATTCGTCAGCGCCGTCAGAGACAACGAGGAGCATACTGAATACCTTAGTGACAGGAGAGACTTTGCTTATCTGTGTGTGTTCTACCGCCTGTACAACGGTTTGTGCTCTGAAGAATTGTTTGATATGATGCCTATGGCTACATTCTTCTATTATCGCACCGCTCGCCACAGACAGGGTGTTCATCCTCATACGTTGCGTCCTGAGCGCTCGAGCACGGTGAGATCTTATAGAGGCTTTCTTCTGCGTATGCTTTGGTTGTGGAATGATCTCCCTGCTTGGGTTTTCCCAGACGCCTACATTATGGGGTTCTTCAAAAGGGGACTTAGAAGGTTTTTAAAGAGTCGGCAGCGCGATTGTGGCGCCTCTGGTGTTGCAAACGTCCATAGGCTGCGGTGATCACCGGTACCATCTGGTGGGGCCGTATGCTTGAGCATACGGCCCCACCAGATGGGATTGGGATTGAGTAAAACCACGAATTACGTAAAAATATGTTAACTAAGGGTGGTGCCACAGTAGCATCTGGGTCAAGTCAATATATGTACTACTAGCTGTCCCGCGCAACTCCGTTTGCGTGATAAATAAAGAACCGCTCGACCGATTTTGTGCAAACTTCACATAAACCATCTACTAAATAGTCCGAACAAAGCCTAAACATTTGGTTTGGATAGGTGAGCCCGTTCTTGAGTTATAAAATTACAACGAAAAGTGGCATTGATTTTTATATATATAGATTTACACAGTTCACGAAATTATATCACTTGGTAAGTAGGTACACGTTTACTCATGAAGCATATAAAAGATTAACCTTATTATTTTACCTTAGATGCACACCAGCGCCGTAGTGGCAGGTAGTAGAACTGTTATGTACCTACACAGGGCGACAATTAGTCAACACACCTTGTATGGGTGCCAGTCCTCCCTAGCTGCAGTGACACGCCCACATGAACGTTTTTTTTTTTCTCTTAAATCTCAAAAAACTCAAACAAAAAAAGACTAAAAGTCATAAAAATAATCTTATATACATGAACGTTTAGTACAGATACCTACATCTTCACGTTGAACACCATCCTCCAGCCAAAGAACTTCCCAGCCTATTGGATATCAAGACCGAATGGACCGCTCCTTCAGGCGCGCACTTTTTAGACTCCCACAATTGCTGTCCCGGTTCTCTCCCTATTCAAGGTCGGCTACAAGCGATAAGCCGCGGTTGAGGTAGACAACTCATATAGGGGTTCGCCGTTCGCTGGTCTTGCTGCTCTTCTTGATCCAGGATGATAGTAGACGCATGCCACCCTTACGTGAAGATCCTGAGCTACCTAGTCCCTCTTCGTCACGGAGGATTGCGTTGAGCGTGGCGTCCCGGTCACTGCTGTAGAGAAGACACCGCTAAAGGACATGGTCTGCGATGTAATTTTACCCTAAAACATCTGTGTCCCGCGAGGATTCGCTACTCTTTTTTTTTCTCTCTTTTTTTATTTGTACTCTGTAGTAGACAATCCAGGTTGCCCTGATTTGCGCCGACACGTCCGTAAAGCATCGATGGAGGTCCCTACCCTTATCCTCCGCATCCCATTTCTGTCGCCGTAACGCAACTGTCTCCTCCGAAATTTTCCTTCTCTCCGCTCTGAGCTCGTCCCGGGGCAAGTGACGAACATCGTCTATTCTACCAGCACGAGAAACCTCCAGGTCGGCGGTAAGTACCCCCGCCGGCACCGGCTAAGCGGCAGTACTTACGGATCTATAGGCCTTGGTCAGAAGGGCCAAAGCTGATCGTTGCGTCCTCAACAATGCGGTGCAGACAACGCATTTAGTCACACGCCTCCACCAGCACACCCCGGCGTAGGCTATAATACGTAGGTAATACAATAGTTTCAAGGCATGGTACCTGATTCCCCATGAAGCGGTGGCGACGCGTGACATTTTGACAAATGCAGCCGTGGCCTTCTCTCCCACATAAGAGTGCGTGCTCCCTGAACCCGAGCCTTAAGTCGACCGCCACTCCCAGGACTTTCACTGACTGTACGCTCTTGACTGAGGCCCCATAGAGTCTAATCGTGGGGGTGGTGGAGGTGCGGCCGGTTATCTCCCCCCCCCCCCCTCCAGGTAATTAAAAATGATTTGGAGGGAGGGAAGCCCAGCTTGTTGAGCTTTCCCCCCACATAGTGATTAGCGCCATGGTGTTATCGGCCAGGTTTCAATCCCGGCCCGAGTTTGACTCGATCGTATGCAATTAGATGAACGCGGACCTGTGGTCACCCATTGTTGGGGTTTTTATAGAGGACCTGTCGCTGACATATAGACCTACGCTTCGATCAGCGAAGTACGAGAGAAGGAGTTCGTTGATGTTAGATGAACACCCGTCCGTTTTTGCCTTTAACAAAATCATTGGCCACCATTACGCATTGTCGACAGCGCCAGAAAGACTGCATATACATATGTATTTGCACTCGTCATTACCGATTCTTCCCAAGAGGGAACGCAGCACCGTCGACGTCGAGCGATCAGGGGTGAACTCGTGCTGACAGGACGATACGATTCGACATATACTAGGGGGAGAACGGGGAGAAGCATGATGGGGCGATACGCTTTGGGATCGGATAGAGAATTGTCATTCCCCTTCGGAAGAATGAAAAGTCTACCGTCCTTCCACTCATCGGGAAACGTGCCCTCCTCGACGCATTTACCGAAAACACGCGTCAGCTCGGAGCCAGCTACGCTTGACCATGCGGGCGGTTATCCCATCGATTCCCGGAGCAGTGTTAGATGGAGCGGACGCATCCTCGCCGGGGGGGTACGCAAGCCGCCATGAGTCGGACACTCCTGGGGTAAGTGTCGTCCATTTGGTAGTTGTCATCTGGGCACAGAGTGTGTCAGGGTCCTCATGGCGGCCTCTGCATGCCACGTGTGCTCGACCATGTATTTGATGACCTTGGATAGAGGTCTCGGCCTCCCATCAGCCACACAGTAGGCAAGGCCCCAGGGGTCCTGGTTACCGACATCGGCTATTGCGCGGCAAAAGTCGAGATGAGCCCGCTCCATCATGCGTTTGTAACGGCCCCTACTCTCTCCCAGATCCCTCCTAAGCGAGTCACGAGTGAGATCCCCTCCTCTTGGCTGCTCGGAAATATTTTCCGCGCTTTGTTATGTTCACGACGCGCCTCATCAAGTGCTGGAATCCACCATTCGTAGCCCCTCACAAGTCCCGCGACCGAAGTCATTCCCGGTGTCCTCCCTGCAGCCAGACCGATTATGTTGCTAAGGGCATTCTACGTGCTCGATGGTATCGCTAATCTCCGCTCGAAAGAGGTTAGAGCTCACACTACGCTCCCGAAACCTCTTTGGCTCTCTCGACAGCTCCGCAGGTCTTGGTTTCTTCGCCATCCGCAGGGAGTATGTTATGAGATGATAGTCAATGATACTCGCGTCTCAGTGTACTTTCCAGTCGTCTTAGTTGACGTCTCCCGCTGACATGGTAACATCGACGTAAGACTCGCCGTTTTCCGTGCAGAAGGTCGGTAGATGTCCGACCACGTTGTGAGTTGAGGTTAGTGGCTCTTCGACCTCTTGACTCCGACGAGTCACTTTATGTCCGAACCCGGTGTAGTGGCGTCTCACACGGACAGAGTCTCTCTGTCCTGAACTCGTCGCTAGCAAGGTGTATGATGCCGTCCACTCTGCGTGCCCGCGACTCTTCGGGATCCGCTGGCAGAGCCCCAGCCAATACCGGTAGAGCGACGATGTTCACCGATCGCTAGGCTGGGGTCTGAAGGACCATCGCCGGTCTCTCTTCTCAGTAGGGCAAAACGAACGACGTGGGTAGACATGGCGTAGGTACCACACCGTACACCAGGTACACTAGTCAACGCGAAGACGCATCTGATTGAGGTTTCAATGCCTGCGCGGGTGTCTGACTCGATGAGTATCGTAACATCGTCAGTGTATGCGACCATGGATATTCGTGATTGGCGGTCTGGCACTCTACGTTCTTCTGTCCGTCCCCTCTATATAGGCCACACGTCATGGGCTTTGCCCGACAATACTTCTTGGGTGGCCATACTGCTGGCGACCACGATGTAGTCATTGATCTCGACCACCTCCCAGCCGACGTAGACCCTACCAGTTTCCACTAACTTCTTTCGCAGGTCAGGTGGCTTGACAGACCCACATGCAGAGATTATTATTATGGGGTTTTCGATAAAAGGCCCGTATCTCAGCTGATATTTTTTCCAGGGTCTAAGTGCTATGCCTTCTGGCAGTTCAGCTCCCACAGGTCTGTCAGCGGACTTGATATTCCGCCATCCTCAGTGTAGGGCTCTCTTCAGGGCTTCCGCAGCGGTAGGCGAGGCCATGTGTATCACCACACCGTTTTTTCCGCAAGTCCAATCGCTAGTAGGAATTTGCACACCGACTTTAGCAGGCTTGACCGACTGCAACCCGTCTCTACGCTGAGCTCTTCAAGGGCCCACATCACCATCTCCTTCCCTTCGAGTTGCTGCTTCAGTGCTGGTCTGTAGGTGACGCGACGAGTTTGTGGATGTTTCTCAAGTGTTTGCGCAGATTGGACTTGCTCGAGAACGTCTGGAATATCAAAACAAAATTGTGAGCCATCACAGAACGATTGGCAGATGTGGATCATCGAAATTATTGTGTAAAAGTACCTATATCCATAACATAGAAGAACAAAAGTTCCCATTTCTTTCATTAAATTAATTTAGTTATGCCTGAAGTAACTGGGGGACGACGCAGCATGTCGCGCCTCTGTGGCGCAGTCGGTAGTGATACCGCCTGCGGCGCTGGAGGTCGTGGGTTCGATTCCCAGCGGAGACAAATATTTGTGTGACCCATAAATGTTTGTCTCAAGAGTCTGGGTATTTCTATGTATAATATGTATGTATTTAATAAGTATTTATATCCGTGGTCTGATACCCATCACACAAGCAGGTTATTCCTAGCTTACTTTGGGATCAGATAGCGTTGTGCGAGATGTCCGTGAATATATCGCACCTTGATTTCGAAACCGTTACTAACCAAAATAACTAAATTTACAGGAGAAGCAATTTAAGATTTTTGGCCAATTAAA
Source organism: Miltochrista miniata (assembly GCA_933228765.1). Classification (NCBI taxonomy): domain Eukaryota; kingdom Metazoa; phylum Arthropoda; class Insecta; order Lepidoptera; family Erebidae; genus Miltochrista; species Miltochrista miniata. The sequence continues at coordinate 15,111,159 of OW121772.1, forward strand.
TACTGCATAATGAAAAAGTTTTGAACTTTTATGAGGTATGCCTAAGATTACTTATTAAATTATTGGTTCCTTTTCAAGATGTGAAGGCACATAATTAGATAATTTAAATAATTACTGATTTATAATAATTTTAATTTTTATAGTAACACTTTTGCAATTTTTTTTTTCAATTATTATTGAATGTTGTAATGTTAGTATGAATTGAATGTTACTATGTAAAAATACAATTCTAGCTATTTTAAATGACAGAATAATGAATGTGAAATATATTTAAAGACACGGATTAAATAAAAGGTAATAGTTAAAATCAATATTTATTAAACGAATGTATGAAGTAAAATTATAAATGGCAAATAACTTTTCTTTTTCTTCTTTTAATAATTATCATTTAATTAAAGCTTACAATCACAGTAGTTACTTATTTTGAATAATAATCAACAAAAAACGACTTCCTATTCGGATGGGACCACCTGCGGGATCCAGCCTACAGGTAGGGGGCGTCAGCATCGGCATCGAGTCCTCGATGAAGTATCTGGGGCTCGTACTCGATGGCCAGTGGAACATCGGACATCACTTCCGAAGTTTGGTCCTAAAACTGATGGGGGCATTGATGCCCAACATCAGGGGACCCTACGCTTCCTACAGGAGACTGTACCTGGGGATCGTGCGAAGTATGGCCCTATACGGGGCCCCCGTATGGGCGGAGACCCTGACGGCCAGCAACGTGGCTAGATTGCTGAGCCCGCAGAGGGCGATGGCCGTCAGGGTGATAAGGGGATACCGCACGATCTCCGGTGAGACGGCATGTCTTCTAGCCAGGACCCCTCCATGGGACCTGGAAGCGAGAGCCCTTGCGTCACTATTTAGATGGCACAAGGAGGCACTGGTGTGGAGCCAAAGGCCTGCGTCTTGAGAAACCGAGGCCCAGCGGTCCCAGCTCCACCAGGAAACCGTAGAGACATGGAAGGGCGACTTGAGCAACCATAGGGCGAATTTGCCACAATCGCGGCTGTCAGACCGATCATGGACGAGTGGCTGGAGAGGAGACACGGTGCTCTCTCCTACTGGTTGTCACAGATGCTTACCGGGCACGGTAGTTTCTATGTATAATATGTATGTATTTAAAAAGTATATAAGTATTTATATCCGTGGTCTGATACCCATAACACAAGCAGGTTATTCCTAGCTTACTTTGGGATCAGATAGCGTTGTGTGAAATGTCCGTGAATATTACTAGCTGTTCCCCGCGGCTTCGACTGCGTAGAAGTCGGTTATCGCGTGAAATCATAATCCTCCTTTTGCGCAGCCGGTGAAAAAGTAGCCTATGTCCTTTCCAGGGCCTCTAACTATCCCCATACCAAATTTCATCTCAATCGCTCCAGCCGCTTAGGCGTGAAAGCGTAACAGACAGACAGACAGACAGAGTTAATTTCGCATTTATAATATTAGTAGGGATTTAAACAAAAAATGTTTGTATGTATTATTATAAACTAGTGGACGTCACGCCGTTTCACCCCCGTAGTCTCCATTCCCGTGGGAATGCGGGAATAAAATATAGCCTATGTCAACCGGGGATAGTGTCGCTTCCGAACAGTGTAAGAATTTTCAAATCTGTTCAGTAGTTTCGGAGCCTATTCGATGCTAAGAAACAAACAATCAAATCTTTCCTGTTTGTAATATTAGTATAGAAGTATAATAATAGATGCAACGACTAGTGTAGAGTGTATGTACCTACCTTGTCGCACTGTTCACACTTGGCGTGTAGTCCGCCCTCGGCGTGTCGCGCCGCGTGCCGCTCCAAGCACTTCGCGCTACTCAACTCTGCAGAGCACTCGTTGCATTTAAACCTGAAAGTAGATAACGGTTTCATCAAGTCATAGTAAGATGGGCCGTACGTGACGATGGGAAAGAGTAAAAAATGTCGCCACCCCAATTCTTTCCGAAAATGTCGTAAAAGGCGACTAAGGGAAACTTTCGCAAAACGATCCATTGCGTAGAGAAGGAAAACTCGAAATGAAAAAAAAAATCAGAAAATGACAATCGTTAAGCCAAGTTGAAGGCCTAGTGGGCGGCTTGAAAATTTTCACCTGTGGGTTGTCGCGACCTGCGCCTGTCCATTTCAACACAGCAATAGTCTCGCCACTTATTACGTGGGACATAAAATGCAAGGTAAATGTGGGCGTATACTATGCCTCTGCCTACCCCTTCGGGGATAAAGGTGTGACTATATGTATGTATGTATTATTATTATTTTATTTTTCAAGAGAAGCGTGAATAGGCACATCACAGGACCGCCAACTTGAGGACCACTGTCAGAAATGCTCCCCAATCGCTAGATTCGCCGCCACGGCTTTCCATCAGGCTGGTGGCGACGTCAATTTGGCGAGGTAAATATAAAAAAAATACAATTTAAATCTGTCGATATATTGTAAGCCGTAATATAAAGATGGTGGCAAACCAAATTTGACGTTACTGGATTCATGTTCTCTGCTACCGGTTGCTCGTCTGCCAACCGGATATAAGATGTTTCAATAATTTTTAACGAGGAAGAATATTTGCAGTTTATTTTCGTGTTTGTGTCTACATACTACCTGCATCTACTACTAGGGGAGTAGTGTGATACGGCATATGGCATACGAGCTGATGCCCGCAGCTTCGCCCGCAAAAAAATTGTTCCCACGGCAAATTATTCCCGGGATAAAAAGTAGCCTATGTGTTATTCCAGACTATAATGTATTCCTGTACCAAATTTCAACCAGATCCGTTCAGCCGTTCGAGCGTGAAAGAGTAACAAACATCCACACTCACAAACTTTCGCATTTATAATATTAGTAAGAAGTAAGACTATTGTAGGGTATTGAATGTATCTTTGTGTTGCAGAAAAGTGCTAATCACAACCCGAACCCGTATGGCTATAAAATAGATTTTATAGTAAAATCTTGTAAAATAAGTAACGGGCAATGATATTCAAAAGTTAATATTATATGCAAAATCAAAAGACATGCTTCTATGAGTCTGATACAAAAAAATCCCTCCTTTTCTACACCATAAATGTGGTTCTGACTCGCACTTGGCCGGTTTTAGCCGACTTCCAAAAAAGGAGGAGGTTCTCAACTCGTCTGTATGTTTTTTAAAGACATAAGTAAGCGGCCATAGCTTTTTTTCTGTGTTAACTTAGAAGTTTGATTTTTTTACAGCTTCAAGGGATCACAGACCTAAATTTCAACTCGACACATTCACGAGTTCACGAAATAAAAAATCTTGAAAGACAGATATTATTACAAAGTAATCCTTATAAGGGTATTTTCCTTTGGGGTATGGAACCCTAAAAAGTGTGTTATTCTATGTATGTGGTGTAATATACATACCTCGTCACACAGTTCCAACAAAACTAAGGAAGTTATTAGCTAAATTACTTCAATGGTCATTTCAAGTAACATCGTCACCTTCCAAATGAAACAAGTAGGTACCTACTCGTAATAGTTTTTTGCAATGTGCACCACTCGTCTAGTCAATGATTTATGATTATCAACGAGAAGGATACTCACAAAATTAAGTCTGCTTTGTAATCACATGTCGTAAGTACAGATATTATAGCTTTAGGAATTTACTCGTATCATTGATGAAAACAAACTACCCACATAATAAGAAGATAGTGCACCACTTTAAAAATTTATCAGTGACGAAAACCAACTACCCACATAATATTTTTTTTAATTGTTTTGGCTTGGTTACAAGACCTTTAAGCCATGTCTTTGTATTTATTATGTCTTCATTTTGCTTTAATAAGTCACAGTCCTCGTCCTCTAAGTACAGTCAAAGTCAAGTACAGCCCTAAGTCAAAGTCAGTCTTCCTTCAGAAAAGCGGTGGATAAATTTCTGAAAGTTTCTTTGGATTTTTTGTCAGAAACTGCAAAGTTGCGATTCACTGCGTTTTATCACTTCCCAACACTAGTGCACGTTGTCGAACGTTTATGTTTAAGAATCCACCACTGATACACACAAAACACTCGAAAATATACTAATTTTGCAAATTTATAAATCGACGCGATACGATTACTTCCAGCTCCCGCCAAAAAAACCCCCACATATTAAGAAGATAGTGCACCACAGTATACAATAGTAAACGCTTGGTTATGGTACCTACACATTCGTTCTAGTGAGTTTATATAACTGGACTATTAGACAAACAAGTCAATCGGCGAAAGTGTAAGAGGCCCCATACACGGACAATGATATTGATCATTATAAATGATTGTTCAATAAATTTACTTTGTAGGGCTAATATTGAGGTTTGAACAATCACTAAACAAAAGTTTGACGGAGCTTAAATTTTATTGATCAATTTTTTATTTCGCACCGTTCAGTGTTAGTCGGATATCGGAATTTATAATTTGGAATTTACTTCTTAGTCAGACACATATTCGGACGGCAATAAGAATATTGATGGAATGTTAGAGTCAATATGATTGAAGGTGTGTATTCAAAAGATGGTGTTTAATACTCGTAATATTGAACAATAAAAATATTGATCAATAGTATTGTAGGTGTATGGGGCCTCTGACACGTCTCTTACACAGTTGCAACTTTTCTGCGCTTGATGGCGCTACTTGTACCATAACATGAACCGTGTGTTTAACAAACTGTATTAAGATTATTGACCAAGATAATGTTGACTACTTATTGATTGACCGGACTTAATGAATAATGACTAAAGATAAACGGACAGAATATAATTGATTATGAGGGATTATTAATGTTTTTGTAAAATTCTGACATCTATCGAGGTACATAAAACTAAAGTAGTTACTCTATTTCACACAAGATAACGCCACTAGTACTCGAATTTTACTAATCTTACGTCTTACTGATCTTACTAATATTTATAAACTAGCTGACCCGCGCAACTTCGTTTGCGGCACATGAGATTCGGCAGATGACCGATCGCCACAGACAGGGCGTGTCATCCTCACACGTTGCGTCCTGAGCGCTCGAGCACGGCAAGATCCAACAGAGGCTCTCTTCCGCGTACGCTTAGATCGTGGAATGGTCTGCCTCGGTTTTCCCAAGCACGATTGCGGCGCCTCTGGTGTTGCAAACGTCCATAGGCTGCAGTGACCGCCGGTACATCTGGTGGGGCCGCATGCTCGTCTGCCACAAGCAAACAGCGCTCCACGAGTTCGTTGGGAGTTGCTCAGTCTCTTGTGCTGTAAGTTCGCCGTCGCCGTCGTGTGTACTCACGAGTGCGGCAGCTCGCGCGCGTGCTGCACCGACTCGCGCACGTGGCGGCGCAGGGCGCGCGCGCTGCAGTAGCGCGAGTCGCACGGCGCGCAGTAGTGGGCGCGGCGCAGTGGTCGCGCTCGTGCCACCGAGTGCCGGGCGGAGTGCGCGCGCAGGCCCGACGCCGTGCTGAAGGCGCGGGCGCACCGCGCGCATGCGAACGGACGCTCGCCCGTGTGCCGTCTGCGGTTTACATACGTGTTTAATTAAGGTAAGTTTACGGATTGACGACGTGCCTGCTTACACATCGCACAACACAGGCCTAACATCAGGGTCCAAGACATAAAACGTTAACTCGTTGCCCAACATCACGAAGAATATTTGAGAGCTCGCGGCACCGCGGACTCATTCGGTAAACGATTGCAGCAGTAAGCAACATTCACTAAGGCCGGGTCTTGGATGCGTGACACCACTTTGTGACATTTATTTGTGGGCATTTCCGTGCTTCTAAAGGCACGTTAAGCCGTTGGTCACGGTTTCCAATAAAATGGCAGTCGTTAAGCCAAGCTGAAGGCCTTTATGGACGGCTTGAAATTTTTTAAGAGCGGGCAAACACAACCAGCGCCTGTCCATATTAATTCGGCAATACGGCTCACGAACTCTTACGTGGGATAATAACTAAAAGGCGTAGTGGGCATGTAATATGCTTCTGCTTATCCCTTCGGGGATAAACGGTGTGACCATATATGAAAAATTCCCGGTAAATGCAATAGGCGTGGCCCCTATTCTGTGAGACTAACAATACTACCGACAAAGTGTGGGTGAGTGGTTCTCAGTGTACTTTATTGACGCGATTGTATGTCACTAATGGAATCAGGCGTTACATGGCGGAAATCCATCCTAGAACTATAAAGGAGGAGAGGAGGAGGGACAGGAGAGGAACCCGCCTTACACCCTCGATTCGTCAATCCTCACGTACAACAGATAAGGATATAAGTCATATCCTTAACTGTTATCCTTGAGGATTGACGAATTGAGAGTGTGAGGCGGGTTTCTCTCCCTCCCCTCCTTTATTATCGTTCTGAGATTGTATGTGTGTGTGCGAGAAACGGTTGTGGTTACCTGTTGTGCACGGTCAGTCTCTGTCGAGTGGTGAAGGTGGCGCCGCACTCCTGACACGGGAACTGCCTGGGGCGCGTGTGGAGCCGCGCGTGCGCCGCGAGTGAGTACTCATCCCTGCGACGATTGGATGCCATTAATGTTGTAGTGCGGGTATTGCGCTGGTAGCTAGTATATAACAAGCAAAAATGGCGCCACTCGCTTATCTAGCGAATTGGGGACCACTCTCTTTAGACTATGGACAGTGATCCTTAAGTTGGCGGTAGCTTCCTTCGAAGAGTCCAGGGTGGTAGTTGGAGTGAAACATGAGCGCTTTCAGAGCATCCAAGGCTATTTGACAGAGACACAATCGGTGGTCAACTTACGAATGGTTCCCTACTTCGAACGGCACGATATCGAAGATACGGAGCGCCTGATCGAAGTAGGTAACCATTTGCCAGTAAATTAATAGTCATGAACACAAGTTGACAGTTTTATATGCGTCTTGAGAATGTCCAACAGCAAGGACCCACAGCCTGTCTGTGCCCATTTCAACACAACAATGGGGTCGGCAACGCGAGTGTAGCACCTCTTGTGTAGCAAACCTCTATAGGTTGCAGTGCCCACTATCGATCAGGCGCTCCGTATGCTTTTGTCTGCCTTTCTACTTTAATGGTATTAAGAAACCAATACTTACCCACTGAGCACGCGAAGAATATTCGAACTACATCGAGGCAAAGAATCCTGCAACTCAATATGAAAGTTCTCATCCCTACCCAATCTCGAGCAATGACAGTTCTCGCGCTGGAGAATGTGATCGCTAGAAAGTGGTACGTGACAACGTACCTAAACAGCTTGTGACAAGTGTGACAGGCCGCCCACGAGGGCACTCCGCCACACTTGTGCCGGTGCACGGTACAGTTGGACCACTTGGCGACGAGAGCGCCGCACACGTTGCACGAGAACAGCCGCCTGTGGGACAGCGCGTGCTGAGACAGCACCGACGGACTCCTGAAGCGGAGGGAACAGACATTGCACTCGTAGTCGCCGGCTGCCTGCGGAACAAACTCTTTACACACAGAGGCACAGTATACGCCCATATTTCACACTAGCTGAGCCCGCAACTTCGTTTACGTCACATAAGGTATATGAAAGGTGAGATATTTCTTCATCAGACTCATCAAGCAGCGTGCGAAACTGCCCTGTTTGCTTAATCATAAAAGAGCTTAAAGATTAAGTCTATTCCAAAACAATTCCAAACAATTCCTAATAAGCTATTTTAAAACAATTGAGTCCACGCCTTCAGCGCGGACTGATTTTTTTTTAAATAGCCTTAATCATTAAGCTCTTTTATGATTAAGCCAACACGCCAGTTTAGATTTACCCATTTTTAGATTTATAAGTCTATGTATGATTCTTTAAAGTCATATAACTTTTTGTTTATTGACCGATTGATCTATACATATACACTAATTTGCAAAAAAAACGGGCGGTTTTGATTTTCATTCATCTTTAAAAAGATACAATACCAAAAAGGTTTCAATCGTTTGTACACGTTACTGGCCGGTTTTAAAAATGCCGTGGTATTTAAAAAAGTACGTTCTAAATTCAAATTTTCATTTCATGATCATTTTTACAGAAAACCCCCCTTTATCCTACATTTTTGGCGCGAAGTTCCAGGAGTTAACATTGACTTTCACAACTTTTATTCAATTTTTATCGATTAATTTCATATCCTTGACTGTCAAAGCTTTATTTATTGCTGTTTGGCTGTATCAAAAATGGTAGATAAAGTGGTAAAGCTACCAAAATTATCGCGCTGCTTGAAGAGGGTTGCAGCCAATGTTTCGTGGCTAGGAGGCTAAATGTTAGTCGCTCGACGGTCCAAAGGACCTGGCAGCGATATCAGGAGACTGGTTCCGTCGAGAGAAGGCCTGGTTCTGGTAGAAAACCATGTACCCAACCACGGGATGATCGTTTTCTTGTGAGTCGCGCATTGAGAAATCGCAAATCTTCGTATGTGGATCTTAAGAACAACCTCCAAGAAGTAAGTAATGTGCATATTAGTCTATGGACGGTCAGGAGGAGGCTTCTCGCTGCCAATATACGCAGTCACCGCCCGGCCCACGGCCCTAAATTACTCCGTGAGCACAGAGTTCACAGGCTTAGGTTTGCTAGAAATTGTGAATCATGGACTAAAGAAGATTGGAATAGGGTTTTGTTCTCTGATGAAGCCAGGATATCTCTGTTCGGTGAAGATCGACGTCGGCGAGTGCTGAGAAGACAAGGAGAGCGCTTTGCAGATGCATGTTTCGAAGAAATCACACCTTATGGTGGGGGCTCTGTTATGTTTTAGGCAGGAATAAATTCAATGGAACGTACAGAGTTAGTCTTCATTGAAAACGGCTCACTGACTGGGCATCGATACATAACGGAAGTTCTAATTCCCCATGCACAACCCGCATTGGCCGCTCTAGGTTAAGACTCGATTTTTATGGACGACACTGCTCGCGCCCACCGATCCCGCGATGTTAATGCGTATGTGCAAGAGGTCGGCATTCGTCGATTGGATTGGCCAGCTCGAAGTCCCGACCTCAATCCCATAGAGCATGTCTGGGACGTTCTAAAACGGCGTGTGAGATCAGTACACCCGGCTTCGCAGACCATCAGAGAGCTGAAGAATGTGATTACTGCGGAGTGGGAACGTATTCCGCAAGCAAGTATCCGGGATATACTCGCTAGCATGCCCAGACGAATTCAAGCTGTGATTTTAGCTAGAGGGGGTCACACTCGATACTAAACATTTATCTGCTTTTACTTTATTAAAGAAAAACAAACAAAAACACCTTTTTATTTTTACTTCATGAGCATAATGCACTACTAGCGAACATACACTACTAGCGAGGTTTAGCATTATTTCCGATAAATTGTAACAAAATTTTATGAAATACTGATGAAAACGATTATTTTCTTATTAATTTACCAAATTGTGAGGATGAAACTACCTATAATTATCAAACAAAGCAATATTAACATTTGAAATGGTTCATTGCTTAGGTGCCCGTTTTTTTTGCAAATGAGTGTAATAGAATGATAGAAAAGTCAAAACTGTACGTTAGAAATATTAAAAAAAAAACTACTACTCATACCGAAGCCGAAACTATAGTTAGAATTTTTTTGTCTGTTTGTCTGTTTGTCTGTTTGCTTTGCTTTGTCCGGAAGGATCTCGAAAAGTACTTAATGGATTTGATTCAAATTTTGTACAAATATTAGCTACGGGTACGGTCTTCAAATAGGCTATATATTGTCACGCTACATATCCTAGGGGCTAAGCAGAGAGCAATCAAATTGGCATCACTACATATTATAAAACAAAGTCGCTTTTTCTGTCCCTATGTCCCTTTGTATGCTTAAATCTTCAAAACTACGCAACGGATTTTGATGCGGTTTTTTTTAATGGATAGAGTGATTAAAGAGGAAGGTTTATATGTATAATAACATCCATTAAATAGTGGAGAAATACTGTTATTTTTGAGGTTTCTAATGTAATGTCGTAAATAATTACATTTTTTCCACTTACATTGCAAACGCAGGCTGAATCCTACGAGATTTATCAAAGTAATGTACTAAGTATTGTACACATTGTAAAGGTCTACAGAAAACTTCGCGATGGCATATTTCTATCTCTTATGGATATCCCACAATAACATTTTTCGCGTATCCCTGCGGGTTTGGGATCCACAATGCTTTAAAGTTCACAGTTTTTCTGTACTTAGTGTATTTAGTGTCAGCATTGCACCCGGGCGAGCCGGGGCGGGTCGCTAGTTGTAACATAATTTTCACGCTTCAAAGTCGCGGGCAACAACTAGTATGAAATAAACACTAACCCCCTTATTCATAATCGTTTATTTAACCTATTTTAGTTAAAACACATTTTAAGTCTATTGCTGTCTCTAACCATACTCTGTCATTGGTTAGAGACAGCAATAGACTTAAAGTGTGTTTTAACTAAAATAGGTTTAATAAACGATTATGAATAAGGGGGTTAAATTTTAAGCGGAGCAAACCTTAACACAATAAAGAAAACCGCATTGCAATCGGTTAAGCGGTTGCTGAGATTAGCGTGCACAAACGTACAGATATACAGACATACACACAAACAGGGAAAAATTCTAAAAATCATTGTTTTGGGTTCTATTGTGTTTATAAAGCCCCAATATAATATTTTTTCTTATTCATCTACCATGTACAGACAGCGACCTGTTACGAATTTATTATATGTATTGACTAGCTGACCCGCGCAACTTCATTTGCGTTACATGAGAGTAAGAGAGAGGTACCTATTGTATTAATATTTCGAGTATTTTAATGTTTCTCGTCGCATTTATTTCCCGTCGCACTTACTCCCTTCGCGTCGCTTATATTCATTAGAGCTGACCCGCACAACATCGTTGCGTCACATGAGAGTGAGAAGGAGGGGTATTAATATGTAAAGCGACATAATGTTTCCCGTCGCATTTACTTCCGCCCAACCGTTTTTTGGTATGGAACTCATTGTGTGCGAATCCGACTCGCACTTGACCGGTTTTTATCGTTCAGTTGACTGGCTACCAGTGCAGACCACGTTTACTCCCGTCGCAGTCGTGTCGCTTATACTTTAAAACTTATTATGAGGGTTATTGTAAGTGAACCTAAAGATAGGCATATGCATGTGAGGACTTTTTTTTAAACTTTTTAAGAGGAACAATTTTGTAATACACATTTTTCAAGTAACTTAAACCATTTACGCAGCGAACGCAATGGAAGCTCTCAAAAGAAAGAAATTTTCCCCGTTCTCGAAACATTATTCATGGCTGCTCCGCTCCTATTCGTCTTCGCGTGATCCAACGCGAAATCCAACCAGTAGTTTCCGAGATCCTAGCACAAACAAACTATTCAGTTTTATAATATTGTGAGCAAACCTTAAGAGATAGACAAATAAGGTTATTGTGAGCGAACCTTAAAAGATAGACATATGCTGTCGCGGACTTTTTTTTAGAACTTTTTAAGAAAAATGATTTTGAAATACACAATTTTTACGTAACTTTAACCATTTACGCAGCGTACGCCTCGGAAGCTCTCAGACGGTAAAAATATTCCCCGTTTTCAAAACATTCTTGATAACTGCTCCGCTCCTATTCGTCGTAGCGTGATGTTATATAGCCTATAGCCATCCTCGATAAATGGTCTATCAAACTTTAAAAGAATTTTTGAAATCCAACCAGTAGTTCCTGAGATCCTAGCGTTCAAAGTGTTCAAACAAACGAACAAACTCTTCAGCTTTATAATATTAATATGGATATAGGTTTACTAGCTGACCCGCGCAACTTCGTTTGCGTCACATGATAGTGAGAAAGAGAGGTATGGTTTTATTTATATATATTTCGAGTATTATAATGTTTCCCGTTGCATTTACCCCCCGGCGCGTCGCGTTGCTTGAATTTATTAGAGCTGAACCGCAAATCTTCGTTTGCGTCACATGAGAGTGAGAAGGAAAGAGGTGTTAAAGTGGTAAAATGTTTCCCGTCGCTTTTACTTTCACCCATCCGTTTTTCGGTATGGAACTCATCATGTGCGAGTCCGACTCGCACTTGGCCGGTTTATATCGTTCAGTTGACTGGCTGCCACTGCAGACCAAGTTTACTCCCGTCGCGTCGCTCATACTTTAAAACATAATAAGAGGGTTATTGTAAGTGAGCCTTAAAAGATAGGCATATATGCTGTTTAGGACTTATTTTTATAACTTTTTAAGGGGAACAATTTTGTAATACACAATGTTTACGTAACTTTAACTATTTATGCAGCGTCCGCAATGGGAGCTCTCAAAAGAAAGAAATAATCCCCGTTCTCGAAACATTATTCATGGCTGCTCCGCTCCTATTCGTCTTAGCGTGATGTTTTATCGCCATTAGCCAGCCTCAATAAATGGACTATTAAACTGTAAAATATTTTTTGAAATGCAACGCTTAGTTTCTAAGATCCTAGCACAAACAAACTCTTCAGTTTCATTATATCGTGGGTGAACCTTAAGAGATAGACAAATTAGGTTATTGTGAGCGAACCTTAAAAGATAGACATATGCTGTCGCGGACATTTTTGTAGAACTTTTTAAGAGAAACAATTTTGTAATACACAATTTTTATCTAACTGTAACCATTTACGCAGCGTACGCCTCGGAAGCTCTCAGACGGTAAAAATATTCCCCGTTTTCAAAACATTCTTGATTACTGCTCCGCTCCTATTCGTCGTAGCGTGATGTTATATAGCCTATAGCCATCCTCGATAAATGGTCTATCAAACTTTAAAAGAATTTTTGAAATCCAACCAGTAGTTCCTGAGATCCTAGCGTTCAAACAAACAAACAAACTCTTCAGCTTTATAATATTAATATGGATATAGGTTTACTAGCTGACCCGCACAACTTCGTTTGCGTCACATGATAGTGAGAAAGAGAGGTATGGTTTTATTTATATATATTTCGAGTATTATAATGTTTCCCGTTGCATTTACCCCCCGTCGCGTCGCGTTGCTTGAATTTATTAGAGCTGAACCGCAAATCTTCGTTTGCGTCACATGAGAGTGAGAAGGAAAGAGGTGTTAAAGTGGTATAATGTTTCCCGTCGCTTTTACTTTCACCCATCCGTTTTTCGGTATGGAACTCATCATGTGCGAGTCCGACTCGCACTTGGCCGGTTTATATCGTTCAGTTGACTGGCTGCCACTGCAGACCAAGTTTACTCCCGTCGCGTCGCTCATACTTTAAAACATAATAAGAGATTTTTGAAATCCAACCAGTAGTTCCTGAGATCCTAGCGTTCAAACAAACAAACAAACTCTTCAGCTTTATAATATTAGTATGGATGTCGAAAGTAATAGATGGATTAGGACGATTAGGTGGTGAACCTATTGCCGTGTTGAAATAGACAGGCGCAAGTTGTGACGACCCACAGTTTTTAACTGTTTCAAACCGCTAACGATTGTCATTTTACTAAAACAAGAAAGCCGTGAGATCGGTCTCACCAGACAGCCCCTCTCTCACACATTTATTGTGAAAGTTCAATCCGATTGACGTTGTCATTTTTGTTTTATTTCAAACTTCAAACAGATGATCCACGTGACCTAGTAAAGTAGTTTAATTTAATGAAACAGACACACAGACTACAGACAAAATCTGAGGGCCTAAAAGGGTTTTTATTTCGAGTTTTCCACGTTTCTACATTTTCGATCGTTTTGCTAAAATGTTCCTTTAGTCGCTTCATACGACACCCTTGGGATCAATAGGTGTGCCGACGTTTTGTACTCTTTACAGTCGCCACAAGGGACTATTATAGGTGCTAAACAGTCCTCCATCGCGTCTGTTTATGATCATAAATATATTGAACGGCTTTTCAATTGTTTACACCAGAGGCCCAAAACGTCTCCTGACTTCTAAACGACTTCGAGCTCTGTTAACTTTTCTGGTCTTGGTCATCTATACTAATACTAGCTGACCCGCGCAACTTCGTTTGCGTGATAAATCAAGAACCGCTCGACCGATTTAGTGCAAACTTCACATAAACCATCTACTAAATAGTTCGAACAAAGCCTAAACATTTGGTTTGGATAGGTGAGCCCGATCTCGAGTTATAAAATTACAACGAAAAGTGGCATTGATTTTTATATATATAGATTATAAAGAGGAAAGATTTGTTTTTTTGCTGTTTCTTTTTTTGTTTGTTTGTTTGTAACGAATAGGCTCCGGAACTACTGGACCGATTTGAAAAATTCTTTCACTGTTGGGAAGCTACACTCTTTGCGGTGAACATAGGCTATATTTTATTCCCGTATTCCCACGGGAACGGGAACTACGCGGGTGAAACTGCGTGACGTCCGCTAGTCTAGTATAAGATACCGTTAAGAACGATCTTCACCGAGCTGGTTAATGAATGAAAATTATTTTATATTCAATGAAATAAGTCAATAAATTAATAGCAGATAGGTTGCCTAAAAAAAATCAGTCCAGAATATGATTGATGATGACATTTCACTGGTATGAATAATACCTAGATACATTCCATAAGTACCAATTGAAAGTGCAACGCCCATAGGATATGCAAATGTTAGGTTGTCGACTTTTTCCCGTCACAACTCTTGGGTACGCACTTACGCAGGTATAAACAAGTAAACCGATGCTAGTAACTTACAGCGATCTGGCTAATGAATTAAAGTCAATTAAAATATAAAGATTATTTCATTGAATCCACCAGTGAATTGTATATTATATTCTGGACTGTATTTTTTTAGGCAACTCATCTGCAATTAATTTACTGACATATTTCATTGAATATAAAATAATTTCATCCATTAACCAGATCGGTTAAGATCGTTCATAACGGGATCTTAGACCAATCGCTGCAGATCTTGGTGTGACTAGTCTATGCTAATGTTATAAGGAGGAAGGTTTTGATTGTTTGTTTGCATCAAATAGGCTCAAATTCTTTCAAGGAAGCTACACGATCCCTGGGTGACATCTCTACTAATATTATAAATGCGAAAGTAATTTTATTATAATGTTGTCATGTTTACCGTGATAACATGACAATATTATAATTAAACTCTGTCTGTCTGTCTGTTACGCTTTTACGCCTAAACCGCTGAAGCGATTTAGATGAAAAATCGTTTAGAGATAGTTTGAGTCCCTGGGAAGGACATAGGCTACTTTTTAATCGACTACGCAAAAAGAGTGTAATGATTTTGCGCGATAACGACTTCTACGTGAACGAAGCCGCGAGGGGAACAGTTAGTAGGCTATATTTTATTCATATATTAACACGGGAACGGAAGCCCTGCGTGGAAAAAACCGCGTGACGTCCGCTAGTATTATATACGACGGTATTAACGTATATTAAACAACATAATTATATACCTACTTGAGTGTGTCTAATCTTGTGCGTTTCCAAATAATCATTTGTCAAAAAGCCGATGCCACAACTCTCACATTGGTACTTCTTGTCTTTGTGTTTCATCTTCTTTTTCTCCATCTCTTTCAACTGCTCTTCGAAATTTAAATATCTCACTTCAAATTGCAGTTCTTCCAATTTTAAATCTAGTCTCTTTACTTTCACAACGTCTTTTTGCTTTTTCTTTTTATTTATTTTTAGTTTATCTTTCACTGACAAATATTCATTTTTACAATGCTCGTTTAACTGTTTGGTTACTAATTCCGTTTCGTTCAACATCTTGAGAATCTTTTCGTTCTTATGTTTATTATCTGTTTCTACATTTACAAAATCTGTTGAAAGACTGTTTTCTTCAAAATTGACTTCATTACCCAGATAAATTACATAATGTTTTATTTGTTTTAAATTTTTATCAGCAATGATTGTTTCATTATTTACGTTCACAGTGCAACCTGTGTCCACGTCGACATGTGTAATGGCAGTGCGAGACAGTCTTTGATGATGTCTGCAGTATAGTGGATCATACAACGTGGTGCTCTGTAAAGGACAATTGACATTGAAATGTAAGTTAGTATTGAAATTGTTTACCTTGTTTATTATTTAGGTCAAATTTAAAAAACTAAATTTGTCCTTTCTTACTTATCTTTAGTCTTCATGAAAATATTAAAAAACGCTACACACGGTGCCAGTTTGTCACCTTTTGTAGGTCGTCGGTCTATTTGGCGGGTGGAAGTCCTACCCTACATTTGCCAAGCGGTATACTTATCATCGGCAATTTTCGATAGACTTTGACAGGTTCGCAGACGTTTCCGCTGGGCTGTACCTGTATATTATGCTAGCGTGGAGTTGGAGTCACTGTCACCCACACTTCCGCGTGACAACTGATGTTAGAGGACCTACTCGGAGTAGATGACGTCCATCTTGTTAAAACATTGTGGTGTAAAGAAAACAACATGCTTATAACAAAGTTTCGTTCTTACCACATTACATGATTGAAGCACCTTGTCTGATGCTATTGCCAGTCTTTTTAGCACACTAGCTTTCTTCAGCATTCTTTCGCACCATATACATAGGCAGATCTCTTTGCGATACTGAAAATAAAGCAGAGTTGTTAGATAACTAGCTGACCACCGTAACTTTGTTTACATCGTATAAGAAAAAGAGCAAGAGAAAGGTGTATGAAAGGAAAGTATTTCTTCATCAGACTCATGAGAACGTGTGAAACTGCCATGTTTGCTTAATCGCAAAAAAACTTTAAGTCTATTCTAAAACAATTCAGTTCACGCCAGTTTAGAATGATCCTTACATTCAAAGGAACCCTTGGATTCTAGGTTTAGCAAAAGTTGAGATGAATAGATGTAGATGTATTTAACAAACTACATACCTAGATAGACATATATAGAGAACAAAGGAGAGAGGACACCACCCTGAGGTACGCCCGCGAACGAGTTGGCACCAGTCCAAGATAAAGATGAAGAAGAAATGTTGATAGACTTCAGTGTACCCAAGCCAAGGAGCTTGCCGGCCGCCCCGGCCGGCAAGCTCCCCATCAGGGTACCGGCCGATCGTGTTGCTCGACGAGGTGTGCAAGCTCTTTGAGCGCATTATTGCACAACGCCTCGCCGGGCACCTCACACGAGTGGGGCCTGATCTGGCTGACAGCCAGTTTGGCTTCCGCCAGGGGCGCTCCACCGTGGACGCGATCATGCGCATTAGAGGCCTGACGGAGGAAGCAGTCTCATGGGGTGAGGTGGTGGTGGCGGTGTCTCTTGACATCGCCAACGCCTTCAACACCTTGCCCTGGAGCTGCGTTAGGGAGGCGCTTATCTACCATGGAGTGCCTCCCTACCTCCGTCAAATTGTCGGGGCCTATCTCTCCGAGAGGGCCATAACTTACTCGAGCTGGCTAGGGCCGGGTCGGCGAGATGTGTCGTGCGGTGTTCCACAGGGATCGGTATTAGGGCCGCTCCTGTGGATTATCGGTTACAACTGGGTGCTGCGTGGTCCGTTGCTCCGATGGGTCAGCGTAACTTGTTACGCTGACGACACCCTCGTTACGGCGCGGGGAGCAACGCACCGTGACGCAGCACTAAAGGCAACGGCAGGGGTTGCTCAAGTCGTGGGTCGAATTCGGCGGCTGGGTCTCGAGGTCGCCCTTCACAAATCCGGGGCTCTGTGTTTCCACGGACCTCGGAAGGGGCCACCTGCGGGATCCAGCCTACAGGTAGGGGGCGTCAGCATCGGCATCGAGTCCTCGATGAAGTATCTGGGGCTCGTACTCGATGGCCGGTGGAACTTCGGACAGCACTTCCGAAGTTTGGTCCCAAAACTGAGGGGAGCATCAGCCGCACTAGCGCGGCTGATGCCCAACATCAGGGGACCCAACGCTCCCTACAGGAGACGATATCTGGGGATCGTGCGAAGTATGGCCCTATACGGGGCCCCCGTATGGGCGGAGACCCTGTCGGCCAGCAATGTGGCCAGACTGCTGAGCCCGCAGAAGACAATGGCCGTCAGGGTGATAAGGGGATACCGCACGATCTCCGGTGAGGCGGCATGTCTCCTAGCCGGGACCCCTCCATGGGACCTGGAAGCGAGAGCCCTTGCGTCACTATTTAGATGGCGCAAGGAGGTGCTGGAGCGGGGCCAAAGGCCTGCGTCTCTAGAAATCGAGGCCCAGCGATTCCTGCTCCACCAGGAAACCGTGGAGACATGGAAGGTGCGACTTGAGCAACCAAAGGGGGGATTCGCCACAATCGCGGCCGTCAGACCGGTCATGGACGAGTGGCTGGAGAGGAGACACGGTGCTCTCTCCTACCGGCTGTCACAGATACTAACCGGGCACGGTAGCTTCGGTAGGTATCTGTGGCGAAGACACCGGGAAACCACGGCCGAGTGTCAGCACTGCGAGGACCGCAGCGATGACACGGCGTTCCACACGCTGGTGGAGTGCACAACTGGAAAAATAACGAAAAAAAATTATATCTCGAAAACTACAAAAAATCGTAGAACATACATGGGGGTTAAATCGATAGGTATGGAACCCTGCTACCAGCTAGTGGCGGCTTGACACCCTAAAAGAAACACCGTGTATACCCATAGAGAAACTCCACCAGTTAAAATTTGTTTGCGGAAAACAATAAATAAAACAATAAATAAATAAACAATAAATTTTGCGCAAAATAATCACCATCACCATAACAAAAGGTTGGTGCCACTTCAGAAATCATGGCTACATATCTATAACTCGTACGATAAAAAATATTAAAAATAACACAAAAATATTGTAATTATCTCATTATTTTGTTTCAGCTAATTACTGTACTTTAGTGATTAAAGACGAAGGCAATAATGAAGCAAGCGTCCTAATATTTGATAATTAAAAAGGGTCAATATGATACACAGTCAGAAGTCAGAATAAGAAATAAGGCGCTGAAATTACAAATATTGTTTTTTTAAATAAATATAATAGTATTTTATGAACTTATCATTTCACAACCAAAACTAAGCCTATACTCTGTTTTTTAAATTAAATGTACTGCCTCCGGGAATTAAAATGCTTATTCATTTTCAAAATGTAACTTGTATGACGCAGTACTTTAGTTGAAAAATGGAGAATAGCATCTCTGTGAAAATACAAAATATTTTTAAAGAAGTAAAGACCACTGCATTTATCGATATCGATAAATATAGTATCGATATCGATAAATATAGTATACATCACTATTTTTCCCTAATGTTGGCAACTGTATGTGTTACAGTTGTTAGATTGGCTACTGTCAGTTGATCATGGTTTGACATTTCGTAAGAGTATTTCGCACTATGGAAGTCCCGTCTCTTCTTACGTAGTATTGTATTCTCTTTGGTCTCATGCACCGAGCGTGTAATTGAATTGTGTGTTTGTACGTAAATTGTTATACTGGAGAAAAATCTAAAATATGGGCTCTTTGTTGACTATTTCCTATGAAATTGCTATCTTTGAAATATTACACCTACCTAAAGTAATCTGTTGAAAGCGTTGTTCACTCTTTAAAGAAAAAATATTTACGATGAAAGTCGAAAAATAAGTTAGTATGTGACCCGTATAATGTTCAATCATGGCGACAGGAATTTAAATTCATTGAGCAATATTTGACTTTGCTATACCTCCTAAAGTATTCATTTAATTTGCATGGTGTAAAGGGAAGAAATAATCTTGATTATATGTTTAAGCCAACTAACATATTTAAATTGAGAAGGATACCTTATCAATACATATAATAAAATCGTAACGGGTCGCTGTCTGTACATGGAAGATAAATAAGAAAAAATATTATAGGGGGGCTTTATGAACGCAATAGAACCCAAAACAATGATTTTTAGAATTTTTGTCTGTTTGTCTGTATGTCTGTATGTCTGTATATCTGTTTGTCTGTACGGTTGTGCACGCTAATCTCAGTAACCGCTCAACCGATTGCAATGCGGTTTTTGGAACGAAGTTCCTTATCGCGCGTTGTGAAAGGGGGCTAGACGGAAAAAATTCTCACGAAAAGTTGTAACGACACTTTTTTAACCGACTTCAAAAAAGGAGGAGGTTACTCAATTCGGCCGTTTATATGTTTTTGCTATAGTATGGAGGGTACCTCTAGGGTAGAGGTACCCTCCATACTTCCCTTTAATATGGGGGTAATATGGGGGAAGGGGGGCGGGGGGTAGGGGGAGAGATGGAGGGGGGGAAGGGGGAAAGGGGTGAAGGGGGGGGGGGGGAAGAGGGGAGGTGGGGTAATAAAATGGGGGTTAATAATACTAATATTAACCCCCATATAAAAAAATATTATTATTAATTTAAAAAAATTAAATTTTATTACAATTCCTTCACTAATTATTGTTTTCGTTTTCGTTTTCGTTTTCGTTTTCGTTTTCGTTTTCGTTTTCGTTTTCGTTTTCGTTTTCGTTTTCGTTTTCGTTTTCGTTTTCGTTTTCGTTTTCGTTTTCGTTTTCGTTTTCGTTTTCGTTTTCGTTTTCGTTTTCGTTTTCGTTTTCGTTTTCGTTTTCGTTTTCGTTTTCGTTTTCGTTTTCGTTTTCGTTTTCGTTTTCGTTTTCGTTTTCGTTTTCGTTTTCGTTTTCGTTTTCGTTTTCGTTTTCGTTTTCGTTTTCGTTTTCGTTTTCGTTTTCGTTTTCGTTTTCGTTTTCGTTTTCGTTTTCGTTTTCGTTTTCGTTTTCGTTTTCGTTTTCGTTTTCGTTTTCGTTTTCGTTTTCGTTTTCGTTTTCGTTTTCGTTTTCGTTTTCGTTTTCGTTTTCGTTTTCGTTTTCGTTTTCGTTTTCGTTTTCGTTTTCGTTTTCGTTTTCGTTTTCGTTTTCGTTTTCGTTTTCGTTTTCGTTTTCGTTTTCGTTTTCGTTTTCGTTTTCGTTTTCGTTTTCGTTTTCGTTTTCGTTTTCGTTTTCGTTTTCGTTTTCGTTTTCGTTTTCGTTTTCGTTTTCGTTTTCGTTTTCGTTTTCGTTTTCGTTTTCGTTTTCGTTTTCGTTTTCGTTTTCGTTTTCGTTTTCGTTTTCGTTTTCGTTTTCGTTTTCGTTTTCGTTTTCGTTTTCGTTTTCGTTTTCGTTTTCGTTTTCGTTTTCGTTTTCGTTTTCGTTTTCGTTTTCGTTTTCGTTTTCGTTTTCGTTTTCGTTTTCGTTTTCGTTTTCGTTTTCGTTTTCGTTTTCGTTTTCGTTTTCGTTTTCGTTTTCGTTTTCGTTTTCGTTTTCGTTTTCGTTTTCGTTTTCGTTTTCGTTTTCGTTTTCGTTTTCGTTTTCGTTTTCGTTTTCGTTTTCGTTTTCGTTTTCGTTTTCGTTTTCGTTTTCGTTTTCGTTTTCGTTTTCGTTTTCGTTTTCGTTTTCGTTTTCGTTTTCGTTTTCGTTTTCGTTTTCGTTTTCGTTTTCGTTTTCGTTTTCGTTTTCGTTTTCGTTTTCGTTTTCGTTTTCGTTTTCGTTTTCGTTTTCGTTTTCGTTTTCGTTTTCGTTTTCGTTTTCGTTTTCGTTTTCGTTTTCGTTTTCGTTTTCGTTTTCGTTTTCGTTTTCGTTTTCGTTTTCGTTTTCGTTTTCGTTTTCGTTTTCGTTTTCGTTTTCGTTTTCGTTTTCGTTTTCGTTTTCGTTTTCGTTTTCGTTTTCGTTTTCGTTTTCGTTTTCGTTTTCGTTTTCGTTTTCGTTTTCGTTTTCGTTTTCGTTTTCGTTTTCGTTTTCGTTTTCGTTTTCGTTTTCGTTTTCGTTTTCGTTTTCGTTTTCGTTTTCGTTTTCGTTTTCGTTTTCGTTTTCGTTTTCGTTTTCGTTTTCGTTTTCGTTTTCGTTTTCGTTTTCGTTTTCGTTTTCGTTTTCGTTTTCGTTTTCGTTTTCGTTTTCGTTTTCGTTTTCGTTTTCGTTTTCGTTTTCGTTTTCGTTTTCGTTTTCGTTTTCGTTTTCGTTTTCGTTTTCGTTTCCGTTTCCGTTTCCGTTTCCGTTTCCGTTTCCGTTTCCGTTTCCGTTTCCGTTTCCGTTTCCGTTTCCGTTTCCGTTTCCGTTTCCGTTTCCGTTTCCGTTTCCGTTTCCGTTTCCGTTTCCGTTTCCGTTTCCGTTTCCGTTTCCGTTTCCGTTTCCGTTTCCGTTTCCGTTTCCGTTTCCGTTTCCGTTTCCGTTTCCGTTTCCGTTTCCGTTTCCGTTTCCGTTTCCGTTTCCGTTTCCGTTTCCGTTTCCGTTTCCGTTTCCGTTTCCGTTTCCGTTTCCGTTTCCGTTTCCGTTTCCGTTTCCGTTTTCGTTTCCGTTTCCGTTTCCGTTTCCGTTTTCGTTTTCGTTTTCGTTTTCGTTTTCGTTTTCGTTTTCGTTTCCGTTTTCGTTTTCGTTTCCGTTTCCGTTTCCGTTTCCGTTTCCGTTTTCGTTTTCGTTTTCGTTTTCGTTTTCGTTTTCGTTTTCGTTTCCGTTTCCGTTTCCGTTTCCGTTTCCGTTTCCGTTTCCGTTTCCGTTTCCGTTTCCGTTTCCGTTTCCGTTTCCGTTTCCGTTTCCGTTTCCGTTTCCGTTTCCGTTTCCGTTTCCGTTTCCGTTTCCGTTTCCGTTTCCGTTTCCGTTTCCGTTTCCGTTTCCGTTTCCGTTTCCGTTTCCGTTTCCGTTTCCGTTTCTGTTTCTGTTTATGTTTTTGTTTTTGTACAATTAAATTTTAAAATTACTGCACTAATTAATTGAAAGGAACTTCGTTCCATTCGGGTGTCCCTTGACACCTCTCAAGTTTTTTTTATTGTGTTGAGGTTTGCCCCAGTTAACATTTAGCGTTTGTTTTATGTAAATCGGTTTAGAAATAAAAGAGTTATAACACTTTTAAGAATCAGATATTTTGAAAATTTTAATTGTAGGGGTTTCTTTGAATGTGAGTGAACCTAAATCTCTTTTATGATTAAGCAAACAGGGCAGTTTCAGACGCTGCTTGATGACTCTAAAGAAGAAATACCTTTCCTTTCATACACCTTATGTGACGTAAACGAAGTTGCGGGCTCAGCTAGTTACCTAATATATAAGATAAAATGGGGAAAAAAACACGTCTGTTGTATGGGAGCCCCCCTTTAATATTATTATGTTTTTGTTTTTAGTATTTGTTGTTATAGCGGCAACAAAAACACATAATCTGTGAAAATTTCAACTCTCTAGCTATCACCGTTCATGAGATACAGCCTCCTGACGGACAGACAGACAGACAGACAGACGGACAGCGAAGTCTCATGAATAGGGTCCCCTTTACCCTTTGGGTACGGAACCCTAAAAACGAATATCATCAGTTACTTTAATGAGGGCTGTAACGGTACTATGTCCCGCACGAAAACCTGATTAAGATGAGCTAAGAAGATTGTTGGTGGAAAGGAAAGAGGAAAGCTGCTTATGGACGATATGCTCAAGAACTTTAGATAGGTATGGAAGAATGGAAATAGGACGAAAGTCATTAAACTCAGAAAATTTAGAGATTTTCGGCAAAGGGATAACATATGCCCACTTCCAGGAATCAGGGAAGGACCCAGAGGAAAGAGAGTAGTTGAATGTGTGCGTTAAAAATTTTTAACAAAAAAAAATTTTTAACAAAAAGTAACCGACTTCAAACAAAACTAAAAACTGAAAAATAAAATTTACTTAGCACAAAGTTAGTATATTCTGATTTATCAGATATCATGAAATATAATACAGAAATCGGTGCCCAGTACTGCCCATTAAAACTATGTAGGCTTAGGTAGGCATTCTTAAGGTCTCTCATAGTCATATTGGCACCGACTTCAGTATTATATTTAATGATATCTGATAAATCAGAATATACTAACTTTGTGCTAAGTAAATTTTATTTTTCAGTTTTTAGTTTTGTTTGAAGTCGGTTACTTTTTGTTAAAAAATTTTTTTTTCACTGTTTTTAGTTACGTGTAGACTGAAAATCTATCTACCTAGGTGTAAAGTTCTCGACAGTACAAATTAATCAAGTCCAAACCATAGAGCAACGCGAACTGTCTAAGGGGAGACGGCATAGAACGATTGCTAGGTACAAATTTGTCTGTCATATTTTGCGGGTGACGGGGGGAAATCTTCCTCACCCACACTTTCTTAGACTCTCACTACAATAGCAATCAACTGTTAATACGAAGCCTATATATACACTTTAAACAATACACTCATAAATTTTACACACACATGATACATATTGTGTCATATCACCCCAAGTCGCTCAACCAATCCATGTATTGATGTGACGTCCGGTAAAGTTGCTAAACAAATCTGAATATTATATATACGTTTAAATAGGTGTAAATAATAATAACTTGTTATAAAATTACTTACTTAAACAAGATAATACCATTTTTCTTCAGATTTCTTTAATCACATTTATTTTTGTATTAATATCTAATTATTTCATCATTTTTATAAAATGACAATTCGACCGCGCACGCTGTCAACTAGACTTAGTCTAGTGAAAGAAACTTCAAAAAACAGTTTTTATGTAAGTAGGCACTTTTAGTCGTCAAAATGTCAAATTATTGCCAGAGGGGGTTTGCCAGCTTTGGCCTCTCCCTCTGTAAAGGCGCGCGATGCTCTGTGAGTCCAAACACAAGGTAACTGCTGTTTATCGTTAGGGAATTCTCTCTACTGTCTGTCGTCTCCATCATCAGATCGTCTCCAGATCTTCATTTAGTTGTACTACTTTAAAGCTTTTAACAAAAACATTTACAGAAGCTCTAGATGCCCCTACAATTTTTAAAAGTTACCCTCGATTTCTCCATGATGCCATCATCAGATCCTGACTTCCTTAAAATGGGACCACCTTGGGAGTATCTATTTCCGAACGAAAAAAAAATTTTCAAATCGGTCGATAAACGACGGAGTTCTGCGCGAACAAACATAAAAAAAAATAGAAAAAAACATATATACGGTCGAATTGAGTAACCTCCTCCTTTTTTGAAGTCGGTTAAAAAAAACCGACTTCAATTTTTTTTCATTTCTTAGTTTTTTAGTTTTTGTTTAACGCGGTTTTTTTTTGTTAAAATTTTATTTTTTTCATTATTTTTAGTGCCGGGTAGACTGAAAATATATTCCACAAGAAGTTCATGGTGGGTTCGCAGACTGGTCGAGCGGGGTTGGGTAGTATCCGGAAACAAACAGATAAAGACATTACAAAATCTTTTCTGGAGCAGGATGAGAGCGATGCCTATAAGGTGCACGCGATGAACCTGGAGATGCAGAATGAATGGCTTACTCTGGGCGAGTTTTGTTTTCCCATGGCCTTGCAGTGGCGTACCTTATTGTACGACTGGTCGCCGGCTTTGCTTAAGTTCTACCTGACACGTTTCAATTGACCCTCCCCGACCCAAGTAATCTGGTCAGGTGGGGGAAAGCCACAGATAAAACATGTAATGCATGTGGAGAAGCGATTGGAACTGCTAGGCACCTGCTGGTAGGTTGTAGGACGTTACTAGACCGGGGTCATTACTCACGCCGACACGATAGGGTATTGGAAATCATACGTGAGGCTGTCAGTTTGGCGGAAGCGAGAGCGAAAAAGGGATTAACCACAAACAAAAGAAATGACATTGCGTTTGTAAAGGAAGGCTGTTCAAAGAAAGTACCTCAAAAGCCATACTCAATTTTGATGGCAGCCGCCGATTGGACTATACTCTCAGACACGTATGAAAAACACTACAAAATCCCGGAGGATGTATGTGCCTCGTCATCCAGACCCGACATATTCCTGTTTTCGAGGATACACAGGCGTGCGGTGCTCGTGGAGCTGACGGTGCCGTGGGAGACCAACATACCGAAGGACCACGCCATGAAGACAAATAAATACTTTGACTTGACCAATGAGTTAACCAAAAATGGCTATGTGGTTAAACTCTATGCCGTAGAAGTAGGAGCAAGGGGAATTCCAGCTAAATCCCTGTATAATTTATTTAAGGACCTTGGATTGCCAAGAGCTTCAGTAAGCTCTTTACTAAAACGAGTATCCAAAGCGGCATTGATAGGATCTTACCAAATCTGGTTGGGCAGGGGGGGGGAACATTATTGACGGTGGAAGGTGATCGTTTCTGCGCATAGTAAGGTGGCCACCCTAAACCTACTCGAATGGGTCGCAACTGTCGCAAGTCCCAGACGCCGTCGGGGTGTTCCCCCCTGTGCCACGCTATGGACCCGGCGCCCGCACGGAGAATCCATGGAATGCTAAGAATACGGTCTCTAGGGGTATTGTAGACATTGCTGTCGCAAACTTTTTTTTAGAACTTTTTAAGAGAAACAATTTTGTAATACACATTTTTTACCTAACTGTAACCATTTACGCAGCGTACGCCTTGGAAGCTCTCAGACGGTAAAAAATATTCCCCGTTTTCAAAACATTCTTGATTGCTGCTCCGCTCCTATTCGTCTTAACGTGATGTTATATAGCCTATAGCCATCCTCGATAAATGGACTATCAAACTGTAAAAGAATTTTTGAAATCCAACCAGTAGTTCCTGAGATCCTAGCGTTCAAACAAACAAACAAACTCTTCAGCTTTATAATATTAGTATGGATAACCGCTGTTTGATATCCCGAAAATTTTGAATTTTTTCATCTAAAAATAATGAAAACGAATCCTCAAAAATTGGTGACCCCAAGAGGTGAAGTGTACTTTTGTTCATAATTTTGAAATCAGGGATCAAATCGTTAAACTTTTTAAATACAGTCTGCCGGTCTGCTTTATCCGTGATAAACAATTCACATTTTGAAAAATTTAATTCTAAACCAATTTTGGCAAATTCTTGTATTAAAAAATGCAGGTCTTCCAAAACTGTTTCAATATCACCTCCAAGAGTACCATCGTCGAGATACCGGGTATTAAATTTTGAATTTAGACGCCTGATAATTGGATGGATGGCTAAGCTAAAAATAACCGGCCTAAGCGGGTCACCCTACTGGCAGCCAACAGCGGATTCCAGAACGTTGTCATTATAAAGTAATTTTGAAGGTTGTCTATAACATTGCCAAATTAAATTGAATATTTGAGGAACTTCTTTTTTAACTTCTGTCAGAAGGATGTCCCTGTTTACAGAGTTAAAAGCGTTCTTAATGTCAACCTTAAGGATGACCTCTCCATCCCCGTAATTTAGAAATGTACGTAAGGCATGTATGGCAGCTTCACAGCCCTCTTGAACCGAAGCCTAATTGAAAGGGGTGAAATGTGTTTGTTAAATCGTCGCTAATATGCCTGCAACAGATTTTAGCTACCATACGCCTATACGTGCAGCCTACGGCGATGGGACAAATGCCGCCATCCTTCTTACGCAAGGCACACAAATTAGCCCCGTATAAGACGTCGATGACGGCTTCGTTCACATCACCGGAGAGCATTTTATTGGTCAGAGCTGATAATTCCCGCAGCAGTGACTCACCTGATTCACCGGCGGTGGCACCTGTGAGATCTTTAAGATGCTGTGGAGATAGGCCATCAAGCCCACCGGCCGAACCACAGCAGAAAGAGTTCACTGCTGCGGACACTTGCTGAGCTGTAACTGAAAGGTTGTCAAATGTAACATGAAAGGAGAGGTCATTAGCAGTGGCAGGATGCTTGTTTTGCAAAGCTGAAAGAGTCTCCGGACAAAAAGGTGCCACTACGTCGCTGCTAAATAATAGCCTAGCTGCACCTCTTATATCTCCATCACTTATCTTGGATTCTACACGTTGGTGAAGTTCTTTATTGTGAAATGGTTTTATTATTTGAAATTCAGGGTGAGCAACCGGGTTATTACAGTTTTCTTTTATCTGTTTTGTTAACGATTGTTTTGTACTGGCGTTCTTATTAACGTGTAGAATCCGGTACGGAAAGGTAAGCAATTGCTCCCAGGCGGTCACAGAATTTTCATGGGAGGCGAGGCGAACACAATGTGCTAACTTGAGGGCCACTGAAGGTCTCGCGCTCCTGGGTATCCGCGTCAAAATGGGCACAGAGTTTTTTAATTTTGAAAGCTTTTGCCATAGCGGAACGACTATAATAGTTGTGTTAGCATTGAAAAGCAAGGAGCTGGGGTTTGAAGGCCCATTTTGATTTTTATGGACTTTACCAAAATGCACTTTCAAACCCCGGGCACCTTTAAAATGACGCGCCTGGGGACATAGAGGACATTTTGCTAAGCTATCCTCAGGTTGACTATTGCTCCTATCCACATCGCTGTTACTATGCTGAATTATAGATAAATAATCAAAAGAATTACTTACAATTTACAATTAATTTTAAGAGTATGTACACTGAAACCAAAAATACACTAAAACGTAAACTTACAAAATAATAATACAATTTGCACAAAATAAATGTTTTTTAAACATCAGTGGCTTTGTTCAATCTTCTTGTAGGCAGAGCAATTGAGAATAAATTTGTTGAATGAAATGGAAAATAGGAAAAATATGTACACTGGCAAAGTGAAAACAGGATAGCAAATCTGCACGATGGTATAAACTTGAAGTCTCAGACGTGAAACGCAGTTCTTGACAGTTTCCTTGGTAACGGAATAGCGTCCCACATTGTCAAAACTGAATTGTTATTATAAAATACTAGATGACCCGCGCAACTTCGTTTGCGTGATAAATGAAGAACCGCTCGACCGATTTTGTGCAAAGTTAACATAAACCATCTACTACATAGTCCTAACAAAGCCTAAACATTTGGTTTGGATAGGTGAGCCCGTTCTTGAGTTATAAAATTACAACGAAAAGTGGCACTGATTTTTATACATATAAGGTATACTAACTGATCCGCGCAACTTCGTTTGCGTGATAAATGAAGAACCGCTCGACCGATTTTGTGCAAAGTTCACATAAACCATCTACTACATAGTCCTAACAAAGCCTAAACATTTGGTTTGGATAGGTGAGCCCGTTCTTGAGTTATAAAATTACAACGAAAAGTGGCACTGATTTTTATACATATAGGTATACTAGCTGATCCGCGCAACTTCGTTTGCGTGATAAATGAAGAACCGCTCGACCGATTTTGTGCAAACTAAACATAAACCATCTACTACATAGTCCTAACAAAGCCTAAACATTTGGTTTGGATAGGTGAGCCCGTTCTTGAGTTATAAAATTACAACGAAAAGTGGCATTGATTTTTATATATATAGATTAACACGTAAGATTTCCAGCAAGGCGACAAGGCGACTAAATAGTTGCTAAAACTTGCGACGGCCACATATCGCTTTGGTAATACCAACCAAGTCACAAAACGTAGAGAAATATAATAATATTGAATTTTATTTACGGAGCCGAAATAGACGTGGTCGAGGCTTTTTTTTATTTATTTAAGTTCGAAATTAACGCACTATGAAGTATTTTTGTTTGCGTTGAAATTTGTAGTAAATTGGATACATTGGACATGTAGGTATTATATTTATTGTGTAAGAGCTGCTTTTTTACAGAAATAACTAAGTATAGATTATTATATTTTTACGATCAAATAAATATTATTTGATCGTAAAATCATCTCAGACTACAGAATACATGTAATCTGAGATTATCATAGACACTTACCTCAATACCAGTAAGCTGGGTAAGAAACTCAGAGCAACACGACGATTCTGAGATATTGTCACGACGCAAACAAATCCTACATAGTTTATTGTTGGTTGTGCACATTTCTGCGGTTGCATGCATCCGCATCCGGAGCTAATAAATATTAAACAAAAATAATAATCAGCCTCGCGACACTGTTTGCCGTTCCGTTTGGTTTGTTTACAGCACAGAACACTTTTATCCTACGGTTTACAGTTTTAAACAGTTTACACTTTGTAGTAGTAGTAGTAGTTTTATTTATCCATTTTCGGATAGGCAAAGGCAATTTGAGCCATACAGCCAAATCTTGTATATTCAATAACTCTTCATTTTGCTTTAATAAGTCACAGTCCTCGTCCTCTAAGTCCAGTCAAAGTCAAGTACAGCCCTAAGTCGAAGTCAGTCTTCCTTCAGAAAAGCGGTGGATACATTTCTGAAAGTTCCTTTGGATTTTTTGTCGGAAACTGCAAAGTTGCGATTCACTGCGTTTTATCACTTCCCAACACTAGTGCACGTTGTCGAACGTTTATGTTTAAGAATCCACCATTAATACACACAAAACACTCGAAATTACACTAATTTTGCGAATTTACAAAACGACGCGATACGATTCCTTCCAATTCGCGCCAAAGATAGGGATGCAAACGATATATCGATATATTTAAAATATCGATATATCGGTTATAAATATCGATATTTTAGTATCGATATCGGAATCAAAAATATCGACGATATATCGTTCTTCATGAGCGAAATATCGATATTTTAATATCCAAATTGAAACCCAAAATTTCGACGATTTATTCTTGAGCGTGAGATGATTTCACTCAATCAAAAATTATAATTAATTGAATATTTTAAATAAAAGATTTTGGTATTTATCTTGATATACATATAACCACTTAGGTTTTGGTAAATGAAAAAGAGTTAAGATGAAATTAATTTCATGTGTTATTTACAAGTGTATTGTGGCGTAAATTTGGAAAGGCCTACATCCAGATTTGATTGATAGATTGTTTTATTTTAGATATCTAAATTGAATTACCACGTGGACAACTTTGTGACATTTTATTTACGAGCGTTTCCGTGCTTCGGAAGGCACGATAAGCCGTTGGTCCCGGTTGTCGGTAAAATGACAGTCGTTAAGCCAAGTTGAAGGCCTTACGGGCGGCTTGAAAAATTTCAACTGTGGGTCGTCACAACCTGCGCCCGGGTCGGCAGCGCGTGTGTAGCGCCTCTGGTGTTGCAAACGTCTATAGGCTACGGTTCCTTATAGGTACGGTACCTTCCGGTGGGCCGTAAGCTTGTCTGCCACCTAAGTAGTATAAAAAAAAAACCAAAACTATTAAAATGTTAAAATATAAATTTAACACTAGGCTATATGGCTGCCACTGCCACGGTGTGGCGGAGTGATACTGCATGCGACTGCTACGCTGAGGTATTTGGCCGATTGTTTTAATTGAGTTCGTTTCCCGGGTAAGACAATCGGCCAAATACATTTTTCAAAGTTTGAGTGTTTTCGGTTTATACTATTCGTATTATTAAAGTGTAAAGTGGTCGTGTCTGTACAATGGAGATACTTAAAAAATAATACTTGGATTATTATATCTTAACGAACGATACTGCACACAACGTTTTTATTAACCCTTGTCTGTTCAGTCTTCAGTCTTCAGTCTTCTTGGGCTCCCATTTTCCGCACTTAGGTCCGCCAGTGGACCCATTGTACGTGACCGTTGGCTGTCACTCCAGCCAACCCAGCTCCGACCAGAAGCGCAGGATCCTCTTCGGGTCCTCACACGCCTCCCGGAGTGTTGTGGGGCTGCCAAGTATGTCGACTCTGTATGTAACCAGGCTCTCGCACTCCAAGATTGCGTGAGCTATGGTTTCTTCTTTCAACAGGCACGCTCTGCACAGCGCGCTGTCCGTGATACCTAAGACATTCAAGTGCTTATTTACTGTGCAATGACCCGTTATTGTGCCCACCATGGTTCGCAGATCACCTTTATTCAGATGTAGCAACGTTCTAGCTAGTTTTGGCCTGGGTCTCGGTAGAGCTTCCCTTGATTGCCTGCAACTTACTGTTTGTGCCCATCTCTTTTCATGCCGCTCTTTCGTGCGTTGTCTCAGCCATGCCCTTACCTGGTAGAATGGTATTGGTATAATCGGGCTTGGTCCCACCGGTGTGGTGCTGGAACCCAATCTGGCCAGTTCGTCAGCTGCATCATTGCCGCTCGATCCGCTGTGACCTTTTATCCACTGAAGGCTTACCTTGTGTGTTAGGGCCAGCTTTTGTAGCCCCTGGTGGCATTGAAGCACCAGCCCAGAGTCGATTGTGGTGCTCCTCAGAGCTTTTAGCACTGCTGCGCTATCGGAGAGGAGCCTGATGTGGTTGTGCTCAATTTTCCTGGAGTCGATTGCATTGGCGGCGTTAATTAAACCTATGCACTCACATTGGAAGATTGACGAATGAGACCCTAAAGGTATTGATGAGTGTATGTTGAGCTCCGGGGAGTAGGTGCCTGCTCCTGATCCGTAGTCTGTTTTGGATCCATCCGTGTACACTCTGAGTTCTCTTATACCGGAGTGGTCCTTGGCGGACTCTGCCAGCGATATATTGTACTTACGGTCAAACACGTATGTTTTCGGTATCCTGTCGTTAGGGGCTTCCACGAGAGGTTCATACTCTATTGCGTCCTCTAGTATGCGCCTATGACCTACCCTTGAGCGCGTCCATTGTTTTGACGCCTGAAGTCGTGCCGCCGCGGCGGCCGCTTCCTGGTGAACGAACAGGTCCAGAGACCCTTGTCTGTTGGTCCTTATGCCTGTTTGTTCGCTATGGACGCAAATACTACTGAACGGAACTTGATGCGTATTTTAATAGAGAGATCTAGTTAAGCTTAAATCTGAGATTTGTTCCATGGCAATCGGTTGAAAAAAGGTGGAGTTATGAACAAAAGTAGAATAATCAAGGTTAGTCCCGTCCGATCATTATTCTTAAAAAAAAAACAATAAGAGCAGCAAAAAAATCAATAGATCGATATATCGCTCGTCAATATCGATATATCGTTTATAAACAGCGATATTTTCAATATCGATATTTTATCTCGAAAAATATCGATATTCTAATATCGATATTTTTTATGAACGATATTGCATCCCTAGCCAAAGAATCTTTGTTTTGATTTTAAATTTCTTGTTTGTCTCTTTCATCCGCATGGAACTGGCAAAGGTCAGAGACCATGCTGCCTAATCACCGATCTTCATTTGTTTTACCGAGAAGATCGGTAATGCTCCCTCCACATTACTCGCGAAGTTGAACGAGTACGATAGTGTAGAGGGGCACCTCGGCCTACTTCAATATTAATACTACACCTCTCTCTTTCTCGCTCATGTGACGCAAACGAACTTGTGCGGGTCAGCTCTACTGTATATAAACGACGCGACGGGACTAGGCGCGACGAGAGTAAATGCGACGGGAAACATTATATTATTCAATTTTTTTTTTATTTATTTATTTATTTGTTCACATCTGGACTTACATCTATCATGACAGGTATTAATACCATACCTCTCATGTGCCGCAAACGAAGTTGCGCGGGTCAGCTAGTATTATATTATAATCTGTGGTTGTACTATGAACAAGGAACTTATACTTCTAACTGGAATGCTTACGAAATCACAAAAACAAATTAAAATTGAACTTTATTTTCAACAGCATTCGGTTTATATTGCATTACTTCATGTCAGAGGTAAAAAACGTTCCCGAGCAGGACAACGACTTAAGGGGATTCTACTCTTTCTTGCAACGCAGTGTGTTGTAAGTGGTAATAAAAAGAAACTGACGGTAGTTTTTATGAGCAGTAGTAGACCAGATCAGAGATAACAGTTTTCATACGTGCTGGTCAATACGCGTTAATGTTTATTATAATAATAAATGTTTTAACTTCAAAATTCTATTATTTCAATATTTCATACATTATTGGTGTTACTTAAAATAAATTTATTTGAAAAATAATAACTATTGGTAGTAACTCATAAATTACGCATGGCAACTCTGAAGATTCATTGTGGTGCCAACACGGTACGTTCTAGATCGGACTTACTTTTAATAAAATAAATATAAAATAAATATTTGTGGACTTAGCCCAAATTAATCTAAAACAAGCTTGTGCTATGGAATCTAGACGACTGATATACTTAGTTAAATAATTCTAAATACATACATATTTTACATAGAAAACACCCTAACTCCGAAATAAACATTTGTGGATCACACAAACATTTGTACCGACCCAGGAATCGAACCCAGGACCTCCAGCGCTAATGAACAAGTATTAAATTACTAGGAAATTGAATTGATGTGAGATTTTTGTGTAGGTAGATTGAAATTTCTCTTTACCAATATTCTTACCGAAAGCAAAAAGGGGTTAGATACTTCGGTAAAAATATATACATATACCTATTTGATTGTATGATACGATAGTTTACGTAGTTTCCATCCCCTCTTTCCTTTGTGTATGAAAAGCATAGGCCGACATCCTACAACCCTGGCTGCGTAATATTTGATACGTAAGAATCTAAACAAAAATATAAGTTTGGTTTCCGACTTTTTGATAATGATAAATAAGACGTTCGGCCCCTCTCCCCTAAACCGTCATACGTCATACTTTTAAATACATACTTATCATACGTGCGGCACGCTATAATTTTTGACATATCAACTAAGTTACGATATTGACCGAGTAAAACGGTCTAGTCATTAGTAGTTGAGTTGATAAAGTAGTAGATATTAGGTGGTACTAAAAGGCCTTGTAAAAAAAGAGAGAGCAAGCAAGCTCTGCCAAATTCTCTTCGTACCTACTTAACGGCCATCATACCGAGCCGGTAGTTTAAGAATGGCTCCACATAGGTAATAACTGATCTAGTATCTTATTCATTAATTTTAAAAATTTCACGTCAATTATTACAAGTCATTCAATTTGTCAAATTATTAAATTGTCTTCTGCAAGACCTAATTAAAACATACATAACTGTAAGTTCCATAGATATCATTTAAATATAAATAAAATATTGACGGACATTTTACACAACGCTATCTGATCCCAAAGTAAGCTAGGATTAACTTGCTTGTGTTATGGGTATCAGACCACGGATATTAATACTTATATACTTTTAAATACATACTTATCATACATAGAAACACCCAGACTCTTGAGACAAACATTTATGGGTCACACAAATATTTGTCTCCGGTGGGAATCGAACCCACGACCTCCAGCGCCGCAGGCGGTATCACTACCGACTGCGCCACAGAGGCAGTCAAAATTTATTTTATTATTGTGTACCTATGTCTTTCAACTTAATAAGAAAATATTGTCTCACTAGCTTAAGCGTCTGCATGGACATATTAGTAGAAAGAGATAGCATCCCCTTTTCTAGCTTTCCTTTTCCGGAACGCTTTTGATGTGCACGTGAGCATTCCAGTTATAAGTATAAGTTCCTTGACTATGAACACAAGTACAGTTTGTCTATAAAGTCGTGACATGAATGTTTGAGGAACTAAAAATAGTTATGTGTGTGGCAACACTGGCAACACGAAACATTAGTACGTCAGTTGTCAATGCTATCGTCGAATTTCGTTTACTCTCTCACGTAACTTTAATGTTTGGATTAAACTGCAACAAATTAAGACCAAACTACGCATAAAGGTTTGAGAAATGAGTAAAGAAAATCGGAGTGGTGCGCAGGAAGTGATTTTTAAAGTTTTCCAGTGATGTTTCGCGGAGTACTAAGCTGGACAATTGTTGTGGGATTTTGAGGATGTTTATGAGCGAAAAGCATCTTTGGTGGGTATGTAATCGTGTTATTGTTTGTTTTGAATCTGTCTGAAGTTACAAATTTACTGAATTTACGATTTGGAGACAAAAAAAAGGCATTGTTTGCATATTTTTAGGTTAGAATCTTAAACTTACAATCTACCTATAATGTAAGTCAGTGGTTAGAACAACATGGTTATTTTATAGTACGACCTACATTTTTGATACTCAGTTCAATCTGGTTTTCTACCAATTTTTATTTTGAATTAATTGCTTCATGTCAATAGTTTGTTTCCAATATGTATTTAACTTTCTTTTTTTACTCTTTTCAGGAAAATCAGTTCAATCAGTCAGGAAAGTTAGGCGAATAGTTAACGAAGGTTTTAATAATGAAGGAAAGTTTGAAACTCCTGGTAAACACAGAAAAGGTCGGCAAAGAAAGAAATAGACGATTTTAATATTTGAGCACTGCGCCAAAAAAATCCTTGTCAGATGGGGGAAAGTTACAGATAAAACATGTAATTACATGATTGTGGCAAAGCAATTGGGACTGCTAGGCACCTGCTGGTGGGTTGTAAGACGCTATTAGACCGGGGCTTCTGGATCTGGTTCAATAACTTTATTCTGGATCTGATTCAATAAAACAGAAACAAAATTAAAAATGTATAATGTGTTTTATTTATTAACTCACTACCTGATGCCCGCAGCTTCGCCCGTGTCGAATTTGTTCTCGTTCCCGCTTCCCGTAGGAACTTATTCCCGGGATGAAAAGTAGCCTATGTGTTATTCCAGACTATAATGTATCCCTGTACTAAATTTCAGCCAGATCAGTTCAACTGTTCGAGCGTGAAAGAGTCTCACATCCACACTCATAAGCTTTCACATTTATAATATTTGTATTGTTCCCGTTCCCGCTTCCCGTAAGAACTTATTCCCGGAATAAAAAGTAGCCATGGTTATTCCTGATTATAATGTATCCCTGTACCAAATTTCAGCCAGATCCCTTTAACCGTTCGAGCGTGTAAGAGTAATAAACATCCACACTCACAAACTGTCGCATTTATAATATTAGTAAGATTTTACTCGGAACGAACTCCTCGTATCAAAATCATTTTGGTCGTACTATATAGGGTTGCATACATGCATTCAGCAGCGCCCTCATTTAATTTCACGACTTTATAGACAAACTGTATGAAGCATGCCACGAGCCGCCGCTCCAGCGAATCCGCGGCATAGACTGCGGTGAATAGGGACGAACCAAGGAACTTTATACTTCTAACTGGAATGCTCACGTGCACATCAAAAGCGTTCCGGAAAAGGAAAGCTATAAAATGGGATGCTATCTCTTTCTACTAATGTGTCCATGCCATGAAGCTATAGGTAAACATGGAGGCCACACTTCGAACAAACGCTTGAGTCAAATACCTACGTATCTCTATCTCACTCTCTGTGGGCTAACCTTCTCTTTCTAGGTATTTGTGCAGTGCTGCTATCTTCTTATTATTATCTCCTAGAAAATAATAGAAATAGACCATACTAACCAAAAATGCAAGTAAAATAATTTTCAACACCCTTGCTCATAAAGTGGTTTTTATCACATGGCTTTTACACTCATAAACCATGGTATTAAACACTTGTGCTTTTTTTTCTTTATCGCACTAGTGTTTTATTTTTTATTCCATCAAATTAAGTTGGTACCTCGCTGAAAGATATTATTTATGCATTCTATTTGCTCTTAATTTAACTGGGTTATAGTTTTATTTTTTAATCTCGGAAAAATTATTGACTTAGATACGTTTCGTTTCAACATTATGACTAAAAATAACACATTTTTTGTAAAAAATAAGAAGTTGAACCACCTTGAATATGATAAATTTTCAACAACTTATTTACTTTAATTAATAATTCAACGTGAAACTAATTTATAAATACATAAAAAATAAATTTTGAACATTTAGCGCTTTGGCTGTTTAGCACCAACAGCTAACATCCCGCGTGCAGAAAAAAAAATATCAGTGCGGAGCGCGCCTTTTTGACAAACTTTCCGTCTGTGACTCTGTGCTGTGAGGCGTGAGCATTGTTTATTTGAGTATGAATAATTATAAAATTTGTTGTTTTACTCGTAAGTGTGTTGAAAAACGTCGTATGACACACGTGAGGTTTGGTCATTACACTCTCGGTTTCCTTGCAGCCCTCGCCTTCAGCTCGGGCTGTGCAATATCACCTCGAGTGTAATAACCAACATACCTCACTTGTATCATAAATAACTATTATAAATAGCTCTATAGTTCGACTACGATTATTTAATGTGTAAATTGAAATATTTTATACCTTAAATATGTATGATTGGGTTGTCGAATCAGTGAATTACATTCACATTTTCTAAGGATTCTGTAATGTGGCAACATTAGTACTACATGTGAACTGTCAAAGTGTCAACCAACAATAGAATGGCGGTTGACTTCATTGTTTTCACACAATAGGAAACGTTGTGAAGTAGTGTGACTATATTGAAGATTTATCTGGGACTTCCTGTGTATTATTAGAAGAAACACGAATGTCAATAATAGAGTAAATAAAATAGGTTAAGTATTGTTATCGTATGTTAATATTGAATAATTATTTAAGGTTTCCTAAAAATAGTATTCAGCGAGAAATATGGTTATCCATTGTACCATTAAAAATTAAGTTAAAATATTTTTGGAACGAAGTTCCTTAACGCGCGTTGTGAAGGGGAATAGACGGAAAAAATTCTCACGAAAAGTTGTAACGACACTTTTTTTACCGACTTCAAAAAAGGAGGAGGTTACTCAATTCGGCCGTTTATATGTTTTTGCTATAGTATGGAGGGTAGAGGCACAGTATAAAGAGTACTACTAACCAGTATTGTAGCTCCCTACAAACGGACGAAGCGCAAGCTATACCTACGATTCTCGTTTTCGGCACGCCTTTCAGCACGTTAGCAGGCGATTGTGCCGAGTAGACGAATAGACGGTGTGTCGTTTTTTAGATAGTAACCACGCGTGTTTTATTTACTAAAAATATTTAATATGACAACTAGAGTCTATTGTGCTTGTTTTGGTTGCATGAATTCGTCAATACCCAGAGATAACGTTTTTTAGATTACCTGGAAACTCCGAAAGGTAAGACTATAAATTGATTTTACTTAAGTACTAATTGGTACTATACTACTAGTTGACTAAAGTTAAACAAAGTGATTGACACGAGTGACCTGGGTAGTTACATGAAGTAGGTATGTTTGTGTTTAAAACTAGACTTGTGCTTGCTCAGTCAGTGAACGGTGCGATCCAATATAGTACAATATCCAAAAAAAAACTAGTTCAGAACTCTAGTACGTGTAGGTAGTACATTTAGTTCCGTTGTCAGTTCGTAGTTATTTAATTGAGAGCAATGATTTAGGTATGTTTCAAGAGTATTCATTCACACTTAGCGTGTACTGTAACATCGGTAATCCACAAAGAAACATACCGTATGACTTTGATTGACAGCATTTTTGTTACCTTTGATTGGCTTTGATTTTTATTACACGCATAGAGACAAATATGAACTTCCACAATTTAACACAACTTGACAATGTACGAAAAGTACTAGTATACAAGAGACTGACTAGTACTTTCAAATCGAAAAATAGTTTTAATTTTGTAAATCAAAAATTTAACGCAATGATTATAAAGACTAGAATTCCGTGATTCTATCACTGACGAAACATGTGATGAGCCAATTATTATTGTCTACGCCGCTTACTCGTTTTCAAATTTCGATACCCGTCTCACTCCATCGTTAGTAGATAACGGGCGCTGCGCCGCCCCGCGCCGCCAGCCGTTGCGGGGATATTTAAATATTATTATTATAGTATTTTTTGTTTAAATAAAAAAGGTACATATTTACTCGAAATTGAAGCCGGTTGTCAGTAAAACGACAATCCTTAATACAGATGAAGGCCTTGTGGGCGGATTGAAAAAATTGAACTGCATTATGCTCACTATATACCGGGTGTTTCTTTTAGGGTGTCAAGCCGCCACTAGCTAGTAGCAGGGTTCCATACCTATCGATTTAACCCCCATGTATGTTCTACGATTTTTTGTAGTTTTCTAGATATAGTTTTTTTTCGTTATTTTTTATAATTACGTGCCCACGTGGCTTTCTTGTTTTTGGTTCGACTTTTCTTGGATATTTTTAAGCTATTGCATAGCTTCTATCGCGGGCCTTGCGTGGAGACCGAATCCAGAAATTCTGTCACGAAAACGAATCACACTCTCGGCTACCTTCGGCCACGTTCGTGTATCTCACACTTCAAATATAGTGGAATTCAACAGATTCAACAATGTAGTAAACAAACAGATTGGATCTCGACTCTCCATAATTACTTACATTTAAATATCAATCCTGATCATATTCGTTTTAAGGAACCATAGTTAGATTTATGCGGCCATTTCGACACTAATTTACCTTTAGAATATAGAATAATTTCATGAAAAATACTTCAATGATAAAAATTTAAGCCTGTCATTCTTGCTTGTCATTAAATTATTTTTTCTCAGTCTTGTTTGTCTT
This sequence comes from Miltochrista miniata, assembly GCA_933228765.1. Taxonomy (NCBI): domain Eukaryota; kingdom Metazoa; phylum Arthropoda; class Insecta; order Lepidoptera; family Erebidae; genus Miltochrista; species Miltochrista miniata. The sequence continues at coordinate 15,150,874 of OW121772.1, forward strand.
TGGCATATACTCGCTTATTGATTATGAAAAGAGGTTTAATCATAATCAGTTTGACAACAATTACCTAGTTTAATAGTATAATAAATTATTTAAAAATGAACTTTAACATTAAATAATTATAATCGGTAATCGTAAAACGGTACTGTGTGAGTGTGTATTGTTCTGAAGTTCTGCGAGGTTTTTCTATTATCTCTAGTTAGGTATATCAATGACTTTGCTTCAAGTAGGTACTTTGGCTTTTGGACATTTTCTTTGCGATCTAATTAAAACTTTTTTATATATACTCATATAATTTCTAAGTAGGTATGCATACATACGGAGAATTTAAAACGGCAGTAACTGAGTGATTAAAACCAATGCAACACACACACACACCCACACACACACTCACACACACACACACACACACCCACACACACTCACACACACACACACTCAAAAATCAACTCACATAAACATACATGCAACAAACACACACACACACACACACACACACACACACACACACTCACACACTCACACACACACTCACACACACACACACACACACACACACACACTCACACACACTCACGCACACTCACACGCACACGCGCTCACACACACACAGAGAGACACACACACACAGACACACACACACAAGTCCAAAAGTTCTAAAGTCCAAAAGTACAAAAGTACAAAAGTCCAAAAGTCCAAAAGTCCAAAAGTCCAAAAGTCCAAAGTCCGAAAGTCCGAAAGTCCGAAAGTCCGAAAGTCCGAAAGTCCGAAAGTCCGAAAGTCCGAAAGTCCGAAAGTCCGAAAGTCCAAAAGTCCAAAAGTCCAAAAGCTCAAAAGTACAAAAGTCCAACAGTCCAACAGTCCAACAGTCCAAAAGTTCAAAAGTCCAAAAGTCCAAAAGTCCAAAAGTCCAACAGTTCAAAAGTGCAAAAGTCCAAAAGTCCAAAAGTCCAACAGTCCAAAAGTCCAAAAGTCCAAAAGTCCAAAAGTCCAAAAGTTCAAAAGTCCAAAAGTCCAAAAGTCTAAAAGTCCAAAAGTCCAAAAGTCCAAAAGTCCAAAAGTCCAATAGTCCAATAGTCCAAAAGTCCAAAAGTCCAAAGTCCAACAGTCCAACAATCCAAAAGTCCAAAAGTTCAATAGCCCAAATATCGACAGTCAAGTAGGTACTTGGTACTTTACTTTGTTGAACATGGGCCTTA